>JAUMJJ010000005.1:3860000-4347500 GCA_033556795.1 Tapera naevia | reverse complement strand
TTAGAATCGGCCCAGCTCTCCAATCTGTCCATGTCCCTCTGTAGGGCCATCCTACCCTGTAACAGATCAACCTTTCCTCCCAGCTTGGTATCATCTGCAAATTTGCTGATGATGGACTCAATCCCCTCATCCAGATCATCAATAAAGATATTAAACAGGACGGGACCCAATACCGATCCCTGGGGGACACCACTGGTGACCGGCCGCCAACTGGATGAAACACCATTCACCATCACTCTTTGGGCTCGGCCATCCAGCCAATTCCTAACCCAGCACAAAGTGCTCCCATCTAGGCCACGGGCTGCCAGCTTCCCTAGGAGTCTACTGTGGGGGACCGTGTCAAAGGCCTTACTGAAGTCCAGGTATACCACATCCACAGCCTTCCTCTCATCCACCAGGCGAGTCACATGGTCGTAAAAGGTCATTGCTCTGCCAGATGGGGACATTTTGTGATTCACCCTTTGTCCTCTCCAACAGCTGTCCTGAAGCCTAGAGCTCCTTTCCCAGCATTGCATTTGTCCACCTCAAGTCTTTCCTCTTATTGGCCATCCAGTACTCTGCCTTGCCTTTCTGATCTTTTTTTCCTTAGGGACAGAATCCATCCAAGTAGAGGATAGCTGCAAGCCCAGAGGAGGAGTCATCTTACACCACACTAAGGTTAAATCCATGTTTCTGTCATGGTCCACACTGCATGGCAGAGCACATCATTATGCATATCCAGCACAAGATTCCTTGTGCCAACCCATTCGTCCCATCTTGATCCAATCTCTACCACTGTATGGAGCTATAAACATGATATCCTGGGGCTCTTCTCATTCACATCCCAATAGCTGGAACTTATCTGTCTTTAAAATCAGCTTCAGGAAACAGAAGTTTAAAATGCAATATGCTGGGTCAGGAAATTGTAGCTTTTCTCCCTTGAACTCTGAAAGTGCACCTAGTGAAAAAAGGAGCTACTGCTTGATATTTCCTGCAGATTTGAATAAGGAGACAGATGGTTAAAATGCATGGCTCTGTTTTGGAGTACATTAACAAAGTAGTTGTTCTCAAGGCGGTGTTTTCGGGAGTGTCTGTGGGTGTTCATTTATATATATTATGTAAGTGTACATTATATACATATTTTTCTGTTTGTCGTAAAATGATAAATAACATTAGAACGATTTTTCACTGGATTCCTCCTTATGTGGTTAATGGGAGGAGCAGCAATTGTTTCATAAGCAACACACTGTGAAGTTCATTTTATGTAAGAGCAGCTTTTCTAGAACCAGTTTTAAAGTTAATTATCAAAAGCAAGCATCTTCTATCCACTGCTTGTGGCCCCCCGCTGGGTTTATTGTTTGGCTTTCCTTGGGAAAGAGTTGCTCTACAGAAGATCATCTTCATGGTGTCACAGTCCAGGGAACAGAACACATCCGACCTAATCAGCTTAGAACATCAGTACAATCTTAGTGTGGGACTCAGGGCCTTCTGGATGCAGGGTGAAAAGCTGAACTAGTCTGCAACCACATCACTTTATTCCTTTTGCTTTAAGCAAGAATAATTTGCCTTTTTTCTCTCATCTTTCTTCCTTGTTGTTTTGCCCCTGAAAACTGTGCAGCAAAAGCAACCTCCAGGGTGGACACTAAATCTTCTGATGCAGGCAGAGCAGTGATAACATCTGAACTGAGGGTGCTTTTCCAGGGCATGCTTGACAGATGTAGCAGGGCCTTTTAGGATTTAGTACTGGAGCATATCTATTACCCGCGCAGCAGCACAGCTTGGCAGGAGCTGTGTGGTAATCTCCCATGAATTCTGTCTGACTTATCAGAGCATCTGAACAGGTTCCTGCAGGATGCAGAGTCACTGCACCAAGTTGGGGAGAGACAGACCATACACTTCGAACTCCTTTAACTCTTGCTAGCCCAAAGCCTTTCCATGCCAAAGTGTTGATTTTCTTTTCTGGGAGAAATTGATGCCTTTCCTTCTCTCCTCCTCATACTCCCCCTTTTTTCTTCCTGCATCCCCCAGTGTATGATTTCAAGGAGCAGAATCTAATTTCTACATATCTGAGAGGCTAAGTGTAATTGCTTTAATGGCGTGGCAACCTGCCTATTTCTTCGGCAGAATGTAGTAAATATGATACATGCGGTGGAATTTAAGCTTTCGTTGGTTGCAGGTCCAGGACTCTGTTACATATAGGAGTGTGTGCTAAACAGCTTTACTCCCTGCCTTCACTGTATGTGTTTTATCTTGATATTACTGAGCAGAATATTTAATGTTCTGTCTTCATCTGTGATAACAGGTACCTTGGTGTTTTATATTTTTCATACATACACACATCCATACACACGTGCACACACACACACACATATATATTAAAATCCACCCCACCAAGATTGATAACAAACATAGAATTGTTTAGATCACAGATTAAACTTTAATTTTGGAGTTTTGCTTTAGGGTTAAAATTAGCTTCAGAGTGTGAGTTGCATAGGAGGCGCTGTAATTTGTTTTAAGGATAAGGCCTTCGGGCTGCTGTGCATAAAATGAGCATGATTCCTTATTCCCACGGTTGATTTTTGAATGGAAGTGCAATTAGAATTTTTTCACCCAGAAGCACATACAGTACAGAGCAAAGATAATACCTTGAATGCATATCAGCTTGGGGAACTTCTCCTGGAATTTTATTTATTGTTCACCTAGTGCTAATTCAAAAAAGATCCATGCAAACTCTAACAATACACTTGCTCTTTAATTTGGAGTCTAGTGTGTTTGTAGAGACTCTTGCAGGGGCTTTATTATCACCGAGTGAGATTTCAATGGTGAATTTTAATGTCAGACACAGAAATGTGCAACCAGTTATTTCTGATAGAATGGAAACTATTACAACCAAAACACTGATATAGCAATGGCCTCTGTTAATCCTCAATTGCTGCAGATATTTTCCTGTCACACCAGGAAGCTGTACTGCTGACTGGTATTGAACAGCCACCATCTGCATATGAGAGGTATGTAGATGATATTTTTTCTGATTATCAATGCTGATCACATTCATCTTCCACTGAAAGAACTGAACAATCGATACTCACAGAATATTCATTTAACCTATGAAAGAGAGGTGAATTCCTGCATCAAATTTTTGGATGTCTTGGTCACTAAAGAGCCAGATTCTGCCATTTTCACTGCATGATATCAAAAAGATATTGCCTTGGGTAGACATATGTTAGACATCACCTTAGTCACTCTCCATGAAAAGAAAGTGGGAAGCAGAAATTGATATCATAGTTCGGGAAGTCTGTTATCTTAAAAGATTTGCTATTTATTAAGAGAATTTTTCAGAAAGTTATATGTGTGGCTACCTGTGTGCACGAGTACAGGAGCTCATCTAATAGTGCTCCAGATAGGTTGAATTTGGGCTATTTATGACACATACCTGGCCTGTGCTGGAATCCAGATGGGCCTGGGTGTATGTGCAAAAATTCCAGTACAGCAGGAGATGAATTGCATTAGGATTTTCAGAATCCTAGAAATACCAAGGCGGAGTATGATTTAGGCAAATTACCATAACAATATTTTTTTAAAGGCAAGAACATTCTTCCCCCAAATTCTGCTTTTGCAGCAAAGTCCCAACATGCTTTGCAAAGACCACTCTGTCATCTCAAGGACTTTCCCCATTTCAGTGGCCAATGCAGTGGGCAAGCAAAACGAAGTAGTGGACAAACCATCCCTGTTGTAGGGAGAGTTTTTGGGACATGTCTTGTGGATGCACTCTGTGGGCACATGCGGCCTTGCATACATTGCTCCTGGAGCTGGGAAGATTAGTAGAGCTCCCAGTGACACCAAAACCTAGCCCATAGCCATCTGTTTCATTTTAAAGAGAATGTTTTTCTCCCTTTTTGAACAATCAAAGAAATTCCTGACATTTATTTTGATGGGGGAAAAAAAAAAGAAATCTATTCACTTATTACAAGGAACAGGAAGCATAAATCCAGGTTTGCTCTCAGACACCTTACACACAAATTGTATTCAGGTAAATGGTCCCTAAAAATGCCTTGATAGTACAATGTACATCACAAGTGCTAGAAAGGAAATGTAAAACTCTCCATTACCAAGGATAATATAAAGAAAGAAATGTATTTTCATTATACTCCCATAGTTTCAAAGTATCTCAAGATTTGATTCAGGTCCTAAAGATATTATGAGGCAGTATCTATGTCACCTTTGAGTCAACTACCATGTCTTGACACTTGATCAGTCTGTAAAATCTCCTGGAAGACTCAGAAATAAACAATTTTATTCCTCAAACAAGAACTTGTGCAGCAGTGTGAACAAGAATGCTTTTTTTCTGCTCTAAATATGACTGCAAGTCCTGTAATATATTTAATTAGAACACCAGGGTCAAATACAACATTTTTGTGCAATCTCTTTTAGAAATATGACCTAGATTAAAAAAAAAAAAAAGGAGAAAAGTACCCAATAAGGACACTTTATGAAGATTCCAAGAAATTGTGTGCATTGAGGACATCTTATCCATGACAGTTAGAAGAGGGAGGCATTTAAACTGAGATGCTGAATACATTTTTAACTTTATGTCCCCCACATTTACATGTGCAAACGCAGGTGTATTAGGCTGTTGGTTTTCCTACCAATTTCTACATCGTCTTTCCACTTCTGCTTGTACTAGAAAACTCCATTTCCAGGAATAGTTTTATTGGTCACTATACCTATGGAGGTTTATTTGGTTTCATCCTAAATGGAGATTTTAAGCAATGGTTTTGAATCACAGACATTGCTACTGAAACTACTGGAAAAACTGCAGAGAACTTTAAAATAGTACTACTCATTTTTTGCTCAGAAAATTGAAATGCTTTTACCTTTTTTCCTAAATATTGACAGCTTGGGTCCAAAGGGGAAAAAATATTTTATCTTGTTCTCTTTGGGGCAGTTGTCATTGGGTTTTGTTTTTTTTTTTTTTAATGACAAGTGTTTTCCTCAAGCATCCAAATACAGTGAATATCACAGGAGGAAAATAATACCTGTGGAAGGACAAAATCAATCTACTTTAACTAGAGGGGAAAAAAAAAAGAACATCCAAGTGATTTTAACCACATTTTGAAACACCGTTGCTTTAGAGTAGTCTCTGGGTATATGAAGGAGCAAAAGGATCACAACGGACTATCCATCCCCTTAAGAGGGGCTGCCCCAGTTGAGGAGAGGCTATAGGCTCACCCTAACCATGGAACAGAGAGCTCAAGTGTTGATGCAGCTCATTTGGCTGAGCTGCTTCAGCAATCATTGCTCTTCAGTTTCCTACTTGCTGCCACAGTTAAGGACAAAAATATGTTAAGATAATGTTAAGTATCTGCCCTGGACCGTAGCATGGAAAGTGAGTTATAAAAAGCTAAAGAGAAGAACCAGTATGCTAGTAAGAACCAGCATGCTGATATTTATGCTGTAAACAGAACACCATACATGTATTCCCACCAAACAGAGCACATCTCCATTTCCCATTCCACAAACCACCTGGTGAATTAAAGGAATAGCTTAATTAATGCTGCCAGTAGAGGGAACTGATGCACATGTGAGTAGATGCAGCAGCATTTCCTCACGGGGAAAAAGAAAAGGAAATTTAAAAACATAAACAAAAGCAAATCCTTTGTCCTTCAAGAGGAGGTCAAAGGTACCACTTCCAGCTCACACCAGTCAATGGCTGGGGAGCAAGAAGGGGAGGGCCTAGTGCTGTTTCCTTATTTGTTATTGAGGAGTGCCACCTCCTTAAACAGCATTATTGACGGAGGAAGGCACAAAGGTGGCAGTACGTGAACATGCATCCACAGGGCTTTAAGAAAAGAGATTTTTCATCGTTTGTGTTTTTTGAGACCTCTTGACATAGCTTGAAATAGGCTATTTGAGTCAAAGTAGCAGTTGTTTTGTTTTTTCTTCAGTTTCGTTGCATACTATTCATCTTTAAATCACAAAAGGGTTAGCATATCGAGGCTAGCTGCTAATGAGCCGAATGATGCTGCAGTCTTGAGCACTATTTCAGTTTTCTCCTAGTGTGTGCAGCAATGCAAAAAGTAAGGGGAAGGTCTAGGAGGTCAGAGAAAGAGAATAGGACAATATCAAGAGCAAAATACATACACTTTTAATGACAATAAAGATATTAAATAAGACTTTGATAACAAAAAAAAAACACTGACCAGGGCTGAATGTAATTTTGGAAAGGTTCTACACAAAGTTGTTATTGCTCAAGTTACCGTGTTTGGAAGCAGCTTCCAAAACTAGAGAGGAAGGGAAAGCTGGATAAATGAACAAAAATGGACTGCAGGAAATTTGGTGAATTCATTCACATTTTAGAGAAATCTACTCTGACTGGCAAAAAGCCTAACTTCAATTGTAGCCATGGATAACCCCTTTGTAATCCTTTTTTTTCCTGAAGTTTCAGTGAATGCCTTTATTTTTTGGTATCTGATATTCATTTGAGCATAGAAAAGAGACAAGTAATTTGAGTGCAGCTCAAATCTTTTTAGGGTAGCATCTATGCTTATTTTGAGGTGAAGGGTCATTTCTAGTTTTGCTAGTTGAACACTCTAGTATTTCTTTTTGGGGATGCTGAAACTGGGAGTAAGGTCAGATGAAGAAGATAAAACCAGTAACATTGTCTCCTGCTTTGTAATACTAAAACCCAGCTCAAATTACAAACCTTTCTTCAGGTTCTGAAATACTGGGGCAAATGGTTGGAGCTTTTTGTTTTGTGTGGGTTTTTTTCTTTCCCTTCCCAATTCAGGTTTCCGGATAGGATTGGAACTGAATGTGCCAAAAATACCAGGATAGAAGCTGTTCTCATGGGTGTTTCCATCTGGAATCTAATGTAGAAATGCCAGAAATCCTGTAGGAAAACCTGTTCTCATGTGGTTTCCTGCCCGGTTCAACGTTTTTGATATGTTGGGAGAGTTTGGATTAGCAGCAGATAAGCAGAGAAACTGGATCTGAATGCCAAAGTTTTTTGAAGTTTATCCATCCCCACTGGAAGTATTACGAGGCCTGTAGGCATAAAGCATATAGTTTCTCCCCTGCTGGGTAGGGTTTAAAGTTGGCTGCATAGCAATAAACAAATGCATAAATATATTCATGAATGAGTAGGGCTTTGCTCTTCACTTCTTTGCAAAGCTATTTTAACCAGCTCTGCTATTTGAGATAATCTTCAGTTATTTGTACAAATATTTGTATGTTCAGAAAGTTTTGTGAATCTTAGCAAGAATGCACACCTGGAAAGTTGTTTTGCAAGTGTTTGTTTTCACCACTTCCTATTTATTATTCTCCATTTAAATTTCTTGATGTGTGTGCATGGAGGTCTGACAACCTCAAGGAAACCAACAACTGCTTTCTTTGGGAAAGGTGCAGAGACCTAGCCTAAGAGGTATGGCAGATGGCACTTCCTTTCCCAAATTCTGGTCCATGTGTACCAGCAGATAATATCTGGGCCCTGGAAATCCTGATCCTCTCAGAAGTGAGAAGATCATGAGCAGCCAAGTCATCTTGTCTTTTCTTGCCTTTGTGAGGTGGGGCTTCTGGCTCCAGCCAAGTGTGAAGCTCAGTGGGAGCTAGGAGGGTTTCCTCTGGCTCTCATGAAGTCCTCATTTTTTTGGCTGTCATTTTAAACCCTTTTCCATTCATCTTCTGGGTGCTGCTGCAGTGGGGCTTTCTTGTCTGTCTGTCTGTCTCTCCTTGACCCTGCTGCTATAGCTTACCGATCCTAACTTTAGGTGAGCAGTCATATGCTGACTTTGACCAGCTAGCAGAGGCCAACCCAGCCATGTTCTCGCTCCCTTTCCTCCACAGGACAGGGCCCTGCTGGGGAAAATAGGTGGAAAATCTTGTGGGACAAGGACGATCGCTTACCAGTTACAGCCATGTACAAAGCAGATTTGACTTAGGGAAAATGAATTTATTGACAATTACAAAAGGTTTGGGTAGTGAGAAACAAAGGCAAATTAAAACAATACCTTCCCTCACCAAACCCCTGCTTTCTCCTAGGCTTAACTTTACTATTTCAGCCCAAATAGCCTATCCTATCCTGGCTCAAGGCAAGGAAGAATTGGGGGCTGCCCATTCCTCATTACAGCTCCTCTCTGCTGCTCCTTCCTCCTACACATTTTCCCTCTGCCCCACCATGGTGGTCTCTGCTCTGGGCATGGAGCACCACCAACAACCATCTCCCATTCCTCCTCCTCTCCCCTCAGGGCTGCTTCTCATACTTTTCTCTTCACCATTCCTTTTCCCCTCTCACACTTTCTTTTCCCCTCTCACATTTTCTTTTTCCCCTTCACATTTCTTTTCCCCCTTCCTCTTTGCTGCTAGGCATCATTTGGCCTTTTTTAAAACCTGCTTCTCCAGAGGCGCTTCCAGCGTGGCTGAAGGGCTGGGCTGTGACATGGGCAGGGGCTGTTGGAACCAGGTGGAACTGACTGGAAGTGGCCATACCACAGATTAGACATCAGGAAAAATTCTTCACCAAAAGAGTTGGCAGGCACTGGCACAGGCTGCCCAGGGTGGTGGCTGAGTCACCATCCTTCGAGGAGGTGTTTAAAAAGACCGGTAGATGAAATGCTCAGGGATATGGTTTAGTAGTGGACAGGTACGTTGGACTCAATGATTTCAAAAGTCTGGTCCAACTAACTGATTCTATGAGTCTAAGCCCAGAGCAGGGCAACTCCAACCTCTTCTCACAATGTGGCCTGGCGCCTGGACTCCCACTGCCGGTATGGCCACAGAAAACTTTGTGGACAAGAGATGGTCCATCCTGGTTATTTAGTGAACCATCCAGGAAAAAGGGCAACTTCAAGGAGAATCAAGACCCCACAGGCAGAGTCCCTACCTCGCCAGGGTGCTGGCGTCATGCCACACCCACTCCAGTGCAGGGAAACTGTGCTGGTGAAGTGAGGTGGCTTCCTCAGGTAGCACCTACTGCAGGCAGTGTGCTGAGGAATAAAAGCACTTCCAAACCAAGTTTGCAAATCCAACTTTTTTCACCAAAGGCCAATCAGTTCAGATCCTATAATGTCCCATGGGTGGAGGGTGACTTCAGCGTAATAGCAGGCAGAGGGAGGCTAGTTTGCTGTGGCGGCCAGGTGCCGAGACCAAGTGTGAGAGACCTTTGGGAGCACACAGAGAAGCCATTTTAAACTTTTTTAAAAGTTATTTTATTGTATCTCGTGAATCAGGTTTAGCCTCTTTTGTTGCCAAAGCATGGAGTCCTGCAGATTCTCCGCTCCTGGCACCTCTAGAAATTCAGTTTCTGCTGAACAGAGCTCTGACACATTTAGTCCCTTGTATGGAGCTCCTTTTATCAGGGCAGTGGTAGGTGAACACATGCTGAGGGACTTTCTTTTGCTTAATGCCGCTCTGTGCAGCAGCTACGTATAGAAATCTCCCCTTTTCCCTCACATGTGTGGTGTGAAGGCACACACACACACCTGAGGGAACAAGTATTATGTTTGCACAGGCCAACACTTTAACTTCCAGAAAGCTACTTATTTTTGCAGCTCCCTCTCTTTTGAGATCCGTCTGTACTGCTGTCTTCCCCTGCCACGGACATGCATGAACTCCCTGTATCAGCTGTCGTAGTGATCTGTGCAGAACGAACGTCTGTATTAAGTTTGCAGAGCTAGACAAAATGTTTACCAGAACTATTTAATAGGAGGATCAATAGCAAGTGGCTCTCTGTTTGTTTTAAAGATATAAAATTTGTTGCAGAGTAAAACCTTTTTAGAAAAAAACCCAAAAACTAACAAAACACCCAACTCTGGCATTACTCCACCTCAGTATGACAAAGCAAGGGGAAAGAGCATTCCTGAATACTTGCTCATTTTCATTTTCATTATGCTGTTATTAGGGAAAGGGTGCATTAGATGGCTGTTGTCACTGGGAGACCCTCTTCCCCATAAAGCAAGCGTGCTTGATTTTTCGTTTGGACGTATAGTGATTTATGGCTGTCAGCTCCTGCCTGACAGTGTCCTGACAAGTTCTGCTGGTAGAAACTTGTTCAAGCTTGAAGTGACACTTCTGCGCTGCTGGTTTTCCTTCCCCAGAGAGGAAACTGCTCTCGACTGTCCTGATTTTGGTGTCACGCCGAATTCCATCCATGTTTTTTTGCCTGGGGTCTGACTTGCTACCGGAAGCCAATGTATTAAATCACTTCCCCAAACTACCATATTGGCTTCTCGCTTAGGAGCTGTTTACAGTAGGTTTCAGACCACTGGTTGGCCCACGTAATGCCTGATTTGGAAACTGGTAGCATCTCCAGTTGGTATCTGACAAATTCTGTCAGTTTGAGTCTGGCACAAAAAATCTACGGAAAGTGGGGAAAAGGGGAAAATGGATTATTTTCCATTTTCTGGAAGATAGATGCAAAAGGCTGTTTTGTTACATGTATGCAAATAGATATTAACTGTTTTTTTCGGGAAAAAATGAATTGGGAAATTATGGCTTTTTTTTAATTAAGATTGGTAAAACTCCCCAATTCTGTAATCCCTGATCTTGCAAAAATATATGCATGTGCTTAAATTTAAGCACTGTGCTACCTCCTCCCCTTGTATTTAGACGCATCCCTTAATAATTGGAAGACTAGTTTTATACCCTAGCTTTTCAGACAGCTGGTAATTTTTTCGCCATCATCTTCACCTCCTAAAATGTTGTGATGCAGCAAATTAGCCATTTCTCACCATTTATTCTGAAGAACAGAAATAAGTGAAATCTGTCTCTGAAAATTAGTGCTGCAGGCATGTGAAATAAATGGTAGTCTAGATGGCAGCAACCAAATAAACATGTTTTGCAGCTTTTAGGTGAGAAGAAGGTGGTAATCAAAATAGAGCGGGAGGAGCTAAATAATCTGGCAAATATTATGTGTGAAACATAGGAAAGGCTCCAGAAGAAAGGAGATATGAATCATCAATTGTGGAAGAAGATGGAGATCTGTCCAAAGTCTTTGAGTACATTTGTGCCATTACAAGTCTCTTGTACCTTTTAGGAACACAACCCTGTTGCAGTTTTTTAGATTTTTTTTTCTGTGCTGTAAAATGCACCACCATCCTTTTGGTAAATAGTTCCAATTATAAATTAACTGTCTGTGAAATTTGTGCTTTCTCTGGCTTCAGCTTCCAGCATTGGGTCTTTTGACAACTGTGCCTCCTGGAGGGAAGTGTCCCATAGTATTTATTTTTTGTGACCTGTGTCACCATAAACTGTGACACCTTTTCTTTGCTAAGCTTAAAGGATGGAGGTCTATGAATTGTTCACAATAAGGTGTGTTTTAGTGCTTTGACCATTCTTTTTCTTCTTTGAGTTCTTCACAATTAACCACTTTCCTGCTTGAAATTTTGCCTTTGGGTTTGCCTATGTATTCCTGTAGCAGTTGCACCTTTGCCAAAGGCACAGAGAGGCACAGTTTCTCCTTGAAACTACTCTCTGTTTATCTGAGGTCTGCACTAGGCTTTGTGGCTACCAGACCGCATGGAGATTTTTATGGTTATCTGATAATAACCACCATTTTGGCGTTGTCCAGGCAAGTAGTGGTCTTATGCCATTCTTGACACTCTTCATTCCTGACTGGATGACAGTGTTGTGTCGACGTGCATATTGCTTGTTTTACAGTTTGCCAAATGGTTTAGAGTGCTTTGTGTGCTCTTTGATCTGGCACTCCTGCAGTCTCCCCATCACCTGCACAATTTATTAACAATAATTTTATTCTGGGGCTTTTTTTTAAATCATTGATTTAAAATGTTAAATAGAATGAGACTAAGGACTGGCACTGCTGGCTCAGTTAAAACTATTCCTACTCAATTTTCAGACTTCTACTCACAGCTGTATTTTTTTAATCTAAGGTGCCAGTTTTAATCAATTTTAATTTGTGCTTTGTATAGTTTGTATCATTCTACCTACTGAGGCAAAACAACATGGAGAAGCTGATTGCATGCCTTACAAAAATCTAAGTTCAGCATACCAACATTTTCACCTTTGTCAACCTGATCAGTGACCTCAGTTAAAAAAAAAAACAACAAAAAATGATTAAATCTATTTCCTATAAATCCACAGTACTGGAAGATATTTGTATTAGCTACTTTTCTATTGTAATACATAATTTTTGGATTAACCATCCCATTACCTTGCCTGAGATAAAACTGACAGTCCTTGGAATACCTGGAGGACCACATCTGCTTGGTCTAAATCTTGGAGGAATGTTACTTCGGTTTTGTCCTCTGGAATACTTTAAGTCCCATTGAGTCCCCATGGGGTGGAGAGCTTCCATGCCTGTCCTCTGAAAACTCTTGATGTACATTTTCCAACTGGCTGACTTCAAAATACTCTCTTTTCTAGCTGCTGTTTTAAACTCCGTTGATTCATTGTTGAGATTGAGTGTGATTCATTATTTTTAGAAAATATGCAAATAAAATCTATTTCTCAAATATGGAAGACAGGTATTCATTGAATTCTTACATGTTTTCTCATTGTTTTTACATTTTTGCTCTTTTCTTCCAGTAACAGATGACAACATTTTTGTTCTCAATATGCTTTTAGAAGTCCCAGATATCCTTTCCTCATTGATTTAACTTTTTTTCCTTTATGGCTCCCTTTGTCAATTTCCTACAGTTATTAGCTTTTGGTTTATAATTGTTATTATCAGTTTTCCTTTATATCATTAGTTCTTTGTGTTGAAATAAATGTGTTTTCTTTCTATGTCTACTTTTACACTAAAAGTAATTTTTAAATACTGTCAGTTGTGGAATTGTGGCTTTTGAAATCTGGGAATGTATTCTTAAGACTTTTCTGATTACCATGAAAGTGTTCCTCTGTAGCTGATACTGCTCATAATTGTTTTGGCATTGTGATAATGATTTTTTTTTCCACAGCAGTTCTGTTTGTGAATGTACAGAAGCTCCATAAGCACACACATTACTTTGGACTTGATTTTATGTATTGACAACAAATATGGTCAAGTCATGATCACTGGCATTTGAGTAACCATTAATTTTTACATCTGGGATCAGTGTCTCTGTATCTGTCATTAGGCAGTCTATCCTAGGCTGGGTTGAGTTAGGAAATCGGCTGCCTGTAATTTTTTAAATTCTGAGGACTTTTTAGTGCTGGTAGCCTGAGAACACCAGCATATGCCATTCAGATTGAAGTCCCATATGTTAACACAGCTTTTTTTACCAGCACATGATAAATAAGTCTTTAAAGAAACTGGTCATCTTGTTTTTTCACAGTGCTTTGGTGGTGTGTAGCAGGCACCAAATAGCTCACTGCCTTCTAGTTTATTTGTAAGAACATAGATCTACCTGCAGTCAAAATCTTTTATGTCTGATTTGTACAGGCTTGCAGAGCTCATGAGATTTTGATACAGTGCAACATACTCTTTCTTTTTGCCTACTTGAGCTCTCTGAGTTGGGTTGTAACCATTCATTTTTACATTCTGATCATGTGAGTTTTCCCACTAATATCAACCAAGTTGAATTTATGCTCATAAATCAGCAATTCTAATTCTTCTCGTTTATTATCCGACTTCTAGCAGAAGTGCATAGGCAATTAAATCATTTCGTCCCTTTGTGTAAGTGGACGCTTTTGTAATTTTGTTCTCAACAACATGATTTTGAACTACAACCAAAACCCTCACACCATTTACCTAGGCAATGATTGCCCATGCAGAATTTTTGTCAGGACAGGAGGAGCCTTGTATGATCATATTCATTCACTTCCTCCTGCTCAGTTTGACCAGCTACCTCAATAGAGATATTTTCTATGACTTCCTTGACAGAGATGGACTCACTGTCTTTCCCTACTCTCTTTTCCTGGTCCTTCACAAAAGTTCCAAATCTGCGTTTAAGTATTTTGTCATTTTTCCACGTTATCTAGTCCCTGTGTTGCCATTTTCATTCTTTCTCACAGGGAGTAGCTAGGTTCCTGAGGAAGATTGTTCAAAACTGTTATACTTTATTCTTCATTGTATCTGTGATTGCAATTCCAAACCACGGTTTTGCTTCTTTTGGCTTCACTAGCACTTGCACATCATTCTGCAGAAATCTTTTTCAGAAGATGAGAAAATAGATCCCATCCACTGCAGCTCAGAGCCACGCTTGCGCTGCCAGCCAGCACTGCCTTGATGTCCTCTGAAAATGGAAGTTTCTCAGATATCTTCTTCAGACTTACTCTGCAATTACTCTGTTTTCTGGTTCTCTTTGCCTGCTCTGGAATTTGTCTGGCAATTGAAGGATTGATTAAGGGGAACTGCATAGTGCCAGCCTGCCCCCCACCCTGCCCCCCAGTGATGAGTAAATCAAGTCTGACTGATCAAAAAGACTCAAAGATTTGAGCCAGGAGCTCCTCACATGGGAAAACAAAAAATGGATGTTTCTTACCTGGCATGTCTGAGGGTCCCCAAAACTTTGCTGTGGCCAAACCAGAGACAAAATCAGACACGTGACTCACTGAGGTTTTTAACCTGAAAGTACTGGAGTCTGCACTGTATCCTCTGAAATACCCCTGTTTACAGCTCCTGAGGCAGGAGGAGATGTGGAGCTTTCAGTGTCAAACTGAAGTGGTCTTTACAAAGATATTCTCTGCATGAATATTGTGGAAAATAATGATTTTGCACTTGTCCCTTTGAAATGCCATTCTCCCACAGTTAGCCCAGCAAGACGACTTCCCAAGAGCTCTCTTCAAGTGGTAAGTCAAACTGTCTCAACTACAACAGCCTAAAGAGGGATGAAGACTGGTGACTAATACATTGCAAAGGGGGCCAAGTTAAGTCTAATTGTGCCTTTTTCAATGTGATCATTAAAACTCTCCATTAAGTGGCTGTTTGTGTGCAGATACCACCCTAGTGAAGGGCTGTATCGGCCTCTATGCACCAGTGATGAGCTCAGGCTTGCATCTTTCTAATCTTGAGCTCTGTCTTTTTGACCAGGCCTGTTGTAAACTGTGAAATGATATGGATCAGACCAGCACTAGGGAGGCCTTCTCCTCACCTGGATTTGAGTTACTTATGTGCTTTTTAGACTGAGACTGTCTGACAGATGTATGGGAGATGCAGAGTTTGGGCTTTGCATACAGGCATGGGGCTTGGGCTCCTTTAAATGCCAGCATAATAGTAAGGACACATTAAAACCAGAGAAAAAGACAACTGCTTGGCGTCATCTCTAATAGGATCCCTTTCTGCATTGCCTGCCTTTCCAGTATGTGGTTGACAGGGTGACATGAAAATCGGTGACCTTCATCTGGATGACTGGGGCTGGGGCACCCAATGGCCTCCTGAGGCATGAACAGTCTGCAGGTGTCCTACGCCTTTTTTCTGTGTATTCATTTCTGTCTCTTTTTTTCTGCTTTCATTTTTTTTTTTTTTAATTTATTTTGTGCCCCTACCTATATATTTTTTCATCTTTATCTGCGTCAGTGATGCCTGCAGGCTTTGCCTCCAGGGTTAGGCTCAGCAGAAGGAGGTGTAACCAATGATCCCTTTGCTAAGGGAGTTCCAGTTGCAGCCAGGGGCACGCACACCACTGGTGAGGGAGTCCCAAGGGCCATTCACAGTTTCATTCTTAGTGTCTTGGTCACAGCTGCTGTGAAACCAGGTATACGGCTCTCCTCCCCTCACACACACGTTGCTTTCTCTTTCAAAGTGATGACTGTGTTTGGGCCCATGCTGCTGAGAGTATATTTCACTATAAAAGCACCCATCTCTTTGAAATGGCAGAGGGTTGTATTTCTTTTAAATCATACCTAAATTAGTTTGTAAAAACCTGAAATATATCTGGACAAATCAGATTTACATGAAACAAGAAAAATACAATATTTTGGGGGATATTAAATGGAAGGTTTGATGCAGTTGTTCTCAGGCTTAACTGATGCTTGGCAAAATGGGGTTTAGATCATTTTCAGAGATTCCCCTTTCTTTGCTGACAATCAGAGAAAAGGGACAAGAGGCTATTACTTGTGTTTGTTCCTAAAGCAAATCACAGTTGATAGGTCCAACTTTAAACCAATAGGCCTTTGACAAGTTTCCCTTCAGTTCTTTCTTGTGTTCAGTTTCAGAAATCTTTGAGCAGCGAGAAGCACAAAAGGTAGAAAGTTAACAAGACTCTATGGGGCTGTGAGATGGTACCTGACAAGGCAGGAGAGGCACTCCTGCGAATAAAATAGGTGATACAAAAGAAGGTTTTGTGCTTGTCTGAGAAACAGGGAATGTTGTTATGGGTCGGGAAGATTGGGTCTGCTTAGACATACAGTGTTCATAATGAAAAGTTGGGATTCATTAGCTAAATGTTTTCAGCAGGTTTCTTATCATATTCAAACATGCAGTTTTAAATTGAGTTTATTCTGAGAAGTCAATACTACAACTCCAGAAGTTTGTTGGGGAGCTGGAGGTGTTTTGATTCTATTTGGGGTTATGAAACAATTGCTAAGGGAGTGGAGGGGAAACTCCCTTGCTTTAGCACTCCAAAGAAAAGATATCTTTTTCCACCATCCATCTCCCCTAAAAGAACTTTGAGGTTCTGGTTTTGTTCTCCAAACCCGTGCAGGTAATTAGCATCAATGATTTGTCCTTAAGCAGCTTTGGCCCTGCATTCAGAGAGAAATGTGGTTATTTTAGGCTTAGTAAGTGTGCTCTAAGTTTTGATCCTTAGCTTTTGTTTTCTTGTTATTCATATTGATTGTTCCAATTTGTATGCAGTTTTGCTCTGTGGGTTGTTGATCTGTTTTGTTTCTGTTCTGTTTTTCAATGGCCACAGGTTTTTAATTTTCTGTTTTCTTCTTAGGCTTTCAGGTTTTGATTCAATGCATGTTTGCCAAGTTATTTTTTTCTCTTTGGCACCACTGTTGTGTGATTATGTTGTTTGCCTCTTCCTTCCTAAAGACAATGTTAAGAAATATCATGAGAGGGATATCACATCTCTTCCCCAAAATTTTATATAGAGCACTGCACTTAGGTCAAAAGTTGCATTCCCTTGCCTGTGGATTTTCCTTGGCTGAAAGATCCAAATAATAATGCAGATGGTAACTGTCTGCTTTGTGTTTTTTTGGGAATGTGTTCCAAAATACATCCTTTACTGTGGTAGCTTTTGCAAGGCTATAATGTATTGAAAAGCACTGGAATATTAAAACCCACTTAGTGGAAAAACATTAACACCTAGTCTGGAAAAAGTGTAAGACCCTTTGGAAACCATGCTAACTAATATTCCTTTGGTGAGAGGCCAGTGCAAGGGGGCTTCCCTGCCCTCCTCCACAACTCTGGTGCCATTCCTAGGCAACTCCACAGGACCAGCTTTATTGCTCACGAGCTTTAGCTTGTTGGGAATACAGTGCACAGTGAGGCAGCAAAAAAGTGTGGAAGACAATATGTGTGGCTTTGTGGAAGAAAGAGTTTGAAAGAAGAGGAAAAGGCCTCTGAGCATGGGGCCACTGGCCCATGCTCTGATGTTCCCATTCCTTCCTATTCTTCTCAACTGCTTTCAGACTTTCTAAAACCCCTAGAGGGTACAAAGCAAATGATGTTACCTCTGTTGGGTACAGTTCTGAACACAGTTAAACCACTATTTGGTCAGAAACAGATCTGGTCCTTTTAAAGCCCTTTATCCTGAATGTTGTCAGAAGGGTAGGCAGCTTTGTAGCCTGCCTAGTCCATCAACCTTTGTGCTTTCTGGCCATGAATTTAAGAAAGGTGTGCCTAGAGGACTTGACAATACTTTAAAAACTAACTGCTGAAAATCTGGAAGCTCTAGTTTTCAAGTGAGTGCCTGTTGGCCAGAGGTACCGTGTTCGTGTGTGTGTGTGCATGGATGGGCTCTCTTCTTTTTTAAAACCTTTGGAGTGAGTTTTTTGGATACTTCAGACGTCCCTTTTTCTCACCCTCAGATTGTTCGCCGCCTCCCCAGCAGAGTGACATATTGTTTGCAGTGGAATTTGACAGGCTCAGATGGCAGTAGCTGCTGCAAGATTTTTTAGTTCTTGTTGGTGCTACGACAGGTCTCAACAAATTCCCTCGCCCACTCGCCCATGGTGCATAAGAAACTTTCTCTAGTGCGAGGGGAGTTTGCACATCAGTTTTGTCAAAAACTGAGCTTTCCTTTGAGCAAGATGCAGAAATTCTGGCTTTCTGAATATGTCACAGATCTGGTCTCCAGAAGTGGTGTTTGCAGATTCAGGAAGGCAGACAAACAAAGGCAAGTGAAATGTGAGCTCCCAAATAACCCTGTCTTGGCTTTGTGATGCAAGTGAACTAGCTGGTGTATATGCTGGAAAGAGCTTGTCGATTTCTGCTGAGGAGATCTGGCCTCATTTTTTGTGGTTTGTTCAGTGCCCTATTTGAGTCCATCCTCCCTCTTTCTGTGTTTGCTACATACACAGGTGACAGATCTTCAGATCCCTTTATCATGCCTCCAATACCCACAAGATAGTGGTGTACGAGAAGATATCAGTGACTACAACATAACCTTGTGAACTAGTCACTCATTTCTCTTTGATGGTGTTTCCCCTGGCCACCTTTAGGTATCCTCTTTAGAATGAACTGAAATTTGCCCTGAAAGACCCTATTTTTCTCTGCTATCTCTGAAGGGGTTTCTCCTGGTGACTGCCTTATTGGGTCAGGGGTCTCCTCTCGCATAGCTTCTGTGTCAAAGAGTAACACCCTGGGCTTGGTGTGCTTTCAGAGTGGGACTATTTAGGGTGGCCATGGTGGGCAAGGATCTTTTTCTGAGGAACGGTGCATATTCATAGGCTGTGTACGTCTCCATATCCCTTGCATTCCTGCAAGATTGAGGGCTTTGGAAAGCTATGGAAGACAAAGTTTTGTAAACCAATGAATCCGTTTCCTCCCATCAACCAGGAACTTTTTGAGTAGGGCATTCCAACCATACCATATGTATTTCATGTTTGTTTTAGATGCAGACTCCCAAAATTACTTTCAAGCAGTAGTCCTGGGGCCATCCCACTCCCAGACCTTTCCTTAGCATAAATAACATTAACCCGAGGGTGGTCTTCATCTGTGCCAGATGCCCAGAGCCACAGCAGCAGGAAATCAATGGGGCGTGGGGATATCCCTGCCACTGTGCTCTGCCGCTAATAGCTGTGGTGGTGTAGGTGTCCCTGTGGCATTTCCACATTACCTGGAGATCTCCCAAGGCAGGAGAAATCATAAGGATAATTAAGCCTGTTTTATTTAGGGCTGAGCTGAGCCATAAAAGTGGCATAAAACAGCCTAAATGGACCAGAGGATCTGGCACCTTAGATGAAAACCAATCATTTTCTGAGGTGGTCTGATAATTTCTGAGGAGGATATAAAATTATTCACATTCACATGTAGCTTTTCATGAGTAGAAAGGCCTCTATGCTCCATGTTCTGGAATTGTACTCTTATTTTAAAAAACAAGATGTTTGCATGCAACAAAGCAAGAGAGAGACTGTGGCAGAAGCTTGAGGCAGTGCCTTTGTTGCTGTTTTCATCAGGGTTAAGGGCTCAGTGACCATTTGGAAACCTTTTATGGGCAAACTGGCTAGCAGCCAGTACTGCAAATTTGCACTCCTGACTTTTTGATTAGTCAGTAGTCCATCAACAGCCGTAGAAACATGAGAAACGTTTGCAGCTAACCACGTGAAAAGCAGGTGTAATAAATCAGGTTGTGCAGGTTTAGTCCCAACTGGGAAATGTGGGGATGGAGGTAGAAATCATTCTTGCTTCTCTCATGGTGTGTCAGAATACCTGCTGCATGGTATGTTACCCTAGACCAGTCCCTCTTTCCAGCAGGATTTTAATCTATAACAGCAATTGCATTCCCATTAGGAAATCACATATTTCCAATATTATTTTTCAAAATACACAGTGAAATTTTGTGAATGATAACCATTTGTCCATCTTTTTGCAGGTTCAGGGCCAAAGCCTCATCTTTTTGAGCTTAAAGAGCAAGCCCATAATCGCTGCTGACTGCTCTAAGTGGAAGGAGCTCTCTCTGTGCCAATGCCCCAACGGCAGCAGAGGCATCTTGTCTATTTATTTGCTTCCTTCCCTTGGGGACCAGGAGAGCGGGCTGCACTGGCTGTGGAGGGGAGGATCTGAGCTCTGCTTCCCAGCTCCTGCCGTGCCTGTGCCCAGGCTTTCCCCGGGAGCAAATCAGCAGAGCTGGTGACAGCAGAAGCCATGAAAAGACTGTGGCAGATGTGAGCCTGCTCTCAGATACTTTATGAATACTGAATCTACTTTTTCTTTGGGGGGAGAGTGGTTGTCTGTCTGCGTAGTTGCTCATTATTTATTGTGTATGGAGTATAGACAACATTGGAGGAAGGGTTTGTTAATAAAAATAGCTAAGGTGCATCCTGGGAGATGTAATTTGTCCAGGGAGCTACAAGAAAGGAGGAAAAAAGCAGGATGAGAGTGTTGGTACTGTGAAGACAGCTCCATGTTACAGACCATGTACGAACTTCAGGAGCATGTTTTAATGTCACTCCAAACACAAAATAAGGAGATTTTTTTCCTAGCCTCTTGGTGGACTGCTGAACTGAAATGATTTAGTGCTTGTGAACTGGAATTTTATAATAGGTACACAAGAATCCACTCTTCTTCAAGTCATGGCATTTTAAGATTACACAGAACCTCCCTGTGTATCACAAGATGAACATGTGATTCAGGGAATGTGTCCTAGGATCACAGGAAATGGTGGTTTATCATCTTGTGATAGGTGGGTGGGAAAGGTTTCAATGAGGGGACATGCCACCTCGTCTTCTCCTCTTCGTCTCTTTACGTCCAGCTTGAACATAATGGCCATGTAATAACTTAGTACTGCCATTACCTTTTCTGTTAGTGAGTCTGTAGCTAAATGGAGACCTTCAGGCTCTAGCCCTAGCAATCCCATTGCTTTCCTAAGTATTAAAATAACAAAAGAAACAGAAGCTACTGAAACAGGAAGAAGAAAGCAGAGCCCTTGTCACCCCCAGCATCAGGGAGGTACCAAGAGCAAACACATCTAGTGATAGATTGCATACTCAGTGCTGTGAGTTGTTAGTGGTGGAGAGTTGACAAAAAACCTTTTTATAGCAGTTTTAAGAAAAATTTAGTAACAACTAAGCAAACCGCTGAAACCAACTGAGCTGAACAAGGGAATAACAACAAAACAAAAAGCCCAATGTGTGTCTGTTGCCTGGGGCAAGCTACAGCTGATGGATAAAGTGACAGACGAATCCTTCCCTCATTTCCATTTTAATCTCTGTCTACTAATTGTCATCAATATCATCAGGGTCACTAGACCACTAGTGCGAGTCTACAACCTTGCGCAGAAACTGCGGCTTTATGCCTGCCTGGCCCCCAGGGCTTTGCCCCTTTGCTAACCCAGTCTGTACTACATGTCTTGGGGGGGGGGGGGAAGGACCCTTGGAAGTGAGATGGGTGATAGTTCCTAGCATCACACAGGAGAGGCTACTCTTATTGTTCCCGTATTAAAATATAGGACAATTGCAGCGCTCTTTGAAATGAAAATTATTTATACTCTCTTTATGCCAAGGCCAGGATTTGAAAAAAGGGCAGCTGGGAATCCAGCTCCCATTGGAAGGAAGGGCTCGGTCTGACTCTTAAATCAATGACTCTGTGGTGAAAGCATGCTTTGGATCAAACCCAAGAAGGACAGAGTCAAAGCTTTTTGTCGGTTCTCTGCCTGATGATTTCTTTTCCTTACTATGTTATGTGTAACATATGTGATGCACCACAAAGATACCTAAGGGGGTCTCTGCTGGTGACCCATCATGCAGTCCCTTGGAATTTTGTCTCATCTCTGCCCTGCCCAGGAAAGGCACCCGCGCAGCGTGTTGTAAAGGTAATGTTTAACCCAAGGGCTGCAAGCCAAACCCTGGCCTCTGCGCACAGCTTGAGCACAAATTGTGCCCATGGCAACTATGCAGCAACTCACTTGGTTGGAAACCTCCCATCCCCAACTTGGAGGCGGCCATGTGGTCCTCTGCTTCTACTGGTAAAAAGTAGTAGATTTTTGGCATTAACTCTGTACCTTTTTCCTGCACCAAATTGTCCCTGCTCTATAGGTGTGGTGTGCCTGGGTGCTTTGGATGAAGCTCTAGGTTTGCTCCGTTGGTAGGGCTCCCTCATGACAATTTTCAACTTTTTTTTTTTTTTTTTTATCCTGCGGAGTCATCTCTGTCTGTTATTCACTCACTGTTTCCACTTTCCCTACTTCACTTCCTTTGCGTTCCACCCTCCTGAAATCTCAATATCCCTTTTGGTGATACCATCATCATCTCTTCTCCTCCAAATCTCCCTCATCTCTCATGAATTACATCTTTTCTTAAGCTTCCCAGATATTTTCTGTACAGTCACATTCATTGACAGATCAGCTCTTTTTCTATCTCCTACCAGGAGATCTTGAAAAAGAGATGTGAAGATACAAATGGACTTTTCCTAGTTTTGCTGTTGATTTGTGATCTTGTGAGTTCAGTAGCTGGAGGCGACTTCTTCATTCATGCAGCTGTAGCCAGTGATATAGACTCCACAGGCTCTGAAGCACATCTGTCCCCTTTACTTGAGATAGTGACCCCATTTTAAGATGTTGTGTGGTTTTGCAGTTCTGCACTTGCAAGATGGTCCATCTACTTGCCTTGGAGGAGGTAGCACAGCTCTCAAGAGGGTCATCTTGGCCTTGAGGTGGTCCTCCCTGGCTTGCTATTATGCTGCTATTGCTTTTCTATTTAACTAGCAAATTAGAAAGGCACCGTTGCAACATTATAACACTCGTGTGTGTTTGTGTATGCTCCCTCTGTGGCCATGTGGGAGTTTACCATGTGCTGCAAATATGTAAGAAAGGATTGATGCCGTCTCGTTGTTCATGTTCTCCTGAGTGATTCATCACCAGTGCTTTGACCAGGATAGGGAGTGGCAGAGAGGCAACAAAAAAATTACTTTGCGAAGCCATCTACTGCAAATCTTTGCAGAGGGTATCTCCCTGCTCCAGAGATGAAAATCTTCAGAGGCCTGTGCTCTGTAAGTCACAATCCCTGCAGCTGCAACTCCAGATCTTTGGAGCTTATCAGTAACATATTTGCAAAGCTGCCCTGCTGTGATCACTGATCTCTGCCAGCTTAAATTTTGGGAAATGCTTTACACAGCCTTTCCCCTTTCCTCCTACAACCCCAGCAGGTCTATATACAAGAAAAGAAAGATTTAGTGTTTGAGCATAAGCACTGGTCAGCCAATCTGCAGCGAGTCTTCTTGAAAACCCAAAACAGGTGCTCTTGGTCCATCAAAGTCTTGAAGCAGTTAAACTTCCTTTCACCTCTGTTGCAGTTCCTTTAAAAGAAATAGAGAGATCTTCAAAAGGTGGAAGGGTGGCAGGCCAGAAACGTAAAGCGTGTGCAATCACTCAGATACAAGTGGCACCACTAAAAATTGCCTTCATATATCAGCTTATGGTTTACACACTGTGGCAGAAAGGACGCTAAAAGGTCAGCAGAAAAAAAATATATATGTCAAGCCTGGAGCTGTGACTCCAAAGGTGTGGAAAGACATGATCTGAGAAAGGTTCTAGAGGGACTGGATAAGTGCTTGATATGGCAGGATTTTTTATTTTATTTTATTTTATTTTATTTTTTGCAAGGGAGCTGCTTGCAAACGTCAGCACAGAAGCCAAGGTATATACTCACAGTAACCTCTTGCTACGACCCCTGGTGACAAGACGGATAGTTCCATTCATCTGTGGGTGAACAGCAGAGGCTCTCTGCATTTTTTACTTGAAACCCTGGATGAATTTGTTTGCGGAGGGGAATGTCACCATCGTGAATGCTCTGATCACTCATGTGCCCATAGCGAAGTCGGTGGTGGGGAAAGAGAGGGAAAGGCAGGGACAGAACGAGGAGGAAAGTAAGCTTCTCTCTGGGGGTCTCAAGGATGCCAGTTTATATCCAGCAAAACATCTCCAACCAAACATTAATGGAGGATGTGACTTCAAATCGGAGGGATCAGCAAACACGCAGTAAATTAATAATGTGGCCTTTTAGTAGCAATTGCTTTATGAAAATAGGTAGATTTTTTTTTTGCTCTCCTTCCCCCTCCTTGTAGAAATAGCTCTGAAATAAGTGGGTCTCACTGGAGTTTTGTTTAAGACTGACCCCTTACTTTATTAACCGTGTAACATTTTAAGGTTGTTTTTTCCTCTCTGTCTCCTCCAGCAAGTCTCTATTGATCACTGTTTACAGTTATAATCCCTTTCAAATTTATCATCCATGACTAACGCCACACGTATTGATTAGTGCTGACGGATGTCCCTGTATGGTATATACCCACAGTGATTCTGGCCACTGAAGTACTGTAGGTATATTTTTTTCTCTCCTTCATTTGCTTTTTATAGCTTTCTGCTCCTCCCCTTTTGTTCTCAGTCTGGCTAACCTATTTCACACAATTGCCCTGGGATTAACATGTCTAAATTTAGGATAATTTCTTTTTTCCTGATGAGGTCTTTGGAACAGAAAGGAAAAGAAAGGGTAGTGGTAGGTTTTGGTTTTTGTTGTTTTTTCCTTCAGCTGGGAAGTTACTGGAAAGAGACAGGCCCTATAGGAGATCAGATTTATGAGGGACATCCACACGTCTTAACCTAAAACCTAAAGTAACAAAGATGTAAGGGCTAGTTTTTTTAGGGACAAATTAGATGTCACCGGTGACTAAGGACAAGGTGCCCAAAATCTGGATTATAAATGGAGTCATTTGTCAACAATGCATTTTTGCTTGCTTGCTGCAACATTTCCTACATCTTTTGTTGGCCAGAAATAGAGTTTAAGGTTAATCTCTTTTCTTGGCCACCTTGATTAAACTTTTAAAACTTAAAAACAAATAAAAAACCAAACAGAGAAAACAGCCTCAAATGACCTCAAGGATTTCGGTACAGTAGCAACCTGTAATTTCTGTCCTTTAAAGTATTTGCTTCCTAATAGCTTTAGGTAAGCTGGTAACATTTCTGCATGCAACAACAAACATTTTCAGTCCCCTTTCTTGCCTCTCCCCTGAGAGCTCCTAACTTTCGGATATCTATTGTACGCAAATTGACCTTTCTTTCTACCACAGGCCAAAAAATGTGATTTTAAGTAGTGAAAACTGCATGTTCCTTGAGAATCCCACTGAGTAGAGAGAGATGCTCAGCAACTTTGCTGACTTTGGTCTCATTAACCCAAAGGTGTGAACTGCACTTTTCAAAGGATGGGTTCCTTCCAGATTTTAATAAACCATTTGTAACTGTTTTTTTTGCTGTGCTTTGTGCAATAGTTTAAATACATGTTCTCATACATGCATTTTATTTGGGTGTAATAAGGCAGTAAGTATAAGAGAGTCGTTAAACCTCAGTAAAAAGATCTTTTAATAACCATTTGGCATTTATTTAATACACAACCACTGTCTGATTAAATCTAACTCTTTAGATTTAATAGGATATTTTATTGAATTATAGCATTACTACTGTGATGCTACAGTTATGGTTGAAAAGGCATTTTCATTATAAACTCCTGTTTGCACATGCTTATAACTTCCTGAAGTATAACACCTAGTTTATTTGAGTGTGAAATCACTCATTGTACTTCTTAATTTTTCTCTTTCATTTCCATCTCCTTCTCAGAAACAAGGACATTTAGATGTTAAAAATAAAGAAAATCATCAGTTACTGAGGAGCAGCACCAGAGTTGAGCGTTACAATGCACCAAAATAAGAGTTCAGAGTTACAGTGCTTATGAAACACTGGATGGTGATCAAGTTGCTGTACCTATGTCTGTTAAAGCATGAAGTTGGCAATATGCCACTGTTTTGGCAGAGAGGAATGTTGGCAATATGTGGTTGTCATAAGGAGCATTATCACTGAACTCCAAAATTTGTGTGGTCTTAATTGACTTTATAAATTGACACAACCTGTGTGGCAAGGCAGGGATGCTCTGGAGTTTCTTTTCAATCTTATGTACAGGGGATATCAGGAGAATATAAGTGTGCATAATGAAGGAGGAGGAATCAAACCTTGGCCTCTAGGTTCAGTGGGAACATTCGTAGCATCTTACGGGGGGGCTGGCCTCAAAAAGTAATTGCCCTTATTTTGGGCTACCCACTTGTCTGTGCCAAAGGCATTTAGGTCTGGGGTGAACTCATACTTTCTTCCCTCTCCTACGACTTGTATGTAAGACTTTGCTTCAATTTCTGCTGCTTGCCACTGTAAGCTTTCCAGACATCATCCTGGAGCTGGGTCTTTTGCAATGGAGGATAATGAAATGCAAATTATGGGCTCATCTTAGCTTACGTTGATGTTGTAATATTGGTAGCTACATGGAGAGTCAGGTTGCCCCGGGCAGCCCTGCTAAACCCTGCTCCAAATCAGCCTCTGCCTCACCACTGAAGGGCAAACATGACAGTCATCTGTGCCATCCTTCATGGCACAATTTGTTCCTGTTCTTTCCTTAATCACCTGTGAAATTAATAAGAATGCTGAAATCTGAATACTTTTACAGCTTAAATATTGCATAAATGGAAGAGGAGACCTGACATCACCTGAGTTTCCAACTATTATAGACTCAGGCAAATGCAGTGAAGGAGCTTCTTCGTGACCTTAAACTCAAGAGCAGTGGAGGGTAGGTGGGTCATTAGTTTGTCCAAAGTTTGTTGTGTCCATTTACAAAGAGATTGGTCTGCTCAGGAAGGGAAAAAAAAATATAACTCTCTTCCACGTGTATGTTTTTCTCCATTACCTTGAAGGCAAACAGAGGTTTGTCTGGTGAGATGCTCAGGACTGGACTCAGGGTGAGTGTACTTACGGGGGATGAACTGGGTTAATTATCAGGTTTTATGATGAACAAACAGGACCTGCCTTCAGGAAGGCTGTCTCCAGGAAACAGTGCAGTTTTCTGTGCCATGTCCTGGCCATGCTTCCGAAAGGGTGAGCACACAGTGGTGACATCCACAGTAGCCATGTGGGTTTGCTCTGGTGTCACTGTGGATGATTCTTGCAACTTTATACAAACTTTAGCAAATCTAATATTTAATTGCTCTCTGGGCTGGGAACCACTTGTAAACAATCCTTAGCCTCAATGGAGAATTTATAGTTAAATAAATAAATGTTAACAAAGAAAGACAGGAAAAATAAAAAAAAAACAAACAGGAGCACAGCACTAAACTGCCCCATACAACCTGTGTAAAGAGATAGTGTTTTCCAGTGTTCCAACAGCAGATTTTTTGCTTTTCTACAGCATGAGTTTGTATGTGTAATTACTTTCCTTTATTGCAGTTTTGACCCAGAAGCTGGTGGAGAGGCAGTGGCACTGAGCAGAGGGTTGTGGGTTCGGGGTTTTTTTTAAATTTTTTTTAGCTGTCACCAGGTTTAGGAAAAATTCTCTTTTGGTGGTGGGAAAACTCGTGAGGGAAGAGGGAAGCATGCCACTGTTGCGAAGGGCACAGTCTGTCCTAGCCACTGTAAAATTGGGGCTGAGCAGTAAATGCTAAACATAAAGCTACTTTTAAAAAGCCTACAGATTTTTGATAAATCTCATCCAGCTGTATGCAGCAACACAATCCTTTTGCTTATGCCTAAACATCAGGTCTCCTGCTCACCTATAATCCATTCAGGTTTTAGGAATACTAATAGTTTCCTCAAATAAAAAGGCTTTGCTTTTCTCACCCTCAATTCTACCTTACCGTAAAAAAACAAAACAAAAAAAAGAAGATTCAAAATTTATAAAGGAGCCTGTAGATACAAGACCTCTGCCATTAAAGCCCTCACTTCAACCATGAGAAGGCTGAAAATGAAGATTGTCGTCTAGAAAAAACAAATCAGGCACACTTCTGAGAGGCAGGACTTAATTTTCTGCAGTTCATTCTCCCCATGTAGGTTTGCACTGCTGCAAAACCTCGTGCAAGGTCCTTTTAGTGTTTCACAAGTGGACGTCCAGCAGCCTCAATGGTAATCATTGAGACCTCTCTTTCCAAAAGAGAAGCAAATACAATTATTTAAAAATAGTGGCCACAAAGACTCATTGAATGGAAGATGCTCATATAGAGCGGTCTGAGCATCTCCTGAATTTCCAGAGAACTTGGAATGCGTTACCTTTGTTTCAGCCTGTTTTGTTATGGGATTTTTGTAGACTGACCCCTTTTGCCCATTTTAATTTTCCTGCTGTTTTTCAGTAGCTCTGTGGTCATGCTGCTGGCAAGCAAGTACTATCAATGGATTGATGAGTATTATGAAGAAACAGGAAGCTTATTTCCTTGATTTTTTTGACGGTGTTTTAGTAATAACATGTATTTAAAAAATCTTGAAGATACAAGAACTGAGAATTTTCTATTTTTATTTTTTTATGAAGATCATTTAAAAATATCCGCAGGTTCGGTTTTGTGTAATGTCATGTGACTTGGCATGCTTCAGATTGTAGTTAGTCACTTTTTGGTAGAATTCTCTTACGGAAAAATGTGTGCATGTCATTTTAAAATCATATTCAAACATATGGAAAAATCCTTTGTGCTTAAAAAAATGTGGAAATATGGTCAGAAACGGGCTAGCTTTATCTTAAAACCAGCTATTTTTTGTTGGAAATATAGTTGAAACTGATTTTGTTTTTTGGAGAAAAACTTATCTTAGCCTAGTGATATCTCCTGGTTGGGTGGACGTGTTTTTAAATTTACAATAAAACACACAAAAAAAAGATATGAAGTGAAACTTCTCCCTTGGGTTTGATTTTCTGATATCAAAGTCAACACTGGACTTGCCATGGGCCTAGGGTTGTCCTTTCACCAAGCTTAGAAATCTCCCAGGATTTTAGACCAATCCCAGCAGCCAAAGGAGGGTCTGGAAATATGGGTATTACATTGCAAGTCACTGCAAATGTTGATTGGGTAAGGTTTGTGGTAGCTTCCTTGGAAGGAGAAGTGATTGTCAAGTAATTTGTGAGAAGATGGCTTAAAGTCACTTGATTAAAATGTAGCATCAGGATGAAAAAGATATTTTCTCCATATAAAAGGAGAAAACCATCCTGATCATAATCATGGAGACTTTTATGTCTTCTAATGGTAAAACATTTTGCTTATTTTTAGATACAAGCCTGGTAAACTTACTGGTTTTGTGTGTGGTTGGATGACTGTAATGACCTCTATGTAGTTCAGCCTCAAATGGATCTTCTTACAGCTTTGTAATTTTTATTCTGTTGGGAAATGCATTTTCACATATTTGTCTTACGTATCTTTTCTTTTCACTGCTTTTCTTCCTTTTTTTTGTATTTTTTTTTTAACCTCAGAGGTAGCAATCCTACTGCTATTAGCAAGATGTCTATTATAGTGTCATTAAAAAAGCTGTAGTAAGAGCATGGAATGACTCACATCATGGTGGAGTTAATAATTCACTGTAATAAAAGTATAAAGTTTTATGATAAACCACTCTCAGGGGAGTTAAATATAATCCTTAGCGGGTCACACACTGACTACAAAGCTTACATTTGTAATGGTAATTTGAATTTACTACATCGCCTTTAGTTTTTAAGCGTTTGTATGTCATTAGACCTTATAAATTGATTTATATGTTCAACTCCAGTATAATTCTACATAAAGGTACAATAAATTTTATGGATTATAGATATAGCATCTAAAACAGTTTAGGAAAATAATTTTATTAAATTCACTTAAATGGTAGTGATGAACAGCGACGAGGATGCCAGGGTGTCTCAACTTCTGAGAACTACAGGAGACATGGAGGGAGCTGCAGGTGGTGGTAGGGACAAAGGGTGGGGACTGGGAAGTAACTTGTCTTCCAACTTCTCGTCAAGGACTTCAGTGACACTAAATGCTGATGGTTAGTACAGCCACAAGTGTAATTGAGCAGCACCTCCATGCTGCTTCTAACTTTGATATCCTATTGGGACGTGTGGACTTTCCATGGAGAGTCTACCATTAATACCCTGTTGGTGATGTCGCTGGTAAAGCTACAAGTTTACCTGCAGAAAAGGATCGCGTTGGCCGTACTGTAAACAAACCATTTTTTTTTTTTTTAATTTGGAGGCAAAGCAGCCTGCTCTGGTGTCTCTTTACCTGAGTGGGCTTCTGAAGGATGTCTTTCCTCAGCACTTTGCCTCCTCAACACTCTTTGTAAGAAAGACCTTGTGAAGCATGAAAAGTTCCTTCCAATCCCACCCCCCCCCCCCAGGGTTGTATCTAACAAACATATTCGTAAAAGAAGCTATTAAAAAAAAAAAGCCCATCCTGAATGTTCCTTATTGGTGTAATTTCAACAAAACTGACTTTGAGCAAATGACTGTTGGTATTTCACTTCACTGACATCCTTCTGAGGCACTTCTGAGATTCAGCTCAAGACCCCTCATCCCGTGAAAACTTCTGTTTGCATCCCCAAGCATGTTTAGCAGGCCCTGAATGCGGTGCAGCACACAGCTCAAAAACACTTGATAAACTTTGCCGTCTGTTTTTTAAGTGGTTTTAAATAGTCAACCAGCATTTTAATGCTGCTTTTCTTAAAGCCAGTGTAATTTCAGTGCTGATCTTCAAACCCCTTTTGTCTAATCCGGTATGTAATCTTTCCCATAACAAAACTTAAAAAGATCCGAGTACTCCCTGGTGGGCAGTTATCATTGTATTCCCCGTCGCACTCACACATTAGCAAAGCTTTATCCCATCATCGTTCTGTTTTTGAAAGCATTGAGGTAAATCTCAGGTGGCATTCTGCACACAGTGGGTGTGTCGCTGATTAAATGACCCAGCCAGCTGGACAGGTTTATGTACAATTTACTGGAAATGTATTAAATGTGTCTCGGGAAATGATTCTTTAAAATGTTCTCACTGCCAGTGCAGTAAAGATTAAGACCTTGGCGTGAAACAGAGAAAAAATTAAATAATTTTCAGAAGCTTGATGTAAAATAATGATACTAGATGTAACTTAAAGACACCAAAGGATGAATATTTAGGCTGAATTCCTACTCCTCTCTTGATTAATTTTCATAATAATTCAGGGATCTCTGAAACTTGTGGGGTGAATTTGAGCTCTGGCACAAGCGCACTGAGTTCTGCTTTGTCTCTGTCAGTCAGTTTGTTCAGATAATGCAGGATTACATAGGCAAAAACAGGGCTTGTAGGTGGGCAAGCTCTTGTGAAAAGAAACACTTATTTTCACATAATTATTTTTGATATTCCAATTTGTCTTTTATATTAATTGGCAGAAACATTGTGAGGGCAGCATTCACACTGCCTCTTAGATTTTATTTGTGCTTGAATTTCATAAGCCATTCAAGAGGACTTTACCTTCTCGTTGCTTAACATATAGCTAGCTTTAAATGTTACTGCATACGAACTTTTCAAAAATTATTTGTCTTTTGTATCCATCCGTATTTCATTGTGATTGCCTTGTATAGTTGCATTGGAGCACAAAGACACAGTGTTGCTGGTGTTTTTCTTGGCATGAATGGGTAGGTGGACGGGCTTGTCTGCCACAGCAATGGGTCTGGTCTGACTTTTGTCTTTTGAGGCACCTCCATCACAAATGCAAAAAGTGGACATCTAACCCATCTGTCCTCAAACAGTGGGGTTGGAATGGGTGGGAACTGGTAACAGTTGCTGTGGTGTGCGCGGGATGGCTGGAGTTTCATCTGTGCTGAGGAGGTGGGTAGCTGAGGTGATTGTAGTACCTTCTAGTTTCAGTATCTAAAATTTGCCAGAATAAGCTGTTTTCTGCAGTATCCTTGAACATTTGCTCTGCAGCAAATAAAGGCATTAAGTCTTTCCTCCTCTTCCAAATACACAATTTAGAAATAAAAGGTAATAACTGACGATATACAAACACTGAAATTTCCATTCTTCACAGATTAAATGATCCTTGCTGCAGATCGTGAAAAGAACCATTAGTGAGAGAGAAAGGGGGGCAGGGGGGAGGGAATTTGTGTTGCAACAAGCAGTATATTCTGTGCTTTAATAAGAGGGAAGTTGCTGGAGAACTGCAGGACTTAAAATCACCATGGATGCAGCAGGTTGATTTTTGCTGTGGCAGGATGAGTGCAGGGAGCCAGAGGTGTGAGAGTTGGGCAGTGACCAGGTGCACTCCTTAAATTTTCAGAAGTTGGTCATACTCAGGGTTTTTTTTGAAAAACATTTTAGCCTTTGTAGACTGCTTTTCAGTGATCATCTCCTCATGTCTTCGGGTCCATTTTGAAGAAAAGATTTCAACTCCTGTTTAATGAGTCAATAGTAATTATTCTTTAGTACTGGATTATAGACAGGTTTATGGAATTGGGCAGAGTTGTTAGGATGTCTTTACAGCTGGCAAAGGGTTAATGAGTGCGTGTTGAGATGGAATAGTTACTGCCTAGACTGATTTACTATTATATTTCTGTGGTGTATGAAAATAAAACAAATCATTTTACTTTTATCTTCATAGTCAATTCTTTCATTAGGAAAATTAGGCTTCATTATAATGTTTATCCTGAACTGGAAGTTTTTTATAATTTTTTTTTTTTTAATTTTAGGACTACACTGTTCACTTTTGGCAGGTTTTCATTTCCTTTATCAGGTTTTGATTTGCTTTATCATTCCTAAGTGAATTCAGCAGCAGAGAGGTGGGCTGGATCTGACAGCACAGCAGACCTGGGGCCTTCTTTGCAGATGCCACCCACGCTGTTTACCTTTATTTCCTGGGGAGCTGTAGATGTTTTGGAAAACCAGGCCTTAAGCTCTTTAGATTCTTAGACACATAGATTTTTGAGACTAGAAGGAACTGAAAAGATACTTTACTCTCAGTTTCTGGAAAATTCACGTGAAAAGTCCCCACCCAGCAGCAAGCGAGGCCACTTTATCCCCTCCAATGAAATGCTGAACACTTGCTCAATGAGCTCTAATTTGACTTGAAGATGTGATTTTTCCTTCCCTTTTGTGCAGCATTTTGTTTTTTGCCAAGAAAACCTGCAGCGATGCTGCTCACAGTATCTATTAATCCATCAGAAATGGGACCAGGAACCACCTACCCATTTGGAATATGCTGTGCCATGCCCTGCGATGGCTGACCTGGGCTGGCACTTGTACTCACTCCTGACCAGGCCTGGCTGTTGGCTGGTAAGAGTGAAGAGAGGGGGTCACTTGATCTTATGTGTCTTGGCTACCATCTAGCTTGGTGGTTTGCTGTTAACACAGTTTTACAGGGTGGACAGAAGGGCTGAAAGAGCTCCTCACTTAGGGAAGGGCAACGTGAGCTGGGCAAGTGTAAGACCCATTCCTGATCATTGTGGTAAAATCCTTTGTTGCTACTACAAGTGCAGAGTATCTCTCTATCCAGCTATAAGGTATGTCACAAAGAACTGCTTGGCTCCAGTGTAGTGAGTGTTTGCAACTCCTCAGTGCTAATTATGTTTGTTTGAAAATGCTTAATGTGACTGTATAGAGGAAAAAACACCCACAACAAAAAAAATGATACCTTTGTCTGGAAGATGCTGCTTTACCCATACAGCAATGCATACTCACCGCTTAGGCTGATTACTTCTACAATTAATGTGCTTTGGGTTTGTGATTTTGTAATCATCTATGCATTGTAAAATGTACAGTTATACTGAAAAGTGTCTATAATATATTTTAAAATGAATTCTTAACTAAGCTTTGACCTTGATACACTCCGAAGGTGAAGAGGATCAATTGTAGATAAAAGGAGGGGAGCTCTCAGAGGACTTGCATACCTAAGACTTTCTCTAGGTACAATTCATCTGTATTTATTGGTATTTATCTTTCCAAAGCTCAGGCAAGTAGAGATGCTGTAATTGATTTTATTTGAAAGAGAGAGATGGGGCCAAAGGGGAACATTTTGTCTTCAACTTTTACTATTCAACTCATATAAAATGAACATTTGTACTAAAGGTGTTTAATGTCTCTCACTTTTTTTTTGCGAAGTGTGTGAACAGGAACATCCAGGCAAAGCAAACTCCTCCTCTCCTAGCTTCAAATGAGATGGGAAAGTTCCTCATGGTTCCAACTCATCCTGTAAGAAGGAATTAAAACTAAAGGCCCAATTCATAAAAATTGTATGTTCTGTTCATGTGTCTGTGTATGTAGGGGCTTTTCCTGCACTCCAGCTAAAAGTGAAGGAGGGACATTAGCTTTCCAGTGCAACTTGTTGCAATTTACTCCTTTCATCCTTTTTCTGAGTCACAACTCACCTCCTCTCCTGGGGTCCTCTGTGAATGAGTAAATGGGGGTGTATGGTATAAACCTTCTAGACAAAAGGCAAAGTTTAGACAATATGTGAAAATGTCCAAAAAAAAGCTAATGATGTTGTGTCTGCAGTGCTGGCTTCTGTTATCTGTTTGATTTTTAGCAAGCCACTGGCTTTCTAGACAGATTTTAAAAGGTCTTTGCCTGCTTTGCTGGATTTGCAAAGCCTGCAGTTTCTTTTTATCTTCTAGAAAAAGAAGCAAAATAAAATAATGTTAAATAGATAATGCACAGAAGAAATGGAGTTGAATAGTCTGTCTGATGTGGAGAGAGGTTCATGCAAAGCCCAAATTTGAATCAGTTTGTTTTCCTTCTCACCCTTCCAAAATTTTGGTTAACAACCTTATGCCTAAATGCATTGGAAATAGATAATGCAATTCCAATAATTCTTTTCTTTCTTTATTCTTTTTTTTTTTTTCCTCTAGAACTAGTTTTCTTGAATGTGCGATTTTTTTTAGTCTTTTTTTTGTGTTTTTGTGTCTGTCAGACTTTTGGGATATAATTTCTGTAGATTATTGTGTGGTATAAATCTGGATCATGCTCCGTCTGCTGTGAAATACCTGTAGTTTTTAGAATGATGTCAACCCCAAATACTGCAGATTCAGGTGTTGCCGAAGGTGGTTCGTAGACAGTGTCCACATTTTTTTAAAGATGGGCCAAGAAGCTCCATCTCTGGTTGTTACTGTGCTGTGTCTTGGGACCCAGACTGCTGTGCTTTGGTTTTTTTTGCTGTGTAAACATGGATCCTAGCTGCTTCTGACCTGCTCTGTGGTGGTGGTATGACCATATCCCTCAGCAGTGCTCAGCACTGTCTCTGTTTCTGCAAAGAAAACAAGTGCCCAGGTTTCCAATGTGAAATGCCAGCCTGGCACAAACCATACCGTGTTTTCTGCTGAGGTAAAAATTACCCTCTGGGGGAAGAAGTGGCCTCCGGTCCACCTTCAGAATCAGAATCTGATAAACGGTTTCAAATGTCAGTGGCCTCCTGTTGGTAATTAAATTGTAATGACAGATCCATGCTGATACTATCAAGGTGCTTTTGTCCCAGGAACCCTGTATTAAGAGGAGCCGCAACAGCAGTTTTGCTTGTTGCCTCTTCCTACTATTACAGTTCATGGCCATCAGCTTCCCTGAGCAGGAATGTGTACTGTCACCAGTGTGGGTTTCATGCACACTTGCGAGGAATGCGAATTTAACTAAGTATTTGGATGATAAAATATTTGTCAGCCTGTGAGTTCCTGGTAGTAAACCCTGTAGGCATGGATTTGCTTGTATATTTTTACATCCAGACCTGAAGGCTTTAAAACATAGCTGTTAACTTTTGGAGAGAAGAAGAAAATGTCTGTAGAAAGGGTAAAGTTCAAAACAAAGGCGCTTGGTCAGAGAAATATCAATATGCACCTGTCAGGAGAACTTACATTCTGAGTCACAAAACCACAATTTTTAGGGATGGGTTTAACTTGTTCTATTATAAATGATTAAAACCACATGATCAGTCAGGGAGATAATAATAATTGCATTTTTAAAAACAACGACAATTGCTTTATTCCTATATTGGTGTTTGTGCCCTGGAAACAAAAGAAGTGAAATGAGAGTGTTTCAGATATTTTGGTGAATGAGTGCCTTCAAAGAAGTTTTCGAGCCCTTTTCCATCTTGTTCTGTAGAGGTCAGCAAGTTTGAGGAATTACAGGCACTAAGTGAAAATGAAAACATCAAGAGGCTTGCTGTCTATCACAAGTATCACTAAATCTTTTTGAACAACCCTGGGCAGTGAATTATGGAAGCATGGAATTGACTTACAGTTTATTTCTAGTAACAGTCAGTTACTATGTCAAATCTAAAACCATTCAGAAAAGTCTATAAAAATATATGACAAACTAACCAGCAACCCCTAGATCTTTTTACATGTGCATGATTTTAAAGAACGTCTCGCTAGTACTTGTGGAAATGAACAGACAGGACGTTTTCACAAGGCTATTTTTTTTCCCCTCCTCCTCGCTAGTGTTGTTTGGCATCATAGAAAGCCTCTGGAGTAGCTTTGCTGGAGGAAGACAATATGGTGTGTGGGCAGGGGAACAGCAGAGCTCTTGCTCCTGCCTCCCTCAGTGATGCTCTTCCCCCCCTACCCTGCAAACCGCTAGTGAATGCTGTCCTAACAATCTCCAAACTTTCTTTTGAGGGGCCTTATGGACACACAGGAACTTTGAAGCAAAGGTATTGCAGCAGCCATAGCTCACCTTGAGGTTAAGAAAGAGGAGGAGAGGTCCCACGGGAAGGATGCTGGCCCTGTGAGGGACTGATAGACGGATGTTACCTGCACAGACCAGCAAGGGTCCCTGGAGCAGCCGTGGTGCTGTTGAGTCTGGTCCTACTTGTTCACAGAGAAGAGAGCTAAAGTCTTGGGAGTATGAGAGACCTTGCTGCTATATAGGCAGATGTGAGGTTTTCTCCTGGCTTATTAAAATGAAAGTTTATAGAAGCATGGGTGTTGTTTCTAAAACCTGAGGGGAGTCCAGTTACAGTGGCTTTGTAATTGTTCTGTGTGGTGTTCAGCGGGCATTTCAAAACAACAACCTTGCATACCCCCTGTGGTTTGAGTCTCTGCTCCTGATTCCACCCCCCCCCCCCCCCCCCCCCCAGAGGGCTCCTGGGAAGTGGTACTTCCCAGAATGTGCTGCCAGATCTGAAATGTTGGTTGGCTGATGTTGTGATATTATGGGAGAAACCTTTTTTAGAAGGCAGTAAATAGCCCCTTAGGTCAGGTGCTTGATCTGAGTTTCTGTCTCTCCTTGGGCTGGGTTACTAACCGTAGGGTGGCCAGGACCATTTGGACCTAATTCTCTCACTCTCAGTGATGGGGTGTGGGAATAGCTCCACAAACCCAAAGAAAGATAAATTAATTTGAAAATACGAAGCCACTCAAGACATTAGGTAAGTCACTTTCTAGATACTATGTTGACAAGCAGACTGACATCTCCCAGTTTGGTGGACCTGGCTCATTATTTGTGAGGACTATCCTGAAGAGATGAAACAAGGAGCAGGTCTTTCAAAAACATGATTTTGTTTTCTTTCTATATTATGTGGCTGACGGCATTAAATGTTTAAACATTCACCACTGCAAGAATGAATGCACAATGTCATGACTCAAGATGGCCATTTTGCTTTCGTTGTGGTGCTTGTGCTGGGAAAGCATCCAAAACCAAGTTTGTCTTGTAAGAAATGATTTCAACATCGGTCCCCCAGCAATTGTATTTTAAAACTAACACAGCCTAATAAACTTTCACTCATGAAACCATCAAAGTTGTGTTTACTAGCAGAACACTTGGGTCAATAAAAATACTCTGCACACTAGGATTTGGGATTTTATTATTTTGCATTTATTGAGAAACAAATTGCAGAATAAAGTGGGAACATGAATAAAATACTCCTATACACTCTGAATAGAATACAAAATGTAATTAGGCATCACATTGTTAAAAGTCAGTACCGAAATCTAACAATAAGGTGTCACCAATTGTAAGCACGTAACTGTATAATACATAATTGTCAACTGTTGGGAAAAGATCTCATTTTGATAATGCATATTGAGATTGGATGTCTGTTTGTTAATGAGAGGTCTGAAAAATACTTATGGCTCCAGGATGCTTGACAGCTCCAACTGCAACATTATGTTGCACTGTCAAAGAACAGTGAGTTAGAAAGAATACAAACAAAAAATAAGCCCTTTTTAGGAGTGAAGAAACAGGGATGTTTTTGTTTAAGGAATATATTAAGATCACAGTTATCCTGATCAGATATTGCTCCCTTGTAATCAATAGATTGATTCACAGTGAGTACTTTCTGTTAATTTAGATTTCTTATGCAAAATTAGCTTTAAAACATTTTTGTTTTTTTTCCCAGAGCCATAACTGATAGCCTGTGCTTCATCTCTGAGCAGAGGGCTGAGGACAGGAGAGCTCTGCTCACCTGAACGTGGGCTGGAAGAAGAGCAGCTCTTCTTGCCCCCTTTTACAGGTTCGCATCATAAACCAGCCATGACCTCAGTTATTCCATCTCTGCGATATTCCTCCCCCAGCCACATGCATGTAGTTTTATTTGTTAAAGCAGGACCTGGGACTTTAGGTGACAGCCCTGGTTTCCTTCAGAGCTGTCACCTTCTGTGTATGGCATTGCCCACATGCAGACCTGGGACCTGTCGGCTGCTGGAAAAAGCCACTACAGAAATGTTACGTACCCTCAGCATTTCACTGCACTCTCTTCCACAGCTTTATGGGCCTGCTGAAATAGTGCAAAAAGGCAATATTCAACACAAGAGAGCAAAACTATGTAAGTTGCACTAGCGGGTTGCAAACCTTTTATTTCTGATCTGTGCTGCTTTTATTTTCTTGGTGAGAGACTAAGGAGGTATTGTTAAGGTTATTCTGGATGTCACAAAAACTCCAGGTAGCATTTGGCAGTGAATTTCAAAATTTTTGAGTAGTATTGGCTGGTAAACTCAGATTTGAACTCCCATGGCACATATTCTGTTCCCTCATTATCCCATGTGTTCAGGAGGCTGAAAACAACCCATTGCAACTTGTTTTCTCACAGGGAGTGATTACATGTGGTGTAGTAAGTTTCTTTTGTGTGAGTGCGTGTGTGGCAGTCATATAAAAGCTGGTCTCTGTTATTTTTCAGAATATTTGTAGTATCTTCCGAGGAAATTTCTGTGTTTCTTTGTGTTTTAGAAATGAGGTTGGGAGTGTGTTGATGTCTCTGGAGACTCTGCTCCTGATGCTGACGTCTTCAGGTGACACCATGTAGTGACCAGGCTTGATGCTGTCTGAGAAAGGAAGGAGGTAGTAAGCTTTCCTCCAGTTCCCTCTGCCTTCCAAACTCAAAAGAGATAGTGGTTAGTTTGGACTTCAAACAGTAAAAGAAAATACTCAGTTTTGCATTGCCATATGCTTGCTGATGAAGACAAAGTCTGCATTTATTGCTGTGCCTGGTGTGACAGAAACCTGCAACGCAGTGGTATTGGAAATTTCTTTCCAGGTCACCTTCAGAGCAATGGCTCCGACCAAAAGGCAGAGATGGCTGAGCTTTGCCTCGAAACAGACCAGAACTCCTTAGGTATCCCTGCGATCACGATGTCTCTCTGTGCACCACACCAAAAAAGGGAAGTTGACCAAAATAAGAGCCTGGACTCTTTCCCTCCTTTCTGCTTCCTCACTGAGCCCCCTGCCCATTTCATTAGTAGACTTTTAATGGAAACTTTTAGAAAGAGGAGTTTCACACTTTAGTCACATAGGTGAAACCACCAGCTATATTGCTTCTAACATCAAGTACTGGCTTTTTTCTTTGTCATTAGCCTTATTGCGGCAAACCTGGCTACAAGACTGACCTGCACAGAGTACCCTGTCTTCTTTACTTTTCTCAGTGCATGACGTATTTATCCTGCAAATGTACATTTTCTTCTATTTTCTCTTCATTTTCTTTTAAAATGCTATTTAACCATTGATGAGTTGAAGAAATTGCTGTAGAAGTACCATATACCAAAGTCTGAGACTTCTTCATTATTACAGTGCAGCAAATTTTCAAGTCCTGTTGCCTGCCAGCACCCTGGTACAAGGAACCTCTGCTCTAAGAGGGCTGAGGGGTGCAGTCTGGTTAGCCTGGGTATTCTAGTGCTCAGTGGGCTGCAGTGCAACCCCCTTCAGTGAGAAGTGTGCTGAAGCATTTGGCACCATCTCTTAAATGAGGGGGTGGCACTGGCAACCAGAGCCACCAAGGAAGCAGCTGCCTGGACACTGCCTTCCCTCTCCCCTAAGCCTCTCTGAGCTTTTGTCTGGGACTTGCAGTTCCACTCTGCTGCATCTGCGGGACAGCCACGGACACCGGGGGCTTAATGGCGAGTTTTCAGAAATAAGTGCACTTCTACCTTTTGCGCTGTCAGAGGGGAAGGTGTTAAACTCTCTGTGAAAGCTGGATGTGAACAGGGATGGACAGTGGTCTTCGGACCATTACAACCTACTTCCTCTAATTTTTAAAATTTATATACTTTGCAATGCATTATTAATTTTCTTGTGAGTGATATGACTTTCAAGGCTATCAAGGGACTAATCTATTTTTCACATGGAGTAGAGAAGGATTCTAGGTTTGCACAAATAAAATGCTCCCTGGAAGCAATACAACTGAAATGATATCTGAAAACATCATAACTTTACCTCTGTTCTGAGTAAACATTAGAGTCTCTATAGAAAGTTAACACTTTAATTAGACAGAATTTCAAATAATCGTGTTTGTCCATGGTTAAGCTAAAGGGTTTGTATCCTTTTTCATGAAGGTTACCTTCTTTGGATAGGACTGAGCCATGTGTATTCAGGAAGAGATATCCAAATCCTTAGTTAAAAGATATTTGGGAAATACACATGACTAAACAATCACTGGAATTAGCTGAAATCCAAAAATCAGGTTGCTATGGGTAGAGAATATTTGCTTAATCCTAGCTGGCTGTTCCTTGCCTGCAAGGAAAATTATGTGTGGCTGCAGAGGTTTGAATATGTTTTTTTTTCAGTGGAACTATAGGTATAATTGTTTCATAGGTCTAAGTGTGGAGATAATTTTGGCTTTTAGATGTTAAACACTAGAGGATATGTGCACAGTTATTTAATATAAAATCTGGTGGAAATAAATAAGATACAGGAAATATTTATTTGGAAGCTGGGTTTGGCCTCTGGAATCATATTAACAGAACCCTTAAACTACTGAATTAGACTTGTCTGCAAGTTTGAGAAAATAGCATGGCTGCACTGAAATAGTCTTACTGAAGAGTCAAGTGCAGACGGGGAACGTGGTGTGATGAAAACATGCCATTGCAGGAACAGTGAATATTTTAAAATTACTCACATTTCATGGATATCCAGTTCACAATTTACCTACTTGGTTTTTTTTTCTTTGGTGCTATTATCTACAAAGCCTAATATCAGCTTGACTTCTTCAGAGAAAAAATAATGTGTGCAAATGTGAAAACCTGGTAGGCACAAGTTACTGTGTGAGCTCTGGTTGGTGCATCTGATCTACCAGGATGTACCCATGACTCTGAGATAGCACCAAGCAGCAAATTAAATCTAATTTAGATAAAGCTATCTGAGCTGCCTGCGGAGTTTGAATCTTTCAGTACTAAACCCAAGAATGTCCAGTGATTATGTTGAGAATTCACTCAGCTATGTGCTCTCTGCTGTTGTGAAGGTTAGAGCCAAGTTTCTCCCCAGACTCTAGGGCCTGGCATGGTCTGAACTGTTGCAGACGTTGGAGAAATAGGCAGGAATCATTGTCCATCTTTTTTTATGCCTACGAATGCCAGAGGTAACGCTCCTGAGAAAGGCAGACCAGTTATGTTTCTTAGGGCTCTCCTTTTGGATTCTAAAAATCTGCTGTAAAGTTCCTCTGTGGGAGTACATCTGCAGACAGAAGACTGCCTGGGACAGATCCTCTGCCCACCTCACCTCGCCCAGACCTGGGATGAGAGAACAGGAATTGCCATGCTGCTTTTCAAGGCTATAATTGGTGTCAGGACTTGGTTTGCCATCCTATTTGCAGACTTGCCAGAGCTTCATTATCTAATGTTTGGGTGGTCATTCTCATATCCACAGCAGCTAAAAATCATGTGCTTTACTAGTGGATTTATGTTTGGTAGTGTCAGAGGGAGGCTGCTGTTCCACACTGCCATGTACCAACATAGTCAAACAATTGCTTTTTATGCTTTGCAGTCTAGCCTAGATCCTCATGGTTTGGAGGTGGTTTGCCAAACACTCCACTGGCACAAAATAAGGCAGCACAGCTGATTACAGGAGGGTACATGCAGAGCATGGAAATCCCTGAGTGATAACATGCAAAATCATACTCTTATCTTCTGGGAGTTGGTGTGTGATAATGCACAGCCTAAGAAACAGCTTCTTGGAGGCATTGTGTTTAGTAATCATTGCAACCTTGACCAATCCTGCATAAAAAAAAAAATATTCAAGCTAGATGCCTACTGGGCACTTTCTACTCTTCGATTCCCATTACTGGACATATGGGAACCTTTGACCTTCTTTCCAGTTTTTGTGGTGCAGTTTGCCCTGTGAAGGGCACACATGCTGCTCTAAAGGGCAGAAATTCCCAAAAGTTTTGTGTTCTTTCCTGGTAGGTCCTACTGTAAATGCCTGAATGGGTCTGTATGCAATGCAGTTTTTCTAGCTGCTGTATCATTGTATGTTACGGAGCCAGGATGCAGGATTATCCAAAACCCCCAATTCTGTTGTGGTTCTGAGGAGAAAGATACCTGCCTGTTGCAACCTGAAAGAACTAGTTCTGCAAGACAAAAAAAAGCCTCAAAGACTCCTTAATTAGTACCATACTGTGAAGGATTTAACCAAGGTTTGCTTGGAGCAGTAAGTAGCGAACCCCAAGAACTCCTGTGTTTTTCACCCAGCTCTGAAACTGACTTTCTCCATGGCCCTGGGTGAGTCACTTAACTCCCTGTTGGTCATTGACCTGCAAAGGGGAGATAATGATTCCTGCCTACCATGAGGTAGGTTGTGGCAGAATAAATTAGCTGTTGGTTTTTAAAGCACTTTAAAGATGTACTGCGAAGCATTAAGAGCACTTGTTTTTATGAAGACAGTAATGGTTAAATGATAATTCTGTGCTCTCGCTGAATTTGTTAGTTTTAAAGTGTGAGTGTTATGCTTCTACAACACGCTATTATTCCAAACAAATTACTAAGCCTTTGTGTAGTATGTGAGAAAGCCTATGAATTTACCTTTCTATAGCTGTAAATGCAGTGGAAAGGATTTGAACTTCCCTTCTCACCTCAAAGCCTCTGGCAAACTGGTCACTGACATAATAAATATTCAGCATTTAATAATGCTTCACTTTTCCTCTTTAAACCATTAGTTGTTTCCTGCTTGACTAAGAAGAACTTCAAATTCAATTCATTAACATCTCTTTAAATAGCCCTCTTAACAATGCCAGTTTGGTTTCATTGTTATGTTCTGTCACTAATAGCGGTTTTTACTTCTAACCTGTTATTAATTAGAAATAAAGACTGGATCTCTTAATTTCTGAATTAGTTTTAGTGCCTCTTTCCTCAGAAGCCAAAGAGGGTCTTTTTTTAAGCCTAATGTGTCGTGTTATATAATTGTTCCTGGGGTAAATAATTTAGCTGGTCAGAAAAAGTGCACTTCTCTCCACCTTGAGTGGTCAGCCCGGCGGCAGGCAGTGAGGCATGCCAAATCCGAGGCAAATAGAAGCACAGCTGCATGAAACTTTCATTAGAGCCACAGAGGTAAGATGCCGCTTCTTTGCTGTGCTTTTGGCATGACCCTCAGGGCTGCCCATGACCCATGGGGCCAGCAGGGCCCAAGGAAGCCAGTGCTTGTGGGGCACCTCTTCGCAGCGGCTTAATGTCTTTGCCGTGAAGGACAAATGAACAGGCACAGATCGTCTCAGCCACCGTAATCTTTTCTTTCCCTACTTCAAAGCCTTCTGTGTTGCATCTTGGTCTGTAATTACCCTTGAGGTATTTCAGACTCGAAGCGACACCAGGAAAATTGCACTTCCCGATAATGGGAGTCCACAGTCGTGTTTAATCAATTATGTAGTTGGTCATGAGACTGGCTTTTTAGTTACAAGAATTTTAAGGCCAACCCCTTATGCCCTAGCTGAGGAGAGCGATGATACCGAATTAAAGAAACACTATCCATTTGATGTAGCTTAAGCTAGGCTTTACTTGCTTAATTAAAAACATGCTGCCAATACCCACTTACTGCTCCATGCTGTAAACAGCTGGTCAAATGCCATGCTGTAATTTCCTAGGCAAAACTGCTTAGGTTAGGTGGAGCTGCAACGCTAATTTTTACGTATATAAACAGATCTGCTCAGCAGCAGCATCTCCAGATTTGTTGGAGTTGGTGGCAGTGCTATAACGCAGGGCTCAGAGGTGTGTGGATGCTGGAGAGGAAACATGAGCCAAGCTGGGAATTGCAAACACAAAGCCTCGCTAACTCACTTTGAAAGATACATGACAGCCAAAAGCTTCATTCCTCAGAAGTAATGGAGTTGGCTGGGGTGTGCACAGGTGCTGGGGGTGAGAGTGTTCCAGTAGAATAAATTTGGATGATGCTAACTCACCAGATGCTCTGAGTTGAGTGGTAGCTAGTGGTGGGAAGATCTTAGTTTGCGAAGCTCATAAAGGTGCTTCAGGCCAGCCAAGGTTAAGTGATCGTGTATGCCCATTCTTATAAATTCAATGTGGCAGGTTGTGATGATAAGCTGGCTGTGTGACTGTGTTGGGAAGAAGTGTTCAGGGAGAGGGAATCCATCTACACGGCTGATGAAACGTGTCCTGTCTCATGCATTGAACCCACAGCATCTATGTGACTGGGCTGGCTTTCGCTCTACCTGGACTGACTCCTCTCTGCTTCCCAATTTCCATGGCCTTACTCCTTCCTGCCAGGGAGAAAAGAGCTCATTCCTTCCCTCCATGTTTCAATACATCCATTTGCAGGCAGGAAGGAGGTGAAGAGCAAGCTTTGCAGTGCTCTGAAGTGTTTTCAGTGAGGCTGGGCACTTGCTGGGGTCTTTGAGGCTTTGGGAGACCTCTGTAAGGCTGAGGACGTAGCCAGATGTTTTCCCGTGGAGCTTGTTGTTGGGAAAGTGTAGACAGGATGACCACTGAATTACCCAAATTACTGCTGTGAGAAGAGCACCCAAGTGTCCCGCTGCCTCCTCGACCTTCTGGATTGCTTTCCCATACACTGGATCCTTGTCTCTCTGATTTATCCTTTCTGCCCCCATCTCCCGCTGTTTTTCAGCAATGCATAGCAAACCACTTACTGTATTCTGCTTGCTTGCTTCTACTCTTCAGAAAGTCTCATGAAATCTCAGTCACTGGTGGTTTTCATCAAGCATGAGATATGTTTGATACTGCTTCAGATCTTCTTCACTTGGAAGAGAGGGGAACATTCAAAATTCAAAACATCTTACAAATTCATACATAACTTTTGTTACCTCTGTACCTGCCAGCTCTTTGCTTATGATGACAGTTTGTTACAGAAATATTGTTTCTGAATTTAAGATGTCCAGGACAGTTGATTATACATGAGGAGGTAATGATTGATGTATGCATTTATGCCTCTTTTACAAATTTTTCTTTCTCAGACAGCATTATAGATAAATGTCCCAGGAGAAGGCAGCTTTGAATATCTGATATACTTACATGGTTGCAAGGGGGATGTCTGCCTGTAGTATGGAAGGTAGGTTATTCCTTTGGCCTTTTCTCTCTCCTCTAATTTCAGACTAATGGTAATATGCAGGAGGAGTTGTTGTTGCTAGTTGCACAAAGCCAGTGGGCCGTCTTGTTGGGAATCACTTGTTGCCCTAACCCAGTTTCAGTTATTCTATTAATATAACAGTGAAATCTGGCTGGAGTACACAGTCCTCTGTGGACAGGCCAGTAGCAATGTCTCTCTCCTGGAGCAATAATAGAAGTTTTACAAAGTTGATAATTCATGTAAAAGCAGTTGGAAGGGAACAGTAGAGAGAAAAAGAACCACTGGGGTAAAGTCAGGCTGGAGCTCAAAACTATACGCCCAGAGCTGATGTGGGGGTTCAGTGAAGGATGTGATCATGTTATGAAAAAATATACCACACAAGCACAGTCCCAGAGTGTTCTGAGGAAAAAAAAAATAGCCATTACAGTAGCTAAACTAATCTTCAGAATGTCTTCTCGTGTTATTCACGTGGGCAGTGGCAAGTCCTCTTGAGCAGAGCTTTGATTTTGGGACTGTTGCATTGGTGGCTATTTCTTCATGACTTGGGAGTGCTTGTTGCTACAGCACGCTCAGGGTCCAGGTATGGGATTAGCCAGCACGAGCAGGTTGGTTTTATCCCAGATTCATTCCCTGATCATGTTCACCGTATCACTGCATGTGCGCTTGTGCTGTCTTAATGTGCTTGTGGAGCTCCGGTGTGTGTTGCTTCACTGCTGATTAAGCAGATGGGCTGATAGGAGACCAGTCCCTGGAGTGCTGCTTCTGTACCAATGATTTAGCTGTGTAACTCTCTGTAACGAATCTTATTGAGGATGGCAGCCTGGGCTGTCCTGTGGAATTCAAGATATGTTATTTTTGTTCTGAGGACATTTTTAAAGGATTTTAATTATGTGCATGGTTAATAAATGTCATGCTATCCATCTTCAGTCATGCATACTCATGTGATGTACTGCTCAGGTACCCACTGGCCCGTAGTGAAGATGATGTGCAGCCATATTTGTGGCCTGTAATTTCCTGGCTTGCTTTTGGGGCAAGCATAGGAACGGGTTGTTCCCATTGCCCCTGATAGTTCCCGTATGACAGACCAAGGCACAGAGTATGCGGTTCTTCGGTGTATCTGCAGCTGAGAATTGAAGCTGCTACTGCCCTCTCCGCAGTCAATTATATCGTCTTAATTTGCTCTGACATAAAATTAGTCCCATTCCCCTCCTCCCACCCCCCATCTTATTTCCTCATACAAAGCAGGGAAAGAGATTTTTTCTGTAGAAAATTAAGGTGTGAGGAGGTAGGCTTTAGACCCGAAATATGAGGAAGAGGGATCACTCTGTTTTCTTAGGTTTTTCAAGGCTATTTGATTAAGACTATTTCCCACTCATCTCAAATCTTGCCCAAATCTTGTGGTGGTGACTCCTGAAAAGCTGTTGAGGTGGGAGTGTATGAAGTACTGGTGGTTCAGATCAGATCAGATTGCTATGGAACATGCCAGCTCCAGAAACACAGGTGAATCAATGAGTCACAAAACTGTCACTGCTTACTTTTGGGATTGTAATTCTTCCTCCACTTAGGAAAAACCCCTTTCCATTCACCCTACTTAAGGAATACAATTTGCAGAGTCCTCAGATTTGGCTTCAGGTGAAAATAGCGGTTCTGAGCACAGTGGGGCATTAGTCCAGAATTCCCTGTGCAAGCGCACAAGAGAGATATGATAATAAATCTTTCTCCCCTAAAATTTGTATGCCTCTTTCTGTACTTTCTGGTTTGTGGTTTTTTTTCTTTTTTTTTTTTTTTTCCATTTACCACCGGCAATGACCATATGGGTTCTCTGTTGTTTTCCTCTGCGCCTTCTACCTCCCTGCTCTGAACATATTATAATGTTCATGAGACATTTTAGTATCAGTTCTGGTATTGCCTAGCAGCATAAAACATCTTGTGTATTTGCATTTTTTAGTTTAATCATTATCTTAATTTTTTTGGGCAGTAGCCCCAGAATATTTTTCTCTCTGTCTCATCTCATCTTTAAAGTAACAACATGTGCTTCTCCCAACCGCACCCCCTCAATTACTCTTGTTTTAAAGCTGTAGATAAGTAGTAGTTTTGAAAGAGGAAATGACAGTAAACCTGTCTGTAAGACAAGTTTCAGAAGCTCCTGTTACTTCAGTCGTCTTTGGAGCAGGACTTCAACGTTGACATTTATTGGTCAGAAAGTGCTATTAGGCTCTAGCCAAGAACACCTGGAAATGTAACTCCTCCAGAGGGATGAGCTGCCATTAAACAGGTTCTGAAGATTAAAATAATACTAGGAAGCCTTGAATTAGCAGGAAAGCCCTCCATCTTTTGCACTCTAGCTATAGCAGACTCATTACTTCTTTTTTTTTGAAATGTCAGGTGTATCTTAGGTGATATAGCCCAGAAAGAAAGTGTCCCTGTTGCCAGAACCCCTTTCTTTTTTCAAATCCAACTTGACTTTTCTGGTCTTGGGGCTAAACTCAGTCCTGATGCAACCATTATTAATTTGGGTGTAGTTACACCAGTTGTGCCTGCGCTAGATTTGGTCCTGAATGTCAAACTCACTGTTAGCATCTTGGGATTACCTCATGATCTCCTTTGTAATCCTTTTACAAACATATTTTCTTTTCAGCTCATGACAAACCTAATTAGTGGTGTTTTCAGTAAATATGAATACTTATATTGAATGTCCTTTTTCAAATACGTTTGCCATGACCTAACATTAATTTGACCTTCCACAGCATCTCTCAGGAAAGTATTTTACTTGCATTGATTAATCAAACTTCATAGCATATACTATGTAAGTAAAAATCTGTTATCCCCAGGTAAGAAACAAAAACGCTGAGGGTCAGAATTCTTTTCAAAATCACTGGAAGATTGAAAAATATAGCTAAACTGTCCTAACTTTTACATTTCTGCCAGATTTCCAAGACCTCTGCTTTTGCACTGGTGTTACCTGGCTGTTTCCTTACTGATATTCCTGTTCTTCACTGGCACAACCCCATTGTCTTCTCCTTGTTTGGTTTCCCTTTGTCTTCGGCCTTAAATATTCCAAATCATTTGCCTTTGCTGCCTGCTGAAGTCTGAGAAAGGGAGAAAATGATAGACCCTGCTCCAGCTGGCTGCTCAGCTGCTGGGAAAGTGTAAGTGCTCCGGAGTCTACGAAAACACCTCACTGTGTCTAAGATGGCCAAGCTAATTATTTGTTTAGAGGGGTCCTCTGCAGCAAAGGAAGTGCCTACCTCCACGTGGTTATGCTCAGGCAAAAATTCACATGCTTTTTCTTTGGAAATACCTTTAAAAATGCAAGGATAGGACTGGGGATGAAACCAGCTATAGTGGCATTTTCAGTGCTTTATGTTAATCTAGATATTTTTACCCCAGTTGAGATGAGTTGTGAGCTGTAAATGGGGGAAGGCAGCGCTAGCAGTTGCCTCCACTGGATTTACAGGTATGCAGGATACACAAACCTGCAAAATGTCTGCTGCCTTTTGGCTAGCTGTGGCATGCTGTGGGGCATAAACCTGCCTCTTCTTGCCCCACAATGTCAGCGTCAGCAACTCAAAATTGCTGCATCTTATCCTCTAACACTCCACAATCTGTTGCAATAGCCACCAAATGCAATGATCCTCTCTTTTCCTTTTCAGATGTTACTCACTGTTCTTCAGTGGTAAGTTCTTATTTAGAGAGAGATCTGGTTTCAATTATTTCTATAAAAGATACTGTGTAGAATTACATACCAGACAAGCTAGACTGGCTTGTCACAATCTTTTAAGATTGCCTTTTTTTTTTTTGAGGAATCTTAATTTTTCCCCCCTTCGAGAAAATGTTTCATAATCATAAATAAGTACTTGGAAAATGTCACCTCAAGGTACTACAAAGGAGGCCTTCCAGGCTTGTGAAGCTATAGAGGAGTTAGCTAATATGACATTTTTTCTTTGCTTATTTGTTTTCTCTTTGTGGAACAAGGGGTCTTGCTTCATGCAAAATGAGAGAAAAGTATTTTAACCATCTATGTGGAGAAAGTATAGAGGTTTGATTTTGCTTAGATATTCCATCCCTCGGTTGTGTACGTGTTCCATGTTAATCTACAACCAAAACAAAATAATAATTTTCCTCTTTTGTGTATTTTAGAGGTTTTTTTCCCCACATCTACTCCCTTCTTAAAGTTAAACAATCCTCCTGTTCATATCATACAACTGTTTGGATTCTGAAAGATGTTTATCTACGGATTATGAACTTGCTTTAAACTTCTTCCTTTTCTGTAACACAATTCTAACTCCTTAGCTCACTCTCTTGCCACTGGAAACCCTTAATTTGTATCTTCAGTGAAATATACTGAATTAAGAATAGGTTTTTCTTCCCATTTGTTTTTATTTGCGTGTGCTCACGGTAATTGTTTTCTAAGAGTTTGATTCAAAGACTTTCTGTCAGTGGAATTTGGATTACAAATCATAGAAAACAGGACTGTAAGGGATAGCAAGAGAACAGCTGATCCAAACAAGATCTACTGTATCTATTTAGTTTCTGACAGATACTTTACTTTAATCTACTCTTAAAGATCTCCAGTCACTATTTTTACTCTTAAAAGAATTTCCTAGCACCCAACTGGTTTTCCTTTTCTGTCCATTATTTCTTAACCTGTCCATTGTGGTCAGAGAGAACAATAGAGTTACCCTCCTTTTGGAAGGAGTCTTCAGTACACTTGAAGACTCTTTTCTTATCTCCCTCAGTTTCTCTTCTCAAGGATAAACAGTTACATTTGTCTGATCGTCCCACATGGTTTATGTTTCTCTCATGTGCATTCTAGTTTCTGGATGTCTGTCTTGACTCCTGGCACCCAAAACTTGATGCAGTAGTTCACCTGCTGCCTGCCAGTGCTGACTAGAGACAGAAGCCCTGGTGCAGGGGAGAAGCCACTCAAAGGGCCAGAGGTGTTGGACCTGACAGCAGACAGCCAGTACAGCATATATGGCTCAAGGCTTTTCTTCTTGGTCTGCTCATAGCTGGTTAAGGCTTCTTTAAATTATGCCAGAAGCAGTCATGTTAAAATATTCCTGAGGCTAAAGACTGTCTCTGTGTGGGAAACTTAGCCACATGCTTTATAGAGTTGTCCAAGGGAGGTGGTATAGGGCCTTCTGACACCTGGGAATTAGTCTGCTAATTAGACCTTTCACTGGTGGAGCATAAAATACTATCTACGCAATGTATTTTCTGAAACTTAGTTGTTGATAGCCTGCAAATATCTTAGTGCTATGCCTTAAGCACTTCTGAGAGAATGTTCATCATCTGTTTTTCTTCAAATGACTTCAGAAAGACCAAAGGGGAGTTGACATGAGAAATCATAGGGTAATACAGGTTATTAGAAGCAAGAAGGCTTCCTTCAAGATGCTGAAGTTGTGTGTTCAAGAAAGCAAAGGGAGGATAAGGCTCACAAATCTTTAGGAGCCCTTTGAAGGAATTCCTAGGCAAATGAACAAAGAGATGTGGGTGATATGGTCCTTGGGGAATTCACAAAGGCATTTGAAAAAGTGCTTCACCCAAGTGTCTTACAGGAAATAACCTCTATAAGTTTCTTGCATGGGTAAATAGTTGTTTAAAAGATAGGAAACAATGGAGAGGAATAGAGAGGTCATTTCCACAACAGAGCCTTGCAGAGGTCTATGCTACAGCCCATATTGTTTAGTATTTTCATAAATGTTCTAAAAAACAGGCTGAACAAGAAGATGACAAGTTTGGAGGTGATGCCAAGTTATTCAAGATAATAAAGTCAAGGGCTGACTGCAAAGAACCAAGGAAGTGCCTTTTCATACCGTGTCCCTGAGCAATAGAGTGGGAGATGAAATTCAGTGTTGAATGTAAGAGAGGAAGAGAGGTGGGGTAAAAGTCCTAGCATTGTGTTGATAAAGATGGACATGGAATTGAATACTATCACTTGGGAGAAAAGATGTGGTTATAACATTGAGCTTTGAAAACATCACCTTGGTGCTTACGATTTGTTTAAAAAAAAAAGCAGACTTACTCTTAGGAGCTATTAACAAAGTAATACAAAACAAAAGAGAAGACACAAAAGAAGAGGCACTCCAGCCCTTTAGACATCCATATTTTGCCCACATCTTGAATACTTGCTTCAATTCCAACACTTCAGACACAGCAAGAGCGGAAAAAGCGTGGAAACTGAGTGATTAGAGTCAGAGAATGGCTTTGCATGAAGAGTCATAAAATAGTCTAGAATTCTTTAGCTTGGAAAGGAGATGAGAAGCTATGACAGGGAGTTGTAAAATGATAACTCCTAGAGTTGAGATGAAGAACAGGGAATGACGATTCATTGTTTCTTCCAACACAAGAGTAAAGGAATGTCAAATAAAGCTATAGAGCAATGCTTCAGAGCAAACAAAAAGAGTTGCTGCTTCATGGCACATGTAGCAAACACAAGGAACTCCTTTTTGCAGGATGTTGTGGATGATGAAAATCTTTAGTTTTTTAAAAAGCTGGCTGCTCAGAATTTTGGGAAAAAAGACTTACCAAAGGCTGTTATATGCAAAGACAATATCTCTGGCTCTGAAAACTGTGCACTGCAAATTGCTAGAGGTTTGGAGACTGTTTAAGGAAATGCTATTGTATGGGCTGGTTCTGTTCTCCTCTTCCCTGGGTATCTGCTGTTTGTGACTGTCAGAGACAAGTCATTGGATCTGCCTTTGGTCTGATATAATACTACAGCTTTTATGTTCACTCTGTCTTTCCTACAGATGTTCAGCCATTGAGGCTCTTACTAGTTTTAAGGGATGGTCTTCAGTGGTCAAAGCAAATTGTCCTGTTACACTCAAAGAAATCCAGCCAGGGTAATGAGATCTGGCAATTTCAGGACTGTAGCGATATAACCTAGAAGTGAAAGAATAAAATAATGCTGAAAAAAGACTCAGTACCTTTTAAAGGAGTAGTAGGATGGAAAAAAAACCCGCACCTAAACAATCATATATCAGAACGGCATGTAAAATGTCCAACTGAGTAGTGTTATTAATGAAGTGGTGAACTTTAAGTCCAGGCATATCATGCCTCCAGTAGGAAGGTTCTTATTTCCAATGCCTGGGGTAATCTAGCAAAATCCGAGCCATATCTTTAATGAACAAGGTAGGCTATCAATCATCACAGAGATGACACAAACATTTCGTCCAAAAACAAAACCCGCCTCCCCTCCCTGCCAAAATCAAGGCCACTGCAATACTTCCCAAGGCTTCCTGTCCTCGTCAGGCAAGCAAAGAGTCATGAATCTGCATGTGACTGTTAAATGCAGAGCTGCTACTAAGTAGGTGGTAGTTATTTTTAGCAACTAGTTTAAATTGTTCTGATATTGAATCTGCACTGAGCAGGGGTAACATCTTTAAAATGCAATTCTATGGTAGGTGGCAACAATCAAGCTGAATTACTGACATTGTAAGGAAATGAAAAGTCAAACTGCTGACCATGTGTATTTTATGGTATTTAATTAAAAGTAGATAACATAGTGTGAATGAACCACAAATCAGATAAAAATGGCAGTACATTCTCATATTTAACACATATTTGACTTGTGGTTGCTTTGACAATTTACCAGAACAGGTCTATGATGGTCTCCAAATATAAAATCAGGAGTGTAATTAAAAATACGGCAGGGAAGAAGCAATATTCAGTTCAAACCTGAACTGCGTTAATCATATCCACAGCTGTATCACTTCCATTCCCTTTAACAAGAGCCTCATTTCTTTTTTTCCTTTTTAAAAATTGAAAGAGGCAAAAATGTCCAGGCTTTTTATAAATCACAGTGTCACATTTAAAAAGTTCAATGCAAGGTATGCGGGGTAGGGAAGAAGGGGATAGTGGAGGTGAAGCATGGGATACCCAGTTTGTGAGGAGCTGTGGTGCAACTGCATAAGCTTGGAGTCCTGCCATGGCCAAGGCTGTGGACCAGGACTGCGGCTCTTCTCCTGCCTTTGGCACGGGATTTTGCTGTGACCTTGAGAGATTCATTTGTTGTGGCCTGTGCCACAGCTCCTTCCCTCATAAAGCAGAGCTAGCCTTGCTTTCTCTCCTTATTCCTGTGTTTGGCTAATAACCAGGAGAGTGGATCCCTGATCTCAACTGAGCACTTCTGCCATAGCCCCACTGATTTAGGGACATTGAGCTCACCTCTTCTCCCATACTAACCTATAAATGGATGCTGCCTTCTTGCCACAGCGGGCATAAAGCATGAAAGGAAACGCAAACTGGACTCGGGCTTCCATCAGCTTGTTTTTTGTTAGTTCACTCATTGAATGTATCTCACCCTGAATTTGTGAGGTTTTGCTGGGCACGCACAGTGGTGTTATTGGTGTCCCCCTGTCCCATGGAGAGGCAGCTCTCACAACCTGGCAAAGAAGAGGTGGTACCATAAGTATTTTTGCTAGAATTTAGGTAAAAATTCTCAAGTTCTTCTTATAACTCCAGATGAAGACACAACTCTTTGAGAATGAGTGTTTAATCCTTTCTTGTTTAATATGTGTCAGCACAGCTTTCAGCCAAAAAAAGAGTAAGTTAGGCCCTCCTAACTTAAAGGGAAAGGAGTGAAAAAGGGAGTTTAGTTTTCCTGGGCTCACCTATAGGATTCTCACAGGCTGGTGTGTGCCAAATTCTCAGCTTCAGTCTTCAACTCATAGCTACAAAATGCTGTTTTCTGCTGTTTGAAGACCCTGTTGATTTTCTCTGCCTATCTGTATTGCTGCCTTTTTTTCCCCAGAGTATGAAAAAGTGTTGCAGTTCGGAAGAAGGAAAAACCTCTTCTACAGGTCGCTGAGGGGAGTTTTTCCAGGTGACTCTGTTTCCTGGAAATCCCTGGGAGCGTGAAAATCAGGCAAAATGAATTAATGCACATATATTTAAAAAATACAATGTTTTGATACTTCTTGCAACTGGGCAGTTGAATTTTCCTTTTTTTCCCAGCGTATCATTGTACTACTGGGGCTCCCTATGGCATCCAGGGACTTGTGCACAAGGGAGAAAAAGACTAAACAACCTCCTCTCTTTCAGTAGAAGAAGTTAGGAAAGGATTCTATGTTGCAATTCCCACTTCCCCCTTTCTTCGGTAGGTTACATCTGATTAGGAGAGAGCGGAATTTAGGTTCTGGTTGCAGAATCCTATCGTCTAAATCTCACTGCTATTATTTTTACTCTGGGAAACATTAGTTGACATGCAATTGCAGTAATACCCATCAGTCTCCACAGACATTATTTATTCATTTGGAAAAGGTTGTTGTCTCCTTCAGCTTTGTGTGGAGTTTCAGAATTTCAAAGACTATTTTGGTGAGATTTTCTTGCACTGTGTACAGTATAATTCAATATTTCTTGTCCCTCTACTGCAAAGCTAATTGTAGCACTATTTGTTAGCTCAGGAATTGAACTATTTCTTATCTTTTTTTTAAATTGGACTTTTTAGCTTATTCTTGACTTCTCTGTCTTATAGCCTGAGTGAGCGTAATGCAACACAATGGACTTGCAGGCAATCAATAAAAGCTTTGGAGGTCAGAGATGGCATTTGACAAACTTACACCCATGATTAAATATTCTGCTGAAGGAAATACTGAGAGGTTTTTTAAAAGGTAAACTCAGAGTTGCCCTGATGACCCTGAGGTTACTATTCCATGCTGCTATATAGAGGAGCTGGCTTTGGAGTCCTTTTTTGGGCCAACACAGTCAGTTCTTGCTCCACAGAGAGCCTGTAGCCTGCTTCCATTGTGGTCAATGGAATGCTCGTTTTGACTTCAGTGGGACTAAGATCTCACTCAATTTTAGGGACGTAATCTGGGTTAGGAGCCTTGACATCCTAACCTCCCTTGTCTGTATGGTGGAGAGAAATTATTACAGAAAACTTCTAGAGATTATGTCTTTTTTAAGAAATAGCGGGGTGCAAATTTTATAGCAAGGAGTTGCTCTGCTACAGCTGTATGTATTTGATGGGCAGGATTTTTAGGCTAGATTTAGTTATCAAAACATCCCCACCAAGCACTAGCAGTCAGAGCAATTTGGTGTGTACCTGGAGCAGAAGAACCTTTGGTATCTGTTTTTCTGAGAGCAAACCGGTTAACGCACTTTGGGCAACGCATACCAAAACTGGGTTGTGCTGTCAGTGAGGAAAATCAGGGGATTTAGTTCAAAGTTACACAGCCACCATGAAACAAAATGCTAAGTTTCAGTGCCCTTTCTGTCACTGCAGGGGCACAGCATGGTCTCAAAAAATCCCAGTGTTCTCATGTGTAGGTGGTGCTACCCTTGCTCTGGTATTTCTTCTGGTTTGCATGCTGCCATTTGCTGGGAAGCTGGGAGCTGCTTTTTCCCATTGATAGCTTAACAGAGAAGCTGTATATTTAATGTATTTGAGTTTTAATTCTGTGAGTGTAGTGCAACCACAAGGACATAGGTCCTGCTGGAAGGGCAATAGGTGACTAATTAGGAAGGTACTAGAGCAGTCTCCAAGTATTTGACAAAGGTAACAGGCACCTCCAGGACTAACCATCATCTCACTGTCACTGTTGTCTGGCTGTGGCCAAATCATGCCTAGGAATGATGATAATCTGTCCATGGGAATTTCTCTTTATGTCACCCAGACTTCCATGGTGAAAATCCTTTTCAGAATGGTTGAGTCTCTGTGGCGTCTTTCAGCCTCAGGGCTTCAAAGGTGCAGAGACAAGAGCTAGAAATAAGAATGCTATCTCCAGACTTTATGGTAGTGAATGACTGGGAGAGAATGAGATTGCTCAAGCTGGAGGCTGATCAGAACATGGAAGCAATAAAAGTAAGAGAGAAATGTGATGTGGTAGCAACAGTAGGAAGGAACAGCAGGAGATGATGTTGGCAAAACTTTCCTGTACTAGAAGTTAACTCCATGAATTTTCTTAAGCCAGTTATAAGCACTTATGGGAAGTGATATTTGGGTGACAGCAGAGCGAGTATATTTGTGGCTTGGCATCCCAGTATGCCACGGAGCAGCTTGTCTTGGTGGAAGTAAGATGTGAGAGAAGTACATCATTTTGCACTGAAAACATTTCAAGAGGACTTGAACGAACAGAGTCATAAAACTTCTCTCTCCAGATGTTCTTCCCAGAGCCACTAAAATAGTCTTAATATTTAGTTTTTGATCTTCAGTATGCTACCTTCCCAAAAGCCAGCAACAAAACAAGTGATTAAATGTGTGCAAGATGGGTCTTCTTGCTGGGGCAGCAGGAGTAGGGGGCATACTGACACCTCATTTAGTTTGCCACTCCATTTCCCCCCAACAAAACTAGCAGACTGCCTGCCGCACCTTGTTTACAATCTGCATGCAGTAGAAGGTATCAAAGCTCTTAAGGAAATGCATTTCAAATGTTCTTCCTGTTATAAAGCATGCAGCCAATGCAGTCATCCAACCATGTTGGAGAAATTCGTAAAATAGAAGATAGGCTGGTGTAAATAAAAAAGTGAGGGTTGAATCCTGAGAATTTTGCAACTGCAAAAAGTGTCACATCCAACAGAATGCAATATATAATGAGTATATACTGCACCAGTTACAAGAGCATGACAAATAACCTCAGAAGCACAACAACGGCTTCATTTATACTCTTTCCTTTCTGAGGTAGGATGGTAACTCTGTAATGTCTCCAATTTTTTGTTGCTCTGGTGAACCTCCTCTGCTGAGAGGAGAGACAGTTGAGTGTGCTATACTTGCATTCTCTCAGGTATAATATAAGATCCATAATAATTTAATAATGTGAGAACTCAAGTCTCGTGTTTGTTGGAAAGTATTTACTTTGCTTTCATTGGGATAATTATGACAGACTGTAATAACCATGGATATAAACTCTCGATATTTGCTGTGCTTTCAGAGTGCAGACTGCAGGTCACGTGCGAGTCGAGGACATACACAACTTCGTTCAAAGTCTAGAGTCTTCAAAAAAGACATGGGGTGGTGACTCCAATTAGTAGATCATAAGTCGACACTTTTTATTCTCCTTTGCTAATAATTGCTTTGAAAGTTTGCTTGCACAGATGGTTTCTGGATTCCAGGGCAGGGCAAACACTTTTAGTAGCATATCTTGTAAATCCTATCGCAAACTGCCATGGCAAGTGTCCTGATGAGAGCTCGTGGCTCCTTCCTGCTGACCTGCATGATGCTTGGGTAAATAACCTGTGCCAAGTTTCTGGACCTTTGTGCTAGACACCAGCCGGTCAATAGACATGTTGGAAAATAAGGGACAAGTGAAAGTAAAATACTCTGGCAAAAATGGGCACTTCCCAGGAAGGTGGGTGTTAGCTGGATTTCAGGCATTTTAATTATTTCATGGACAGAGCCTGGTATGACTTTTTCTGAATAGCATACCTGGATATGATGTGCAGCTCTGGCTCCCAGAGCAGTGTCCTCTGAGCTTCCTCGGCTCCCTGAAATGCCGTGGGAATGGTCAGTTTTCAAGAGCAACAATGTTCAGAAATCCTAGTATCTATGACTGCGTTCTGGCAGCCTCTTGCTTTCCTGTATTGGCTGGGGTATGATATCTTCTGTTTTCCCTGACACTGCAAACAGGTTGAAACGACAGATGAAAAGGGAGCAGGACAGAGCTGTGAGTTAGCACATTAGCCTTTCACTGCTGGAGTCCAGGGTTCAGAATCTTCCTTTAAGCAAATGTGAAAATGGGTTTAATAGTTTCTTGCTAAATCCTTAGTGGACGTTTGGCAATATCATAAAACCACTGTACAATTTGGAAAAGAGAAGCCCAAGACTCAAACAGGAAATCTATGTCTGAATGGAGCTGAGGTAGGAGGCAGAGAGTCTTGGAGGACCATGCATAACACCTTCATCTAGGTGTTTCTAGTAAGCTCACACTTGTTATATACAAAATGCACCCACTAATTAAGGAATAATAATAAAAAAACTGATAGTTGAAAAGCCTGACTAGTTTTTCTCTGGGAAATGCGTTAGACAATTGGAAAGTATGCATAGTCCTATTATTCAAGGTAATTTACACTCACTCTCCTGGTCCACCGCAAGAATTTATGAACCTGGAGGAGCTGTAAGTCCCTTAACAAAGTAAACAAACTGTAACTCAGTCTTGTGTTCTTCCGGAGACCCACCACCTAAGGGTTTGGGTGTTTTTTCTGGTTTGGGGTTTTGTTTTTTTTTTAACTAAAGGTGAGGAGATGTAGTTCTACACCTCTTCTTAGAGGCAAACAATTTAGATTACTGGGATTAGACTGTTAGGATAGACTTCATATACACAGTGAACCTCAGCAAATAAAATCCACCAGCCTTCAGCTATGACTTGTCTTTGCATATATGAGGAGTCTCCACAGAGAAGGTAGAACTGGGGTGTGTGCTCTTTGCCAGTGGCTGAGCCTTTTTCACCCAGCACCGTGGCTTCCTTCCCCCAGGCCTGACAAATTCAGGGCAACAACGGCCAGAAGATTAAGCAAGTGTAACTAAAACTATTCTTATGTCAGGCCCCTATTTTCAACTCCTCCAAATGATCTGAAGCGTACTCATTAGTCCGTACAATGTATCGTCTCCTTCTCAACGTGTGAGACACTTAAAGGAAGAAAGTTTTTTCCCACTGTATACCAGACGACCTTGATGTGATAGACTGCAGGGTTTTGTGACACTGCACACTCAGTGCTATTCAACACTTTGCCTGAAAGGGAGGAAGGAATGGATTTATTGACTTGTGACTTTGACTCAGGCCTGTGTATCAGGACTGTTATTATGTGGAATGATTAGGCTGCAGTGTCAGGGACAAGTTAAACTAGAACAACAAAGGACCTCCTTAACCTTTACCTGGACACAAGGCCATTCATAACGACTTGCATGGTTTGGAAAACTAAGTATATCTTGCAGCACTCAATACTTCTGCAGCTACAGCAAATGAACAGAAATGGAAAAGACGAATTGCTGGAGGAGATGAAATGTAATTCAGTTCTGCATAGTCCTGTTTAGAATACCGAGTTCAGGTCCATGTTGAAACGTGACAAAGACATTGTCATTTTCTTTGTAGTGTAGTAGGAATATTGAAACTAGAAACAATGGACATCCACCCAGGAACTTCTGGGGTTTTTTTCAGAGAGTATAGCAAAAAAGGCTGTCCTCATGTGAATTGTACATGAAAAAATTATCAATGCTAATAATAGCCAGGTGTCAAATGTGAAGAGAAGGTCCTCAAACAGCAACTGGAGTTGCTCCCACAAAGTCAGTGGTGGTTGTGGTAACAGTAATTGCATATCCCTGTTGTTGTGTGCGAGGAACTGAGTATCTCTGCAGCTAGTGCTGCATGAGGTTCCTGATGCAACAGTCCATTTGTGGTTTTATATTTGATTCAAAATATTGTTTTCGTTTTCTTAATGGTCATTATCTGACCACATTATGAATGAATCACAGAATTTCAATGGCTGAGATGTTGCCCCTGCTAAAGCTGGTAACAGTTTTGTCCCTGGTTTCAGGAGGTGCCAAATCAGGGCCTCAGTGCTTTGCAGGACTGAGTGCTCATCTCCATCTGTTTACTGGTTTGAGAGCACTTGCGCCTCACAGGCTGCTCTCCTTCCCGACAGTGTTTATTGCTGATATCCAACTGTGGGATCCCAGGCAATTTCCCCTTTGTGAAGGATGACAAGGGTCTTTCTTCCAGGAAGTGCTTGCTCAAGTCATTGTAAAAATGTCTGCAGAAAGAAATTAAAATAAGCAGTGTATGATACGAGAGTTGAAGAAGTGATGCAAAATAAGTGTCTTAGTGGGGATAAGAACAAGCACGCTGCATGGTGAAAGAGAGGCCAGTTTGTGGTGAGATATATTTGATCCCTCCAGTACTGTATGAACTTCTGAAATCAGTGTTCCCAAGTGTTTCTAAGTTGCAGAGCTTGGAGAAACCATAACTAGCATCTTGGTTTTGCTCCTGTCTAGCACAGGTTCCCAAAAGCTACAAGATAAAGAGAATTGTTCTTCTCTTCTGCCTTGATGCATATGATGAGTGGGAATTTGTGTTTCAAGCTGAACATACCTGCTAGGTTTCAAAACAGCTGCAATGTTGCATCTGACTATTTTTGTTAACTGCTCAGTAAGGCACATCGTTTTTATGCAGTTGCAAACTGCTCTGCTGGCTTCTGTAGGGAGGCTTGCATTTTGTTTAGTGCCCTGAAAAAACACTGTCACCTATATTTTCCTCCTCTCCTCTATGCTGCAATTTCCCTCTAAGTAGAAGGAAGCCAAGTGCCTCCTAAAATCTTTTGTCACCCCAGTGCTGGTGAAGACACTCCTTCCAGGGGCAAGGTCAGCTTGCCACATTGCCTCTCCAGAAGATTTAAGCTGCTTCCTCCAATGTCCTGGTTAGACCATCTTCTGTGACCATGCATATTGGAGCTATTTTAGCTGTCCATTTGTCAACCAAGAAATAAATGCTATGGAGACACTGGTGCTCTTTCTCTGTGCTGGGCAAATAGCTCTTCCTTTTAGAGAGATGAGGTGTGGTGAACCTATGGCTAGTCTATATTTCACTTCAAGGGTTTGATTTTTTTTTATAAAGAATTCAATTGAACAAAATTACAACGTGTCTTCTGTTAAAAGGTGTTTGTTACATTTCATGGGTGTGAGTTAATTTAACAATAACATTTCCCTGGTGCTGTTACAAAATAATACTAATTTTTCTGATGGCTGCGTCAAGAGCCAGCCTTGGATAGGAATACTACATACATCCTAGAAATAAAATTAGAAGTAAAAAGTGAAAGAACCTCTGGGTGAACTTGATTAATATTAGAGACAGACAAAGAAGAATAGATGAGGTTTGTTTTGAATTTTCCACTGCTTGCCTGAACTCCTCCAGTGTAGTAAACTAGAATATTCAAAGAAGCAGTCTTTCTCTTCAGTCTGTGGAACATTGTATTTGTGGCAGGTGTATCTCTGTGTAGTTACTGTAATAGACGCATTTTTTTGGCTCTTGCATTCATTTTTTGCTACACAGGAGTTTTACTTCTCCTTTTTATCACCCTTAAATTAGTTTGTTGGAAAACGTTACTATCGTATGCTGTCTTTGTCTTTTGAGCTAGTTTTGTGCAAGTTCTGTAACACCAGGGAAATACAAGGGTTTACTGTATAAGCCTTTATTAACTACTCAGTGCCTTGTTTGGCCTGTGAATGACAGTGAATTTTTCTTTGTTGTTTCCTTGCTGCCTTCATTTTGTCATATCAATATTGTGGCAAATTAATTAAGTCCTGTTCATTTTTTTTTGTTCATTTAAATCAGAGGGCAGGCTGCCTACGATTTCTGTAGGAGACAGGAGGGGAAGGCATCCTTGTGCTGCTTCCATCTCTAGGACTAAGTCAGCACGCCTATGGGTAAAATCACCTTTTGCACCTAATGGAGCAAATCTTGCCTTCCGTCTCCCAGGATTTAGGCTTCGATGTGAAGACCTCTTTTTTTCAAGAGGCAACATTTGAAGGTGTTGTGTAGGTTATCATGTGTAAGGGCACCAAAGGCTCTTGTGTATGATAGGAACAAGGTCCTTGTTCTTGTTGCAAGATGCCAACAACTCACCTTTTGTTCAAAAGAGAGTAAAGGATGTTTTATCTTGAACAATTACAATCTTCTAGAATTACATGCATCTGTAAAGAAGGTGGAACAGAATATCACGCACAAGAGCTAACAACGCTGTTCAAAGATCATGAGAGCTGCAACATGTCCAGAAGAACACTGTAAAAGGAAGAGCTCTAGGAGAAAGCTGCCAAATATTTCTTGCAGACAGTGCATGAAATGGGTTGTTTTACTCTGAGCCATACACCTTTTATGCAGAAAAAGCATTTAGCGTTTGCATCACTAATTTGTTTTCTTTGTAAGTACTGAAAATTATAAAAGCTTAAACCTGCCTTAGTATTTTTAAGTGAATTGTATTTTTACTGATAAATTTTCAACTGTAACGATCTTAGAAGTTTTCCTGTTATGTAGTTGCCCTGTAAGATGTCATAGCCAGCAGAGAGAGGTGTTCTTTTACCATTTTGGTTCTTTTAGGATCAGGCATCTACTTCCAAAAGCTAGCGGTCTCTGTAGGCACCAAAAGATCAGCAACCTCCAAACGATTTCAGACAAATCACTGTTTCGTGTCAAAAGAGGCTAGCGGGCATGTTCAGAGTAGCATATTAAATATAAAGCAGATAAAACATCCCAAACTTGCCACAGTTGGCAGATTCTTTTATTTTGTTCCCACTTAAACATTGCATGTTTGTGACTTTGACTCAAAGTGCACTGGACGTATCTTTTGTTTAAAAGAGGTTATGAAAAGAAGCCAGTGGGGTGAAGGAGAGGAAAGATGTAATCAAAGAAACTACTGAGGGAAACTGAAGGAAGCAGCAAAAATCAATACACAAGGAGGAAGATATTGAAAAGAGCAAACGAGATGCACAGGTACTGACTGACTGTAGTGCCTGAAGATGCTTGGGTGAAAAAGGTGATCAAAACTGCATTTGTCAAGGTTTGAGGTCCTCCTGCAGCCACACTACTGGGTGCAAGTTGAGACTCTTCGAGGTCATGCTGGCTACTGAAATCCTCAATTTCTGACATCTAGTGATTATGAGAGCACAAATTTAGGAGGAAGGATATAGGATAATTTTTATGAATTTTATACAACCAATGAGACAATCCAGTTAAAACATTAGCATTTCCAAGGCACTCTAATAGTAACTAAGGTAGTCATGGCCTGGTTGGGTACTATGGCAGCAGAAGTCACGATCTTTAGGGCATCTCTTTTTTCTAACACCTAACATAGGACACCAAGATTACAGAGACCTTGAAGAAGGTCATTGTGCATATCTGTCCATGCTGAGGTGACATGTCCTGCACCTCTAGCAAGAGAAACTTCACATGATTCTTGACAATCTCTTCCAGATGTTCACTGTTCCTGCCGTTGGAATGACTTTTCCGAATATATGACTCGGATCTTTTCTGCTACCAGGTTTTTCTTGTCCTTTTGGTTATGGGCATGGAAAACAGATTGTTCCCTTCCTCTTTGCTAAAGCCTTCTATATACTGGCAGACTCTTGTCTTCCCTCAGTTTACTTTTGAGAGCACACAGCCCCACTGTGTTCAATCTTTCCTCACAAGTCATGGTTTTTAGACCTCTGATTGTTCTCCTCTCTTTCCTCTGAATTGGGCCATGCCTTTCATGAAGTGCAATGCCTCCACAAGAGCACAATGCCCTGGCTGAGGCCTTCCTGGCACTCAGCAAAATGTAAGCATTGCTTTATGAGTCTTGCAGACTCTACTTCTGTTTAGTATTGCAGTAACAGCATTAGCCTTTTTCTCAGCTGCATACTATCATTGAGGAACATTCAGTCTGTGATCCACAGACACTGGTCCTCTGGTTTCTTTTCTGTAGAGCTGCTATCCTGGCAATCGTTCCCTCTTTACTGCTTGTGTAGGTTAATGCACAGGGTAGATGGAGCAAACATCTACTCCTTCTTCCTCTGCCTCCAAATCCACTTAATGTCAATTTTACGCTTTTCCTGCCTGATATAGACTCCACACATTGAGGGAGTGTTGAATATCAAATGGATGGGAAGAGGTCTTTATTAAAATAACAAGCATAGAATAACGTAGCAGGTATACAGCAGCAGGTAGTAGCACATAGATCTGCGTTTAGGTAGTAAAACATTGTTTTTTTCTCTCATTAGTGGTTCTTCCTTTGAAAGCACTTAAGCTACAGGAAAAAAAACATAAAATCCCACTTATTTCTTTGGCAATTCTGGGTGATTCCCTCAAGCTGATGTGGTTTTTTGCACTTTGTATTGTTTTCTTTACAGACGTGAGGCTTATTCACAGTTTCTTTGGGTTGGAGATTGTTTTCTATGTGACGTGAGGAGCTCTTTTCCTCCCTGGTGCTGGTCCATGACTGAACACTACAGATAATAGAGGAAAAGAACAATTACCTAGAGGTTTTGACATAAATCATTACTGGCCTCCAAGCTTTAGCTCCTTCTTTGCAGTTTTACAAAACAGGTTATTTATCTCAAAATATTTTCTAATAGTTAAGTAGTGTGCTTGGAAGGAGGATATATGTTTACCTACATTTTACTGTATGTGGAGGGACATATTTAGGGGGATTTTTTCGTGCGCACTTCCCAGCAGCCATGGATTCATCTCCAAGGTGGCTGACTGAGTCAATGGCTCCTACCAGGGGAGTCAGGGCATCAAAACATTGCTTTCTCTGGCAGAATAATGGAGATCTGGTACAGCACCTTCTAATTTTTCAAACAGCACAAAGTGCAATTCCAAATTAACCAGCACACCTCCACCTTAATTTTTCATTTTACTTAACCTCTCTCTGTCTGTTTCTCCATCTGTAAAACTGAGATAATACTTACCTACCTCACAGGGATGTTATGAGGATTAATTAATTGATGTTTGTACAGCGCTTTGAATATGCAAAGCGCTATATGTGCTAAGTATTATTATTTAGTTTAAATGCAGCTGAACAGGTTTTGAATGCTGGTAGAGAGCTCTGCCACTGACACCAATCTATCAAAATGTGGCTAATGACACAGCTTTGGGAACCAGACAAACAGTTTTCTTATTTTATGCCATAATTAGCCAATATCAATAACCAAATAAACCTTTGCAACAATTGACCACTACAGGATCACTGCAGAAATCCTGATCCAAATACCTCACAGTGGGATCAGCCGGTAGCAAATGGATCACCCTCAAAAATGACCCAGATCGGAGGGGAATTAAGAGTGTCTGTAAGGCTGGAACAACACTATCATGCTCCATGGAGAAAGTAGAACATTGTCTGACTTCAGAGCATGAATAAATATGAACAAAATATTTAGGAGGTGTCTTTCTCTACAGTGTGATTTCAGACATAGCTAAGAGCATCACCTGCGCCCCCACCCTGCCTCGTGTGTGCAAAAAGGTCTCCAAGCTGCTATTTGTTCTGGTGTGTTAATAAGCAATGGTAGCCCCAGCAGCAAGAGGGGATGTCTAGCTGGAGACACAAAAGGCTGGTTAAGAACTGGTAATACGTGGTGTGTATGTATGCACTGGGGAGATGAACTTCTTCCAAGAAATACAAGGAGATACTCTATAATTTTTCTCTTGGCCACAGATTTATTTCAGTTTTAGTAGTTCTTATTCAAATTCATCAGGGGTAATTAATGAAAGATACAGGAAGTCCAGCACACACCTAGGATTCTGTTTGTAGCTTGAATTATGTTGAGCTGTTTGGTCTATTGGTTCACTACCTCAAGCCTAGTGCAGTATTGTCATCCTTTGCTTTACAACACAGTCATTATATCCCTAAACCACATTGTGATACACTGTGGCTTCTGTTTACGACTCCCGAAACTCCCACTCCATATATCACCTGCCATAAAACCCATCAAACTGCTGCTAGTAAAATGGTGCACAGTGGTCTAAGTAGGAGCCAGGCAAATTGTGTGATACCCTACTGTGGTTAATGAGAGTGAAAATGTGGTTAGGATTTTATTCAGGCGATGTTCATTTGCAGGGCCATTGTAGTGAGGTGGCAAAGAAAAGAGTCTTTTGTTAACCTGAATGACAATATATTTTCTATTGTACGAAGTCGCTGAATGCAGAGTTTGCCAAGTTATACATCAATTGTAAATAAGTCAAACTGTGACCTTGAATGGCTACATTTTTATTGCTTGGGGGTCTTGAAACTAATTAATACACTGAGATGCTATAACGACCATATGAAACCTGTTACCGGAATTTAAACCATTGCAGATCTTTTCAGAAAAGTCATTGACAAATACAAAAATATAAAAAATAATCTAGATGAGTCAGGAAGATTTTTTTTTCTTATTTTTTTCTGTTAGAGGGTTGTTGGGATGGAGGTGTGATTCAATTATCTGTAGTTGTAGGGGAAGCAAAAATTCTGACAAAGGTGTGGTCTGTGCTGCAGAGCCTGAAAGGTGATGCTGAGCCCTGCTCCAGCTATGTGGTATGGGATTTAAATTTAAACCAACACTTTTAGACCCTGATGCCAAGGGCATACTCAACTTCATCCCAATGCTGTTTTGGGACGAACCTGAGATATAAACCTTTCCCTCTTTTCCCTTTCCCTTCCGCTCTGGTTTACAGATCCAGGCATGTTGGACCATTGACTCGGACCAGCTCCTGGTCAAGCTGGGCACAGAGACACCGCAGCAGCTCGGTAGGCTTTCGGTAGTAGACTTTTTGCTTTCCTGGAGAAAGCAGATAGAAGGTTAATTTCACAGTCAAAAGGGAGACTGTAATTCCATGAGATGCTTAAGCACTTGAGAAGTCTTCAAGATGTTAAAAAAAAGGCTCTTGCAAGAGAGAGATTCAAGCCAAAGACCTTATAGAGGTGTGCCTTCTGTTTCCTTACAGGATATGACCACTGAGGACAACACGATTTCTCACATGCTTAAAATTAAGCACGTGATGAAAAAACTATCCCTGTTAAATCATAAGTGGTGTAAAAATTGTAAAAACTGTTGTCAGCTGGTTAGTTTCCAGAGTGTTTCTCATCGTGTTTCTGCTTGTTGTTGTCTCTTTCGTTAAAGTGCAAAGTATTTTTTGTAGGTTTTTTTCCCCCTGTATTTTTAATTACAAGACCACATCTTCAATGATATAGCTTGAAGACAGGGGAGTTGGGTTTTATTTTAGATTGAAATTTTACATAAAATTGCCTTAGGTATAAAGTTGATTTCCCTTCCTCAGCCAACGGAAAGTAAATTAAGGAAGGTGTGTATAACAAAACCAAAATTTTGTAGCTGTTTTGTGTGTTTTTTGACGGTTTCTGCTGTTGTATAAAAAATTACTTAAATTAAAAAGGCCTATTTATAAAACAAACATTTTGTAGGCAAAAAGGAAATGCAACCATAATAAAATTGTCAGTCTCAGTGGAATGACTGTATTGTACTGGGCTTTCGAAGAAAATCAGGCTGGCTCCTTCAGAGGAAATCTGATTTCAATTTAAGAGTCTTATTGAAGAAAACAGCACCACAGAAGGGGAAATTAAACCATAAAAAGTGCATTAAGATAATGTTAAAGATCTAAGTCACCACTGCAAAAACCAAAGCAATCTGAAGTCGAGATAGAAACTTTATCCTCAGCACATCCTCCTGGGTCGAAGTATTGCAGATGCCACCAGAAGAGGTGAGAGGGGACAGAAGTGTGCACAAACTGCAGCAAGATGTGCTGTGGGTTGGTTGAGACAGAGATCATGTAAAAATTGTACCCGTTCACCTCACAGATCATCTCAGATGTGAATTCTGAGTTATGGCTGCTTAATCTACTAAATTAAAGAATTTTTTAGTGTTTCGTTTTTTTTTCCCTGAGTGTCTTAGTGGACCCTGTATAGCCATAGAGAGGCAGCTGGGTTATTTTGTGGCTCATGCAACACCAAGAGATTTGCTAGTGAAAGCCCTGGTCTCAGAGTCACTTCCAAAGACACGGAGATGCCTTGATTTCAAGGAGAAGCAGTTCTGTTTGGCAATGACACTTCCTGTCCATAGGAGTTAGGCTGGAGCTGTTTCCAAAAGAAGTTCATTGTTTTAGAGATAAATAGGGTGAAAAATAAACCAGAAGACATGTTAATTGGATACTTTCATGACATACAAATGTTTTTAGAATGGTTAATTTTATGCAGGTGTGGCTATAGGTGAGTGTGGGGTGGGTTCAAGGTTGTGAATATTCTGTTGAAGCACAAGATGCAGACCAAGCGTTAGCTGAGGATCAACCGTATTGATGGTCATGTTTGTGGAGTAGAATTTCTCTCCTCTTTCCCTACCTTAGGGGGATGTGTCCATCTGCCGGGATGGCTGTTTGATCTGTAACATATTTTTCTTCTCTTTAGGCAGACACAGTTCAAATGTGCCATCAAGGCTTTTCCTCGGTGCACCTGCTGGGATGAGAGGGAGTGCTCTACTGCATGTGAAAATCATGAATACTTTGTGGTGCTTTTAGGGTGCTTTCTCTGAGTTAGCACTCTTACACCTGTGGGGATCAAAATCACCTCCAAATGCGGGAGGGGATGAAGGTACCCTGTCCCCACCTCTGGCATATCATTGCACTCTGCACCCACCGTATGTGGAAACAGCAGCAGCTAACCTTCATGTTGAGTTAGATCTTCTCTTACAAATATCCCTGGGGTCCTGTTGGTTGCTTGTGGAAATCCTTCCCCAAGAATTTTTCAGTCCAGAGGAATGCTGCTTATCAGAGTTGCATATGTTCACTTTTTAAGCCTCCCAGCTGGCTTGCACAGGGGAGAAGCGTTATTTCCATTTTGTTGTGAGGAAAACAAGGCATAGAGAGATCAGGTAGGATGAGATTGTGGGCTGCTGTGTATGCCTTAACTGCATGCACCACCTTAACCAGCAAACTCAAAATGCTTGCTACGGTTTGGGAAATAAAAAAGTGCCTTCATGAAACAGCTTCTGGGAAGAGTTTAGGCATCATAGTTTCTGCCATGAAGCGGAGAAGCAGATGATGACCTCCTAAGATCTCTTCATACTTTCAAAATGCTTTCAGTAACAACAGATTTTACCCAGGTTTTGACCTGGAGTATACATATCCTAGCTGGGTGTGTCATACGTATTTTATGTGGAAGGGAAACCAAGTGAATGTTTCTGTAAATGGGTAAAAAAGGCAAAGTCAAATAAAGGCACCTTTTCCTTGCAGTGCAAGATGATTGGATGGATTCGCACAAGTATTGGGTTCAGAAGTGCCCTCGGCCTCTGTGTGATTTGGGAACTCTGATCCTGTTTCCTCATCACCACCGATGCACCTTGTGTGTATCAGTGGTCTATCTTCCATGTGCTTCATGCACTGGGGAAGCTGGTATTACAGCCTGTCCTGTCCCAGTGCATCTGATTCTTAAAAACAGGGACCTTAGTACCTACAACCTTAGTCACTATGAGAGTCAGACTCCTTAGATGTCAAGGGGACTCCTGGCAGAGGGAGAACTGGAGAGCTTGGTAAAACATTTGTACATTCAGAAATTGGAGGAAGTTTTGAAGAGAGCAGAAACATAAGCAAAGATAAATAAAATATAAACATAACCCCCTAAACTGAAACATATCCATGCATTTACAATCATCAAAATCCCAGGTTAGGCAGATGAAAGAGATTTCAGTGTGTTACAAGTCATAGCAATAATAGCCTTGGGACATTGGCTGGTCTATTCTATTATGTAGAAGTCTCACAGCCTTGTAATGGTACAACAGATTAAGAAGTGCTATGTACCAGCTCTAAATATTTTTTTAAATTAAGACTTTCTGCTTCCAACTGAAATCTCTGCTGAGTATGATGGTATAATAGGGTGCCCAGTTCCATCTGTGTAAATAACACAGAGATATTTTTCTCTTGTTGAAATACCTGCATTAAAAAAATGCAGCAATAACTTGAGACTTCAAAGGTCTAACTTCAAACGATTTCTTGCATTCTGCTTGATGGGACAGCATCTTATGCACACATGCTTTTTCACTACTAAATGCCTTAATAATGAGCTTGGGTTCAGATTTTGTCAATCGGAGCCAAGTAACTCTGTTTTATTATATATGCTGGGAAACGAACTAGCTCTGGGTAATTAGGAAAGCAATTTTATTAGCATCTATTTCATAAAGATTGTTTTTTAAATCAGAGTCAGAACTTACTAGAAATGATTCTTTTATTTTTATTGCATGGCTCTCTTGAATGGTGTAGGCCTCCATGGGTCTTAACCCATACCAAACTCTGCACACTGAAGGCAGTGGTATCGCTATTAATCTGTAACTATGTTATAAAATAACCCTGGGATGGTAGTCCCCTGAATAGCACTGCAGAAGCTAATAATTACTTTAGTGTGCTTTACTGTATGGTGCCACTCTAGGACTAAAGAATAACTGGCTATGGGTACGTGCACCATAGAGAAGACAAGGGCACAACGAGCCCACTTCACGCTGAATCTCAAACCATGGCGTACAGAAGCAAAAAGGAGGAACCTCAAGGCCACGTGGAGAGCTGAATGACAAGTTAGAAGCAGGGTGTAGGGGTACAGAGGCAACCTAGGGGCCAGAAGAAAAGATTTTGATTCATTTCTGGACTTGGTTTTAATTTCATGTAAGGAGGACTTGGCACTGAGTTTGTGACAGTGCTGGGAGAAGAAGCAGTAGTGTAAGGAAAGACAAGTGGGGTAGAAGTTTCCTCTTTCTGGAGGTGCTTTCATAGAGAAGGGAAATGCCAATATACACAGCAAAGGGCAAATAACTGATGAGTTTTGTTCACTGGCCAAACCGGGAAAAGAAAATTAAAAGAAAAATACACACTTAGAGTGTCATGGGAAAACCTGTAACAAAGCTTTTATTTCGTCAGTGAAACAGGAGGACAAGGAATATTTTTATTTAGCTAAATTTAGCTTAGCTTTCATTTTGAAACCCTTTTTATTATTTAACATTGGCAAATTTCTGGGTACAAAAGGTTATTTTGAAGTGAAAAATCACAAAACTACTTTTTGAAAGTGTTTTCAGAAAACATTTTGAGTTTTCTGAATGTTTTAAAGTTGTTTTCTTTTGTTCCTTGAGATTTAATTGTTTTGGTGAATGGAAGAATAATGACTTTCAGACATCCTTAGCTGGAAGCATCTGCACATCACAGGTAGTAGGTGTGCCTTCCAGTGCTTCTGACTTGAAGCAATGTAGTCACTGCTGAGTAGAGAGGACTAGACTGTAATGGATCCTGGGGCTGTGACACTTTCAGACTCAGGAAAGTAACACAGATAGGTGTCTTCTGAAAAGTTTACACCTGCATTTGTGTTCTCACCTCTGCAAACTCTGGATTAGAGGCAGTTGGGAGACCAGATTTGGATTAATTCTTGTATCTGATTTTGTTTTGTGTGAGGATTAATTCATAGTAGATTAGCAGTAATGAAGGAATGGGTAATAATTTAATGGAAAGAGTGGGAGGATGTTTTATGCAAAAGAAGGAGTGGGCTGAACTTTTGAAGTGCTTGATGAGGCTACCCACATGCCCAAAGAGCTTTTGAAAATGTCTTTTTAAAATAGCAAGCATCTGGAAAAAAGCGATTACCTGCCTGGTGCTCTCATCACCAAGGTTTTGCAGATATGAAGTTTCTAAATCTGGTCCAGTGCAGACACCGTCTGGAAAGGAGGCAAGAGTTGGAAGGAGAGATGTCCTTTTCAGTTTGAGAGTCTGCGCAGTGATGAGAGAAACCTACTGAAATTGTGCTCAGGCACTTTCAGAGAAAAGCATGCGGTACTAAATCTTGAGCTTGTCCTGAACCTGCGTATGTTTTGAAGGCCGTCAGGGGATTTGTTTCAGGCCAAATCAGTATGAGATCAAGGAGAAAGTTTATATCAATTTTGAATTACTTGAACAAAGCAAAAAGTTTTTAGGACTAAAAAGGGAGAAACATATGTTACACAGGAGAAAAACATCTTATCAGGAAGAACATGGGGAGAATGAAGTGACTAACGATGAGGTTTCTGAGACTTTGCCACAAAAATTTTATAAAAGGAGGCTCCTGAAAACCTTTCAGATGGTTGTAGAGTGATCTCATTCTCCAGACAGAGAAAGAATATGAACCAGGGTGTATTTTCCATCTTATTTTTCCATTTACACTTTACAAAGCTCATTTCATTTGGACAAAATATTTTAAACCCCTCCAATTATCCTGTACTGCAAGAGAGATCCAAGCCAAAGACCTTAGGTAGAGGTACTTTCTGTTTCCTGACAGGACGTGGCCTCATCTGATGGTACTAATGGTCCTTCACAATTGATGTTTGCAAACCCATTGGGCAAATGTGAAGGCCGAATGGTTGTAAGAAAGAGGAAAGGAGCCAGGAGAGAAAAAAGTGAAAGAAAGGAAAGAAGCAAGTCTGCCTTCCCACAGTGCGTGCAGCAGGGACAGCTACTGCTCCCCACTTCTTCCAGAGTTTAAGTGCTTAACTTTGCATCCCAAATACAAAAGTATTTTGGTTCACATATACATGCATTCATACATGCATATATAAAAATATATATAGACACACCCACACATGAAGAATAGCAATCAGTTTTTTTCTTTCACTTCACAGTCATCAGTAAATTTAGTATATTCATGTGAACAGTTTAAAGAACATGTTCTGTGATCTAAATAAAAGGAAAAATACATCCACCAGATGATTTGGTGCGTGTAAAAATAAACAGTTTGATTGTTCTTACATGCTTCTCTTCTTTTGCGCAAGCAGAAATGCAGAAAAATTGCCACATTTCATCATGTAGGACAAGGAGGCCCAGGTGACACCCTGATCAGGTGTGCATGCATAATCATTCCAAAAATAATCACCCTTTTGAATAATTTCACCCCAAATCTTGCAGCTTCAACTTATTCTCTGCAAGTGACTCATAAATCTTTACCATGAATGTGAATCAAATTTCAGAGCCGCAGGCTCAGGAGCTTGTTGGATTTATTCAACTTTAGTCTTTATTTATAGACATAAAAGTGTATTATTGGTTGTAACATCGAAACAAAGGAAAACAGATTGTAAGCATCCATTAACATTTTCCCAAAAGGGAAATCTGGAGTTTCTCCTGGGTCTTTCAGTCTCTCCCTTGTAATATTAAGATGATGTCATAAACTCATAATTACTTTGTGATGCTCTTATGTACTCTGTAGTTGCTTGTTCAGAGATGGTTATTTATTTTCTGAACAGAAAAGCTGAGTAATACAAACAGGTTGAAGGAAGCAGATCGGTCTTTGGTGGTTTAGGGTTTGAAGGACCCCAACACTTTTATTTCATACTGTTGCAATATTTTCTCTGGTGTACTCAAGGACACAGCTGTTTTATGTTGTGTTATTAAAAAGTGTTTCGTTAATATTCAGATATAGGATGCAAACAATTTATAAACACTTTATAATGGTTGCAGCAAAGAGCAGTTTTGGGAGTAGCAATCTTCAGAAAGTGGAGCCTTTACTGCTGAATCAGTCCATAACCTGTCCAAGTTCATTCCAAGAAAGCATCTATCTGAATTAGTGGTGGACTTAGGCTTTATTAGTATAATGAGAATCCCAGCTTGCAAAAAAAATATATGTGTATATATGTGGAGGGAATAGAGAAAGGAGTAGACCTATGAATGTGGGGAATACCAGCCCTTGGCAGATATAGGAGGGCAGGATGGAGCAGTGCAAGGCACAGGATATGTGTTGTGGAGACTTTCCTGAATATGAGACTTCCTAGGTATATCCGTAGTTGTTCCTTGTTTGAGGGTAGGGCAAAAATTTATTTCAGAGTCATGTTTATTCTGTAATATTTTTTACTTATAAAAGAGCCTTATGGAGTGCTGACTGAGTAACTTGAAATGAATAATTGATCTGGCTTTCTTTCTCCTTCTCATAGAATAGCTGTGAGCAGATTTTGATTTCATCAGATTTGTTATTCGGAATTATTTGATACATTTTTACAACTTTCTTCCCCTCCCCCCCAACTCCATCAATTAGATTTCCCAGGCGTCTGGGTTTGGCTCAGACAGTCTGGGCTTCAGACAGCAGGGTAAGAATGCAATTCGAGTGTTAGAGGTCGGGCTTGTTACTCCACTAGTGGTGCCCAGAGTGGTCCCTTCCTCCCTGGGACACCAGCAGGGCTGTCAAGGGTGGGACAGAGCCTTCTTCATGTGTGTCAGGTAGATCGAGTAATCTGCCATGGGGTTTTGCAAACCTTCCTAGGACCGGAGTTCTAGGAAATGCATTACTCGGTGCAGTCAGTGGGACAAACCATTTCTTACCATTGTATGCCCTAGTCTGGAGAAAGGTACTAGTGTTTCTTATGCAAAGATGTGTAAATCCCTCTCTCTGGGCACAACTGTGGGTTTTGAGCAAAACTTTTCTGCCTGATGGTTTGCTAAGTGAAGGCGCGCAGATAAAAGAAAACCCCATTCAAAACCCTGTGAGACTATTCAGGAGCGTATTTTGTTCCCAGTATTCAGTCAAAGTTAATTTGATGGAGAAGTGAAAGATCTCTCCCTTCCTTGGCAAGGAGCATAAATATCTATTTCAAACAGTTCTTTAAGGATCTAAGGTTTCTTATTACTCGTTGCTAACCATTTTAATTTCTGACCTCTTCTGCTTGACTAGCTGCAGACCCATTCAGTGACCCTTTAGGATTCCAATGCTGTGATTTATGTCCTAGCCCAAATTTCTGTGAATTACTGGTATACTGAGCCTCTGACACTTTGAAGCTTGCCTTTCTGTTTCCCCTATGCAGCTTTCCATGCTTCTCTCTTCCTGGTGCTTCATTTAGGCTCAATGGTTATAATTTCAACCATTCTCTTCAGCTCCACGTAGACATTCATAATGCAGTTCCCTGTGTCTTACACAAACAGAATAGGACTCAACTCTGTTGAGTTTGCTTCAGTTGTCTCTAAATTTCTTATGGATCTCTGGGTTGTCCATGCTTTTAATTTTGGTTAGGCAGTTGTTTCTATTTAAAAGTTATTTTTCCACATTCATCATGACTTAGTCTACCTTCATGGAGAATTACATTTTTCTTGTCTTTGTATGTCACTTTTGTGTTTGAGCGTTGCTGGAGTTTTGCCTTGTCATGGGTTGTTCAGAGTTGTGGGCAGGCTGTGGAGAGCAGACTCTAACTCCAACCAAGTATGGATTTTTCTTGATCTTATAGCTCGAAACTAAACCCAGATCTCCAAAACGAGACCTGACACTTCTCAAGTGGGTGGACAGGAATGTGTAAAACACCAGGAATTCATTGTGATCTGGTCAATTCATTCCTGGTCAGGAAAGCTCTCATGAAAAGATATTGCTGGAAAAATGCTTCTTGCTAAATTCAGCCAGTTGCTGAAGGCGTAGATGGTGAAGCAGCCACACTCCCACACCTTTCTGGGCTGGGCTGGTCACACAGCAGTGCTTTGCAAAACCTTTGCTCAAAATCAGGATTTCCTTTTTCCCTTTTCATTCCCTCTGACCCTGTGGTGTTGTCAGCGGTCTCAGAAAAGTGGCGAGGGTTTAAGGAGGGAAAGGGGAAGCTTTGCTTGCCATGTCTCGGTGCCTCAAGCTCTTTTAATGCCAGGAAAGATGAAGGAAGAGGAAATTTAACTAGTATTGCTGAACCTTAAATAGATTGCCCCATCTAAATTCCTTACTGACATAAGACATATTCAGGGCATGTCTTAAAGCTAAGATTGATTGCTTCTAGTTACCTCTGTGTATATATTTCTGTTTTCCTCCTTTTAATGTTACTTCACTTTTTTCTTTCTCTAGACCACTTTCTTCGAAAAGTACTACTGTCTGGTGCTGCACTGGCCAGACCCAAAAATAAATATGTTACAGAGTCATCTAGGACTCTCCCTGAACTCGTTACTGTTTACTTGGGATTTTCTCTGGTATGGCTTCAATTATGGGATTTATTGCCCTCTCCTGTCTGCAAGGACCTGGGTTTGTCTGCATTTGGGTGTGGATGCAAGCCCATCTTTTATTGTTGTTGGGAGGGATGGAATGGGGCTTATAAACAGTAGCTAGTTTTGACTTTCCTAGAATTTCAGCCTACCCAGCTATTCAGCAGACCTTTATCAGAATGCCATGTGTACAGAGCAGCTATTTCTTTAGTGACCTGGGAGTCTGGCACTATATATTGTTCAGATCAGAATAGCAGTGCGTGTATGAGGGAATCTTTTTGTCACTATGGTGACGTGCCAACCCTACAGATGTTATTTTCCTATTAGAGATTAAAACTTACTCACAGATTCTGAGGCAGAACTTTGCTTCTGTGTGTTCATTTAAGATTTAACCCGAAGTATTAATATAAAATTTAAAATTGTGTCCTCTTCACTGAAATCCAGTGTGGTTACAAGGTTCTAATAAATATTATGTCCTTCCATCATGCAATTAAAATTTTCCACCTCATTTCACAATGCAAAACACTCACATGTTGTCAATCATTTTGAAACATGGTTTTTTGACATCATATAATTTCACTTCATTTTTTAGACAGACATCACACCAGGAAATTACATAAGAAAGGATCCTATTATATCTTTATTTTTCCACCAAATTTCACCTTCAAATACAGACATTTGTGTACATTTCAGTAATTCTGACAATAAACTTTCAAGGAGAAACAAATGGCATCTACGTAGCCGAAGATCAGCATATGGAGTTTGCTGCTCTTCAGAGACTGCGGCTCCAGCACAGGCACCTGGTTAGGAACCACTGGCGTAGCCACGGGAAGTTTACAAGTCTTGAAGCACAAAGTGAAAAGGTTGCTGCTTGAAACAGATACCACCTGGGAGGCAGGGAGGGAAACATATGCATGTTTTTGAACTTTCCTGTGTTTAACAGTTAGCAGACACTAATGAATTGCCAAACAACCTTGATTTAAAATGTAGTAGTCAAAAGCAAGGCTACCTGCTGCTTGTCAGGTAGTCCACCTGCTCAAGAAACAAAAGTGCCCCTGCCCTGTGCCAAGAGAAAAGCTGCTGCTGTGTTGAACCTCTGCTCTGGTATATATGCGTATGTGTGTGTGTGTGTGTGTGGTTGTGTTGCTTCATACCATGTGTCAGAAGTTCAGCACGTAATAGAATATCTCAGGCTCATTATAGGGATCTGGCACAAAACAACAGATTTTGATCATAGATGCATGTAAATCTGGGGGAAATATAGCCCGCAGAGCACAATTTGGAATTTGTAACTATGATCAGGTATAGGCTGGCAAAGTAAGAGAGGAGTAAATCAGGCATGTAAAAAGCCAGAGTAAAACTTCTGATTGTAGCTGGGTTAGCTTTCAGACATCCTCTCCTTATCTATGAAGGTCTTGGAAACTCACACGTGGTCTAAAATATTCTTCACTGTCTCTGAGAGGACTCAGCTGGGAATGGCAGCACATTGCTGGATGATGTCTGAATCTCCTCCATCCTTCTAGGTTTAAATACTGTGATGAGAACACTGCTACCAGGAAAGGTGATCCTGATCTGTTCAGCTAAATTACTGGGGGGTAACACAGCCAAGCAGTAGCTGTTCTGTCTGGATTTGAAAACAGAGCGGCTGACCTACTAGTAAACCCAGTGCAGCTAGTTAAGGATTGGGTGTTCAAACTTCTGTTTGTTGAAGTCAGTGCTGGAGAGCCTGTGCTCAAGCATGCCAGTAAACCTGTGCCATTGCTTACAAAGACACTGGGTTCGTTCTCCAGAACCAGCTAAATTTTGCTGGGTGGTCAGGAGCTGCTTGTGTTGGAAAGTGCTGTTTCTTAGAATCGTAGGATTATTAAGGTTTGAAAAGACCACCATGATCATCCCGTCCAACCATCTGCCCAACACCACCATGCCTACTAAACCTAGTCCCAAATTGCCATGTTTACATGTTTTTTGAACACCTCCAGGGATGATGATTGCACCTCTTCTCTGAGTAGCCTGCTCCAATGATTCACCACTCTTAGACACAAGAAAATTTCCTAATACGCAGTTTAAACCTCCCCTGGTGCAACCTGAGGACATTTCCTCTTGTCCTATCACTTGTTACTAGGCAGACGTACCTGCATTGCTACACTCTCCTTTCAGGTAGTTGTAGAGTCCTTAATCTGCTGAGACTGAATTTTGTTTTAGGGTTTATGGTGATGAGTGGCTGTGTTGAGCTGGGAAGGGAGGAGACCAACAGAGCATGGATGCTGTGCACTGTCCTGTGTTTACCTTCCTGGCCATGGGGCTGCTATGTAAGCACACAGCTATTATGTACACACACACCAGGCTTGTGCTTCAGGGCCAGCTGAACTGGGTTTTGTGCATAATACTGTGAGCCCTTGAGAAGCTGTGAAGTTTGACTGGATGAACAATTTTGCTTTTAAAATCATAAGGCCATTTAGATGATGTGTCTCTGACAGTTTGCCTGTGCTTTGCTGATGGAATTATTCCTGTGTATCACATGCAGTCAAGCAGACTCAGTAACCTAAAGGATATCAGTTCTTGGTTTTTTTTTAAAAAAAAATAGAAAAAAAAAAGGTGGTTCATCCTTGCTGATACTTTGGTGAAACTGGGGAGAGCTGTGAGCAATGCTGGAGACCACTCAGCTAACATACAGTGCACCAGAAGGAGAGACAACAGTCTAGCACATTGCTGTGTGGGAGACCGTGATGCTCCAGCAAAGCCCTGGTACTTCTCAACCATGGGCAGGCACAGCTGGTGGAGATCATCACTGAAGTTGTGATGGTCTATGGAATAATCACATGGGAAAAAAATAAACTAGCAAAGCTGATTGTAATGAGCATCTCAGCAGTAAGTAGACTGCTGTGGTGGGGAGAAGGAAGGTGGTTTCTAAGACAGCTATGATTAAAACGGGGAAAACCCCACACCACAAACCCAGAGGGATAAGTTACTATTGATCAATACTGGAGAACTGGGGGTGGTGCTCCTGTTTCCCCTATCAGTCAGTGTGGCCGTGTGAAAATTGGTGATGATCTAGTGGTAGGAGTACAGGGAAAGCATGCAAGCAGAAAATAATGAAGGAGAGAAGGTTGTTACCACCACTTCCTTCCTCAAACTGCAAAATAACTTGGGGCTCAGATTTAATAGAAAGTTAGTGCAGTATAAAAACTCTCACCCATAAGCTGAGCTCTACTCTCCATTTGTGCACATTCTCTTTAGCCTGCAACAACTGCAAAGTAAAATGATTTAGCTTTTTTTTTTTTTTCCCAGCCTTAAACAAGCATCCAATACCTTGCATTTGGCATGGGTTTAATAGTTGTACATGATCCCTAAAAGTTTCCTTACCTTGGCTGCAGGGATGTCCTGTGAGTCAGGAATTGCATTTTCAGCCTTAAAATTTGCTCGATTCTTATGTAACATCAGCTCTAAGTGGTCAGATTGGTTTTACCACAGAGACGTAGTGAAGTAAATACTCCAATGTAAGTGCACTGCAAATGATTTCTCGTGGCCTGATCCTGAAATCACTGGGGTGTACCATATAAAAACATATGAAAAACTAGTCTAATGAAGAACAAGATAGAGCTTTCAATGGTCCCTTATGAGTTTTAACATGAAACATTCACTTCCCTTGAATTGGGGCAACGGTGCTGAGCTCCTCGCAAAGTCACCCCCTGCCTGAGCACAATTTCAAGATGTAAGCAGCGTCTGGGGAGCTGGGTTCTCATGCACAAGTACAGCAACTTACGGTGGGGTGTTAATTCAGAGATCTTGTCCTTCAAAGCAGGGAAATGATGAGGTAAGAAATCTTTCTGTATTTTGAATATATATATGTATATGTACATACAAATAAATATATATGAGATTATTCAAATGAAGCTTGAATATATTTTGCTTAACCCATACAGAGTTTTATCAATATTTCTTTGTTTATTCTTTTTCATGCCAGCTGCTTTCTTTATATATTTCCATTTCGTACATTTTTCAGAGTGATTGGATCATGTTGCACACACTTCTATTGAAATATTAAGTGTTTGCAATCCCCATTCATAGGCATCAGCTCTGTTATTATGATCCATCATTTCAAAATCCACATATTTGAAAAAAGAGAGCTCAGCTGGCCCTTGAGTAGCAGAGAGCATTAGACCCAAGGAATGTCATTTGTCTTGTCAATAATCTATGGATTAACACCACCAAATTGTTTGTTTCATTGGCATATCCTTGCTATGTATTTTTAAAGGAAATAAACAGAAACACCAGCAAGGTGAGGTCTGATCAAGGCTGGGTTTATAATGGTGTGAGCAGGGGAAGAGAGAACTTGTTTTTGCTTAGCTCCTGGGGAACTTGTGATGGTTACAGTTTGAATATTTTAGATCCCTGTTAATGGTCAGTATGAGAGAAACGAACCTCATGATAGTCAGGGCTTCTTGCTACCTTGCCTAGGGATCAGGACAGCTTGCCCATGTTATCTAGGGAGGAACTGCCCCACCTGTGCTTTGGGGTTTTCCTTAACAGCCAGCTTGCACAAAGATTCATCCCTGCTCATTGCTTGACTATGAAGGTTTTTGGTAAAAAGGCTCTTTCTCTTGCTTTCCATATCCCAATGGAGCATATTGAAGGCAGCAAAGTGGTGGATGGTAGTGAGGTCACAAGACAGGTGCAGTACCTGCAGCACCTTTACAAGCAGAACCCCCAAGTTCATTTGTATCTAAAATAAGGAAAAGCTTGGTGATGTAGGGCACCCCAATGCTGACCAGAGTCTGATGGTTGCCACAGCAGACTAAGGAGATGGTGCACAAGCATCAGCTTTGAGTGCCTGTGTTTCTTGTGGGTTCACTTGAACTGCAACAGCATCGATAGCTTTTTAGATTGACTGTATTCACTCTGCCATAAAGTTTCACACTTGTATTGGCTTTAGCATCACTGCTAAAGCATAAAAGCATGGTAAACCTCACTAGTGCCATGCCAACATCTTCTTGGCTGGGCTACTGCTGGACAGAATGACCCTCCCACTGCCAAAATCTTGCCCTGGCCTTTGCAGCCAGCCCTTTGTGCTGTTTCATGGCAGACCCATTGGAAGGCACAAGGGTCGTTGCAGGGTGGCTGCCGTGCTGGTGTGGGGAATGCCGCCAGCAGGGCTTAGTGTGCCATTCATCACTGGTGACGGCCCATGCCGCTGCATTGTCACCTAGCAACGGCCTGGCCATGGCAAGCAAGACTTTATTTTTTTTTAACATAAATATAAGGCAATATTTTAGAAATTTACATTTTTATTTTAACAATTGAGGGTATTTTTGGGGGGGTGGTGAAATTCAAAGCCAAACATACTTCCGCTTTGCACCCTCATGACTCCAAACACCGGAGCAGTGGCTGCCTCACAGAGATGGAGCTATCCATTTCATGTGCATGAGGGTTTAAAGTTGAAACTGACATTGTGCAATTGCCTTGCCCTGTTTTTTTTTTTTTTTTTGCCCACATACATGCTATAAAAAATGATATAGCTAAATTACAGGAGAGCATTTTTAATGTAACTTCTAGTTCTGAAGCTGAACCTTCAGGTCTAATTTTTTCTTTTTTAATCAGAGGGAATAAAAGGCGAAGAAGTGTATAAGAAGAAATTATTCCTTTCCCACTCCTTTAGAACACCTTCAACAACGTAGAAGTCTTCTGAACTCTATATTGGCAATTCATGGTGCAGCAACTCATTGCAAAATACGCTCATTCCTTTTCACTGATTGAATTTACTGATTGTTAATGTGTATAAAGGTGTTATGTACTTTTGAAGTAATCTCCTGCTAAAAGATTTATAGGAAAAACTATTTAAATGTCATAGCGTTTGCTCTGTTGTTATGACAGTATTATTGAGTAAATAGTTTAATTTTAGTGCTCTAGTTAAAAAAAATCTATAATGACCACCACATAAATCATTTGCTTTTTTTATTTCCATATTTAGTTCCCTCCACAAAGACTGGAGTTGAAAATAGGCTAGTACCTAAGACATGAATTCTGTTAAATATTAAAGAGATCTCATCAATGATTTTATTAGTCTCAGTACTCAGTGAAGGCCGTGCTGACAGTTGAAGTCTAATGATTTTTTTTTATATATTTAAAGCCTCATACTGCACCTTTAAATATTGAACAATATTGAAAAATATAGAAGTACTTTTTTGTATATTAGCTTTAGGCAGAACTGTTGTATGATTTCCACTCCTTTCATGACATTGTAATGATGTTACCACATACAACTTTATCTTGCATGAAAAGGTGAAGTCATGAGTGATTTCTCCAATTTAAAAGCACTCAACCCTCACAGTGCTAGAAATGAATATTTTGCATATATTCATGCAACAATGATTCAATTTAAGATTTCTATTTTCAAACATTGCTTGAGACCTTTGGTATGTTACTAGTAAAATTGCCAAAATGTGTAATAAGATTTATTATAGATGAGTAGCATTTTATTTAGTATTTCATGTTAACACACTTTTAGGGTTACCCTGGTTTAGCAGAAGAATTCATCTTTCTTTTCTAATCAGAGCTAACGCTTTATTGTATTACTAAGATACACTTACTGCGTAATTGTATATCACTGTAGGAGAAGAGTTTTCTCTGCCTGGCAAATCTGCACCTGGTTGATGTATGGCGACTGCCTCCTGCACCCTAACCCCACCACTTGGTACTGTACTGTTCCCTGTCACTTTAATTTTATTCTGGTTTTTAGTTTTTCTCCTAAAAGACCATCTTTAGCTTTGCACTGACACGCACCTCAGGCCTCTCATCTCTGTTCAGCAAGAACAGACAGGAGTTTTGGTTGGGGCTGGCTCTGCCCTCCAATCACCCAAAGCAGCTTTTGCTGCCAGCAGCAAATTCTGTCCTGGTAGCTACTATTCCAGTGACCAAAACACAAACTGTTTTGGTGTCTGAACTTGTTACGAGGCTTCTTTTTGTAGCTTCACATTCATCATCAGCCCATTGCAATATTTGTTGTGGAGCTAATAGGTAGGGGCCACTGTTTCTGTGAACATGTGTGGCCAAGGCATGCAAGTTGATGCATTTTGCAATGCCTGTATCGATACCATGGTTTTGCATATGGGGGTGTGTTGCACATCGAGGCTGTGTGAACTCCAAGTAAATCAAAGGGGGATAAAACAGTAGAGCAGATGCTTAACCTAAAGAAATCTGTGTTATGTTTCTGCTCCATCACTGCCTTTTTGTGGTCTGATGCAGGATACATTCCTGATGAAGAGGCATCATTTTGCGCACATAAGCCTGATCTTTTCATGACTTTGGTGATTAAGGAGTGGTAAAACCAGGTCTGAAGAATTCCTGGCGTTTTGATACTCTGACCAACATGGTGCCTTTTTTGCCTCCTGTAATCCCTTCATGGCATATCACATCCTGCAGGTAAAGGGGTTCATCCTGAGGGGAAAAATACTATTAAAGTGTAAGTGTGAGGGATGTGTGGTGATGAGCTGCCATGCTGAAGTGATAAATATGTTTGCATCTTTTAAAAGTTGTAACTCGGCATGGATGAGCTGGCGTCCCCTACTTTCACATTCGTGTTTGATTCTCAAACAGAAAGCGATGATCTGCTATTAGGCAAGCTTTCTCTTTGACTGGGGAGCTGGAGCTGGAGAGAGTGGCTTTCATAGATGAAAATAATTGTACACTTTTTGTATTATTATTTTTGGCAAAGAGCTAGCGTTTCAGCTTTCCAGCGTATTACATCATTACATTGTATAATGCATCATAATGATAGAGTGAATGGAAATGAAGAAATGCCAGCTTCTGTTGCAAGTTTAAAGACAGACACACATTTTCAGCTGGGAAAGCTGCTGTTCAGCTAAGTGTTTTCCTAGATGAAACAAAGCTGCAATCCCACTTGGCATTCGCATTAATTGTGGACTTGCCAACAGGCCAGTTTCACTGGTGTATAAATTAGTGGAGAATTATTCAACTCATCTCAATAACTAAGAGAATATCCTCATAAAGCTTGCTGAGCTGTAAGACATTCCCCCTCCCCCCTACTTTCCAGTGTGTTTTGCACCCTATACTTAGAAAAATCACAGAATTTGCATGCCATTCCAAAAAAAAAAAAACATACAAAGAAAGGCATCGAATATACTGATACCCTAGCAGAGCAGTGTGGTGACTATCTGCATAAAATAGCAAGTTTGTGTTGATCGGTAACTATCCAAATTAAAGGGAATTTTCTGGTTTGTTGTTTGAGTTTTGAGTTTGGGTGTTGGTTTGGTTTTTTTCCTTTTGAAATTTAGCTAAAAATGCGAAGGGAAAGTGCCTGTGAAACACGCCTCATTGCCAGCATCAGGCACCCGACATTTCATGTGTCTCTGGTGAAAGAAGAGCCCAGGAAATGCAAACTTCCCTGAACTGTCCTGCCAACAGGCCTCCCTGACCTAAAAGGAGGATCACCTTTATGGTGACAGCATAATTTGATCTCTATGCCATCTAATCCTTATTTTCTTTATGGAGGCTGCCAGCAAGGGTGCCAATTAGTGCCAATTGTGATGGTGCCTTTTGTGATGCAGACACCTGCCCACTAGGAATTGGACTGGTACCACCAACACACATATGCCACTAAACAGCTGTCAGATGGTAATGACTTTTTGGAGTAGAAGAAAAGGGCAGAATTTCATTCTGAGACAATTTTCTGAAAAGAATTTACAAACTTTCCCTTCTCTCTTTTTTTCCCCTCTTTTTTTTTTTTTTTTTTTTGGTATCTGAATTCCAGGCTTCTAGTGATTAAGCAAAATGTGGATTTTTCAGTATATCTCAGAGCACCAACTTCCTACCAAAAAACACGTGGCCCAGATGAGCAAACATAGAGTGAGAAATAATGTTAACGGTATTCTTATTATTCTAAATCTTATTTTGAAATTGTTTTCTGAAGTTCATTTTTTATCTAGGTTACTTAAAACACAGAAGTGAAATCCTATGTTTTCATTTCATGCTCTTCTGAGACATGGCCTCTGTTTTCCTGGCTAAATTAAAAGAATGAGTTAAATGTAAACATAAAACAATCTCAGCAATTCCTTTTGTTATTTTTTGATGACAGAGTGAAGTGCTTTGTGGCAGTTCTATGGCTCACGCTATCGTAAGCACAATGGTTCAGGATCTTTCTCATGCTTTTATTAAACTCTCTTCTAATTTTTGATCAAATTGACAGCCACGTCTATGATGTCTAAATGGGGGAGTTCTACAAGCTGCTCTATCCGTAAGAATTATATATGCATATGTACACTTGTATAAGTATATAGACAGTTGTCTCTCTAGACATAGGCACCCGAAACTATGACTTTTAGCATAAATCTGTTAATATAGTCAGGCATAGAGCTAAGATCACTTTAGTGGACTTCCTAATGGTAGGCAGAAATTTCTGCTGTGTGGTGTTGAGGTCTCAGGAAACTCGTAGCTCATGTAATGGTTCTGTTGGTGAGGAGTTGAGCACTGGTTGGTGTTAGGGATGGGAAGTGTGGGTAGCGTCTCACAGGAAATATTTGGCACTGTGTAAGAAGGAACCTTCAGAGCTGCAAGAGGATTCCTGTATCTTTTCCAAGCCTAGCGAATTGCTGCCGAAAGCTCCCGACGCCTGATAGTCCAGCCAAAGGCCAGATGCTAGCAATTAGCATGATCTTTCAGCACTCAGCCAACACATACTGCTGGTTCAGCCTTTGCTCTGGCAGGTGTCACACCTTGATTAGCGCAATTGCTTATTGGCATCAACCACTAAGGAAACAGTCCTAAATAAATGCTGCCAGTGTTGGTACACAATGATAGAGCATGGTCTAATGCTTTAAGGAGAATGATGGCATTGTGATTGCTATTGACCTTTAATAAACACAGTTGCATTTAGAGAAGGACACCATTGCCATCTATATAAAAAATACATATATAAAAAGTTCGTATGAAGGTTTTCAAGTGGAATAAAACTAGAGCAAGTGCATCAGGCTCATTGCTTTTTATTTGCATTTGTTGCTGAGGTCTGGGTTATCATTCCTTGTCTCTATTTCTAAGGACTGTAAAGCTCTATTACAGCTCAGACAAGTTCTCTTACTGCCTTCCTATCTTCCTCTCCCACTCATTCATTCCTCAAATGATGACCATTTTAATGCAGCTGTAACTGGCTGTGGTGTCTGTCACAGAAAAGAGAGAGTTTGTAGATGGGCTTGCATCTGGGTTTGGTCACGGACCACTCTCCCTGTCTGCTGGGAGATCTGTGACCCACGAGGAATGTTTCTGTACTGTCACCAGAATATACTCTGAAATTTCTTGGATTTGAAAGGAAGGGCACCCAGGGCAGCCAGGACTCATGGGTCTGGAAGTGGTAACAGCAAGCCTACAGATGCTCAATCAGCTGTTTTAGTTTGTTCATAGCTTTTGACCATATTATTCTCTCCATCTGTTAGCTTGTTAAAGGTTTTCAAAATATTTTCTCTACATCTTGGGTTGCTCCAAAGCTTCACAGAGAGGACAACAACAGGGCTCAGATTTTTGAAACTTCAGCCCCTGTTCTGGCACATTTGAGTTAAGAACCGTTTTAACAAAACCCGCTAATCCCAGCAGTTCCTTTTATGATGACACTAATGGTTGGATTTTAGAAGGGCTCATTAATTAGTTTTCTTTAATGCACAATGCATGTTATTCTTGAGTATGAAAATGCTCTGCAGTAGATTGTACTACCATTTTTGCAGTGGGTGGGTAGTTATGTGCCCGGGTGAGCAGTGGGTACAAAGTCCAGCCCATTATTCTATACGCTGTCCTCAAACACAAGCCAAGGAATTCATTGAACTCAGCAGATGTTATTGCTAGAAATGAAGTGAGAACCTGTGCCACTACCAAAAGGTATCCTTTCTAGCGTTTTAAATGGTGCAAATGTGTTTTGGAGAATCCTGTGGTGTATCCCTTGCACATCCTAACATGTATACCTCACAAAGAACATGTAACATGTTTTTTAATAAATGCTAATCTTCCAAACATGTGTAATATTAATGGAAAATGTGATAATTCTTTAAACATCCTGTCATTGTGAATTCATATCCTATTCATTGTAATAGCATTGATCAAAATGAATTCATTTGGTATTCATGTAGATGTCACATGTACTTCCATAGGTGTTTCATTGTAAATTAGCATTTCTCAGAGGACACTTAAAATAAAGTGTTACTGAAAGTTCTCATTACACATATTGCTGAGATTAGTACATTAAGGATCATGTACTTACATAGTACTAATGCATTTCTGCTACTTAAAATGCTGCATTACCCATTTCTGATATCTAGCAAATATCTAAAGCAATTTTGAGAATTACTGACACCCAGAAGGAAGCGGTACTTTTGTGATTAAATTGGTTTCGTGTATTTCACTTTGATTTACACAAAAAACTCTTACGCCAGATATACTTAAATGATTTTTTAATTTAAATGACTTTAGCATCAAGTGAAAACAAAAAGCCATGAGAACCACATCTAATTAGAAAAACAAAAACAAATGTAATAAATGCTTTTGGGTCTTCAAACTTGTCTCATAAAGCCAAATTAACTGACTCTTTAGTATACTGTGGCACAAACTTTCCGGTGTATTTGCTTTCTGACTATTTCCTCCTAAGAGAAAGACAGAAACTTTTGTGGTCTCAGGCAGATGCATTTCCGATGTCTTGAATTGTCCATTACAGCTTGTTTGGGCTGAATTTATTTTTGAAAAGATGAAGCTTAAAGAAGATTACAGAGCATTTTATAAATAGCTGACAGAAGGTGTGTTACAATGACTACAAAAGAGATAGCATTGTTTGAGTCCTCAACACTCTAAGCCTATCTGAAAACTTTATGGCTGTCTTCTGGAAATGATTAATGTAATTATTTTAAGGGTTTTTTTGTACCATTAATAAAAAAATCTGAAGATTAACAGCAGACCTGATCCTAGCAGAAGTCTTTGGGAAAATGGCAGTATTTTGTTGTTTGTGTTGAGAGAAAAGAGTAAGATTTGTCCATGACGTGCTGCAAAACCTATCCCACTTAATACAGTCTCTTAACAAGAATATTCTTGCTCTTCTGGCTTCTTCCACATGTGTTATGGTGTGCCACATGGGCTTGCAGCAGGTGCCACGGGGCTGAGAAGGAGGCATAGATGGTATTGTGGCTAAAACACTAGTCTGGCTGTGGGAGATTTGGGTCCAGTCCTGGCATTGTGCAAAAAAGTAGAGTGGGGAGAGTAAGCTTCTTGCCCCCTGTCACTTGTCCTGGCACAGGGGGTTGAATGGAGAGATGAGCCTCCTGAAAAGGGAGGAGTGAGAGGGAGAACATACGGAGGAAGAGATCACTCTTGTGCCTTGTGCAACCTTTCAGCTGTCTTGACCTTCCTCCGATGTGACCCTCACCACATTTGCAGGTGATTTCCATGTTTTCTTGGCTCCGATCTCTGTAGTGAATTGAGCCGCATCTCCAGAAATGAAGTCTGTCAAATCTGGGAGAGGACATATCTGCATCTGAGTGTTAGCTGTACAATAGTGCTCAGCTTTGTCTCTTAACTTGCTTATTTTTCCAGAAGTTTTCAGTTCGTAAAGTGTTTATCTAGTTTACAGTGCTTGCTAGCTTGGTTTGAGAATGTGCATTATGGCAAACCATAGGATAGAGTATTTAATCCAGAAATCCATTTCAGGTTAGAGCCATAATCAGCTAATGTAAGATAATAAATAGCTAATAAAATCACATGAAAAATATGATAGTACTATAAAGTGTGCTTTTATAATCCTGCTCCTCCCCTTTTCTGCATCCTCCTCTTCAGTGTAACAAGGACCCTAATAGGCTTCATGTATAAGTGCCTATTTTTATTAAAGACAAGTGTAATCTTTTGTAGTCCAAATGTCCCTATCATAAATGCTAACCGAGGAAAATATTAGGACTCATTTATTTATGAACCCGTTAATAATGAGGTGCAGTTATGGAAAAGGCTTTCTCAGCACAAAGCCTACTGAACAAACAATGCTCACTGGGGAAAAAGAGCTAGTTAGCCTTCCTGACTTAGATAAAGCTATGGAGAAATGACAACTGCCAGTAATTAGCAAAGCCTCTTCAACAAGATAACCCTATACATCTTTGTCTATTTCAATCACCAAAGACTCCGATTCAGTGTAAAATTAAAGCTGGGATGCCATCAATTTCTGTTAACCTCTTTATATTGTTCTGTGTTCATGCATATGTGATAGATAGTTTTTGTCATTTTATTAAATGGTGACATCTCAGTATGCATGTGACTAAAACTGTTTTCTCCTTAGTAAAGTATTTTTCATCATCTCTCCATTGCCTTTATTAACTCAGTACTTCTGCGTCCTAACTGCAGTATCAGCAGCTGTTCTAGGGGTGTAAATATTTGTGCCCACTCCTTTTATCAGCAGTGTATCTGTGATTAAGAAGATCACACCCTTTCTGGTATTCATATGAGCAAGTGTGGTACCTCTGTACATGTCTGTTGACCACCTGCAGAATGTGCTCCTTGTTTTTTACTGGTAAATGGTAAAATATGTTTGCTACAGCAATCAATGATCACGTGCACTCCTCTGGTTTCTCTGCATGTGGCTTTCCTTCTCCCGACTTGTCTGGATGGACAGTCCTCACTTGGTTTTGATGGTGTAGTTGCTGTTCAGCTACTTGGGGCACAAACACAAGCCTGTTCAAATCAACTGAAAGCCTCCCATCAACTTTGTGGTACTTTGTCCATGAATGCGGTCTGCATCCAACTGGTTTCTTCCACCTTGAATGGCAAGACCTAACTTTCTTTTCCTTGCAAGCCTCCAATATTTCTGACCTCATACTCCCTAAATTTCCCTGTGACTTTCAGATAAGTCAGAAAATTCATTCACCTGATGATTCGCAGGGGAAAAAAAAAAGGTATAAATCCACTCTGTTTCCTTGGTATCAGGGCAGGTTTGCTGGGAGTGCTCGCAGTGCTAGCACTGAGTGACCTGAGAAGTTGCATGTGGCATTGGGTGTCATAACAAAAGTTCATTTTGGCTCTGTTCTTTTCCTCCGTAATGTCTTTTTACTTGTTTTAAGTACTTTAGGCCCTGACTTCTGAGGTTATTAATCTTCATCTGTGCTCTTTTTAAACTTTACTACTAGCACTTTTTTTCCTCAGATATGCTTTTATTCATTCTTTTCAGCAGCAATAACCTCTCATATTGGCCAAATTAGGAAATAATTGCAAATAATAGAGAGTCCTTTTCCAGCACGACAATAAAGGATTATATATGTGCTGTGTATGAGGGATGGCACGGAGTGTAAATACCAAAATATGGGCAAATAGGCAGAGAAATGAGGTATGCTGTTGGGCTCTTGGTCTGCACGTCTTTCTGGCTCAGAGGTTTTTGTGTTCACAGATACGTTTGTCAGCCCATTGGAGAGGTGTGTTACACATGGTCGTTTGTAGGTGAGGAAGGGCAAAGTAAGAGCTGATGTTGCAGGTCACATCATGCTGGTCCCTGCAAGACTTCAGGTAGTTTAAGAAAATCTGTGCAGGGTCTTTCAGTCTTCTATGGCAGAAACAGAGTTGTATGAATCAAACTAAAAGTAACTTGCATTTTTTTAAACAGAAATATCTGATATATCTTGTTTTTATTTTGTGGCCACAGTAGCCATGGTTTTCTTCTGTTCAATAAGTAGAGAGAAAATTTGCTAATTCCTGGAATTCTACCCCACTTTTTCCCTGTGCGTTCTTTCAGTTTTGGATCTCTATCCATTGCTTTGAAACTCTCAGTTGCCCAGTTGAGGAGCTGAAACAAGAGTTTCTCTCTCACTTGGATCACAAGACACACATCATAAGTGGCAAATAATCTGACCCAGCTATTTGCAAGCCAGCAAAACTGTCTAATTTGGCTTCATATTAATAATTGCTTTTCAATAATGAGTATGTCTGTAGGACTTTAGGGTACGTTTGTGCAGTATGAAAAAAACCTTCTCTCAGGTGCCTAGTTGATCTCATACATAGGCATTTTCAGGATCAAAGCTCCTACGAATATTATTCACAACAAATAATTCTATCAGCTCTTGGGAAGAAAATATGGAGAACATTCACATAATGCTGCCATCTCTGTTGGGGAACAAGGAAATATGTTGACTGTAGGAGAGAGCAAGCTCTCTTGGCATTCTCATCACATTAACACTTTCCTTCCTTCCAGTCAAAGTTCTCTGAGCTGCTGCTTTCCATTGTTTTTTATTATTCGTTTGAATCAGAAAACAATGTTTTTCCTCTCTAATTCGGGAAAAATTGTCGTTGCCCGCCTCCTGCTGCGGTAAAAAAGTGCCAGAGCCCATCTCCTGTGAGCTCCTTCTCACTTCAAATGCAGGCTACAATGGCTCCTTTGGAAATGTAACAGGCTATTATAGAAATATGTATTTACACAGTATTTTAAGATGCACATTATCCACCTGATAGACCATAACAGCTCACCATTACAGCCTATTGAATAAAACCTCTTTGCACCATTTTTTTTTCCAAAGCAGATGCTTTTTACGTGATAAATCATAAATCTATTGCGTAAAAGTGCAAGTTCATCGTGTGGGCCTGTAGGAGGACACCATTTATCTGCAATGGGGATTTCTTGCTCTGACCCTGCCCCATAGAACAAATTATTCTGACCAGAGAGATGCAAATGAAAAAAAAAAGAGAGAAAAAGGCTTTGTGAACATGGAAGGGAAAGTTAGAATGTTCATTTAATGGTCTGCATTAGATAATAAAAGATATCACACTGCTGGTCAGTGCAGACAAATGAGTAACTTGGCTTAGGTGGAAATCCCCAGCAATACTGTTTGTGTGCTGTTCTGCCATGTCCTGCTGTACATGTCTATGAACTTTTAAGCCACTGCCAGTCTGAGCACAGTGCTCTCTGCCAATGCCTTTCAGGACTTGCATTGACCTCCAGAATCCCCAAGGACCTCAGAGCATCCCAGCTACTTAAGGATTTCTGCTATCCCAGACTTGTGTCTAAGTCCTAGGCCCTTTCCTTTCTCCTGCAGAGTCATTTTCCTTCTTACTTAGCTGGTCCTGGTATTAAAAGGGCCCCCCTATTCTGAAAATGTCTCTGCTTGGCTTTCTTGCCCAGACTTCCTGTGCTTGTTTCACTCACTCCAGCTAATCCATACTTGAAGAGTTTCTCTTTTCCAGGAGTTCACATTAGAAACTGCACTGCCCTAGGTGCCATCTCTCTCTGTCCAAGAATGCTCATTTTGAATAGATAACAATCAAAATTTAACCAGCCTCCTTTATTAGCCTGGAGCTAGGCATGAGGACTCTTTCTGTCATCTCCTGTGAGTTTTAACTTGAGAAGAAACAAAAGACAAAGCACAAGACCCCAACTTTTAAATTAAGCTTGCAGCTGAAGACACGATGTCCCTAGTATCAAACAGACTGAATAAGCTGCAAATAGACAAGATTCCCAACTTGTTAAAAGATGAAATAGAGCTTAGCCCCTGTTGAGAAACAATTTTACATTGCAGATGTTCATGAAAGCATGGAAAATGTGGTGTCTTTTCATTCCTTATCTTCAGGGTGTCAAAACTGGTATTTTTTAAGAAACTCTCTAATAGTTACAGTTGACTCCTGAGAAGAGACTTGTATGTCTGGAACAAAAAAAGACTTCCAGCCAGCTAAATAGCGTTGTCTTCTTGACACCCACCATTCAAATTAAGCATACACAACAGAAATACCAAACAGACGTGTGTTTTGCATATCGTGCCAATTCTGATCTGAAACAGTTTATTAATATAAATCACCTCCAAAAAAGGGAAAGATTTTAAAGGGAAGCAAATAGCTGCAAAAAGACTTACACACAGAGCCAGTGTCTAACACTAAACCTAGTGGAAATTTTGTATTCCCGCTCTTCATGAACGAAAGCAGTGGGGAGCCAGTGCTTTGAACCATGCATGGGACGCTTACTGTGAGTCCCCACTAGAAGGCATATGTTTTGAGAGGAAACAGAAACACATCCAAAGAAGTGCTGGTCTATAACTAGCACATCTGTAAATAGTCTAAACTCATCCCTTACCCTGCAAGAGGGGGCCAAAGGGTCCTGTCTAGCCTTTGCTGTAGCTGTCCTGCACAGAGGGGTCAACATGAACTCTGACCCTGCCGAGGTGACTCCTCTGCACCTCTCAAAACAGAAGAAAATGGTTTGGAGGGGTGAATGTCATCCCGTGGATGCAGGGATACCTGTTGGCCATGCCTTCGTGTGGCAGACTACTACCAGTAGTGTTCTGACAGCGTGAGTACCTACCCATCCTGCCCTGCTCCATCCCACCTTTCTTTGGGCACTTCTAAGAGGGCTTTCTTGGTGCCCAGCCCACTGGTTGGAGCTAATGTTAAATCTGTGGCTTCGTCTCTAGTGTTTCCCACTTTACTATTTGCTCTTGACTCATTTGTGAAGAAGGACCCAGCAGTTAGAAGTCATGGTTTTCTGGATATCCTAGGTATGTTTAGGAAAAAGTCCTTACTTTTTCAATAGTGTATTTGGCTTAATTTTCATTATTTTTAGATGTTAAATTTTAGATCAGTACAGTATGTCTTCAAGCACTGTATTAGAATGCTGCTTGACTCACTTCCAAATTGAAGACCTTTTAAAAAAATTGAAGCAGTCCAATAATTTTAAATCACTCTGCACTGTGCATTGCAATTTAAAATTATTGGAGTGCTTCAAATTTTTATAAGCCCTTGAATTTGGAAGTGATCAAGGTTCTGGGCATACTCAGTGTAGAGCAATTTAAAATTATAAGAGCTGTCAAATTTTTATATAAGCACTTCTGTTAGAAAAGGGATTTGGGTTCTGGGCATGTGCAAAGGGGAGCAATTTAAATTATTAAAGTGCTTCAATTTTTTTTCTAAGCACCTGATTTTGGAAGGGTTTTGGTTTGTGCAGCCTAAAATGACAACTTCCTTCGAGAGTTTCTTCTTAAAAAGAATTTCAATCTTGCAAACTAAAGTATTCTTTAAAATGTGAATTCACTGATACTTTAAAAACTGATTTGCACAGAGCTGGGTGCCTAGGACATCTATTTTTTCACTCATTTTATCATTTCACTCTTTAAGGGGCAAATTGATAGTATAGAAATAGCTGCCTCTTTGGATTTTAAATTTTTTTCAGCTGTTGCACTCATAGTACAAAAAAAAGAATGGAAAAATGAAAAATTCAATGAGAAGAGATGAATTTTTTTTCCATGGACTATCCTGCCTGTTCAACAGAACTTACAGGGGATGCAAAATTGAAACAATTTGTTATTAAATCTCATTATAATGTCTCTCAATACTCTAAATGAAAGCCATGTGATAGCTGACTGAATCTGAAGGAAGGAAGTTGGAAAACAGCTTTATTTGTACACTTGTAATTCATACTAAAGTGCCAGGAGCTGCGCCAGATTTGCTGTGTTTACCCCAAATCCTGCCCTTTCTCTTTGCTTTCTAGTGCTGGGCAGGACAGCAGGAAAAGTAACAAGGGGAAGGAGCAGGGCAACTTTACCTTCCCACAGCTCTGGGTGAGAAATACTGGGTAAGAATTAAAGCTTCATGGGCACATGCCATTCTGTATTTCGCAGAGATGTTACAATTCATGCACCAAATCCCTCTCTGTGTCGAAGTGGGACAAATGCAGAGTGAATGTGACATAGGTGGGGTGGAGATTGCTGTGTCTGGATGCACAATTTGGCCCAGGGCAAGATGTAACTAAGGGATGCCCTTACTGAGATGCCAGAGGAAATAGACAGGGAAGGTGAGCATGCTGGCCTCTCAGCTCACACTTCTTTCTTCTTTATCATCTGGAAACCTGGGATTCATTGTATAGGGTAGACATCAGGGTAATTAGTTAATGTATAAAGGGCATCATGTACTTTAAGCCTTGCATATCAGGAGTACATGTGGAGTGGAATAGTGCATTTTCTTTCTCCTGAATGCTCCTTTCACTCGTTACTGTGGAGGTGAGAGGTCATCATTTGTAGTTGTTTTTTCTTTGGAAAATGAAGTTTTTGAATAAAAGCCAGTGATCAAATTAAATGGGGGTAAAGATATGGCAGAGGTGAAATTCAAAAGACAATACATAATAATTGGTTTTAAAGCAGGAGCCAGATTAATAATGTTGTCAGGAACAAAGGGAAAATTTCCTGAAAGCCTGTTGCGTTTTCCCTCTGAGTTCTTTGTCAGAAAGGCAAAAGTGAAAAAATGTCTTTTGCTTTCCATGCTATTCATTAACTACATTTTGCTCTTGGGATGTGAAAACCAAGGGCAGTTCTGTGCCAGTCCTTGGTGTGCAGATAAAGTGGGGTGTACCAGTGGCTTGGTGTGAGTGTGGCCAGGAGCTGCTGCATGTGGTTGTGTCAGCAGCAACAAAGGGAGAGTTCGGTCCTTGTAAGGTGTCTGTCTGTCCCTTCTCTTTCTGTGTGTGGGCATAGGCATGAATGTGATTAAAAAGACGTACCGGCAGAAGAGCAATAGGGGCAGATCTGGGCTGTTGTGGAGGTGACTGCTGGCAGCTCCATGTGGGTATGAGAGTGTGCTGGATGAACACGCATGGCTGCAGGTGCGTCCAAAGGCAGAGAGGTATCAAGCTGGTTGTTAAACGCAGAGAAAGACCCTGGACCTGTCTATCTGAATCCCAATTCTGGCACAAAATAAAGAGCAAATTGGCTCTGAGCCGCCACCTTGCACAGGCACATGTATGAGAACCAAGGCTGCCTTAAAGTTCCCATCTCACTGATTCACTTCAGACACTATGTGCTCGAACCCTGCTTTGGTCTGTATTCATGCTAATGTTGACAGTTTTTTCCTCCTTTGTTACATTGTGCAAACCAAATAGAAAGTGAGGTGAGCTTGTCTGAGCAGATGAAAGATGGCAAGAAATTGGCGCTTGGGGACCAGTGTCTTGGTGACATCGACTCTGCAGTCCTTTTTTTCTCTCTGTCCCTGGCTTCCCCTCTCCCTCTCATTCTCTCTGAAATGGTCTGTGCCTCCAGTAATTTACATAATACTCTTCTGACACCTTTACTTTAGTCATCAATCACAGTACCTTCTCTCAGTCTATCTTTTGTCTGAGCATGTCTCTTCTTTATCAGGCCATGCACAAAAGATTAATTTCACAGTTTTTCTCCCTTCTTTCTTTCCTTGCAAGATACAAAGCTCATGAAATGACAGAAGCAAGATAATGAAAACAACAATGCAAGCAATTTTTTTTTTTGTTCTTGCTGGTTGGATCTCAAGATACTTTTTTTAACCTCATTGTGTGCCATCTGTCTTAGAAAAGGTCTGCTCTGTATTTTTTAATACATTTCAGATGCTGTTCTCAAGACTACCTGGGAAAAAAAAATACATATTTTAATCAGGCCATAGGCACCAATTTAAAAAAAAAAGAAGAATTTGCTGAACAATTAAAGCGAGGGGTCCATTTCTAATGGTGGCATGGGCTACTGCACAGTGCCCATGCCCCAATTAATATTAATGATGTCTTGTGCATAGCAAATTTATGGCATTTGATTGACTCAAACAACTACACTTCAAGCTGTCATTTAAAGTGAAATATATGGGCACCATGGCCTAATTTGCATATGCATATGTTCTTAATATTAATTAGACTAATGGATCTAAGGACCTGGAGATAATTTGAGAACTTGGAGAAGAGAAGAGAAACAAACAAAACAAAACTCACTGAAAAGTGCCCTGGTATATGTTGATCCTATGGGTTGATCCCAAAACGCAAAGTAATTGTTCCTTCCTCATGTCTCTCCTAGGACTGACTGAATAAAAGTATCATCCCATATACTGCATTGTTTGGGCTCTGACCCTGACATTTTTTAATTTAAATTCTTTAACATGCCAAGTAGATTACAGAATTACATACAGATGAGTTTGAGTGCAGGCTTATGGGTGCAGGTCAAAGCTATGAGATTTTCAGCCCTGCAAGGGGGCTATTCCCCAGTACAATTCCCATTAATATTAACAAGAACTGTGCAAGTTTTTTGTGTCTCCCCAGATTAGCTTTGCACTCGCAGTGCCTGGGAATGATGGTGCATATTTCTAGAAGAAACAGCCATTTTTGACCATCAGGTGTTGGTCTTCCCAAATTAGTGAAAACTTACTTTTTTTTTGGTACTCCAGGGAGCGAGAGGTGCCAGAGCAAGAAAGCAAGGAGGTGTCAGGCTAATCTTTTCTGTCTGACCTCTGTCGTCCATGGGATTTTCTAGAGAGAGAGCTGATGTTCTAGTCCTGGCTGCACTCCTATGTCTATAACACTCCTCTCTGTGCTAGGCAAATTTGCACTTGCCCTAGGTCCAGACCAGTGGGTTGAACACAGTCAAGTGGACACGGCAGGCTTCCCGTCAGTGTATGGGACCACTGACTTCATGTGCCTGCAGTCATTGTTAACACTGGTCGTTTAATGTACACGGTGTTGAGCCCATAGCAAATCACTTCTTGCAAACTCTACCCAGTTCTCTCTTACATATTCAGTGAAAGGAATTAGTGGAATTTACCCTCTTGAATGTTGAAGGCATCCTCCAAAACAGCAAGCAGCCTCTATCTGTCAGACCCCCTCTCCTGAAATTAGTCATTTCAATGATTCTGCAGATTCAGTACATTCGCTGCACAATTGGTTGTGTCTGGCGTGCTGCAGAGCAAGCTGCTCCCAGCACACTGGTGCTGAACACGATGCTGTTGACTTCAGGACAAAGAGACGGATGCCTTTTTGTGGATACAGCAAGGCCTGTCCAGATGCCTCAGTGTTACAATATTTTGTGCAAGATGAGGAGTACATTTGGATGATGGTGAAGAGGATGGTGACAGTAGGGCTATGCTCTAAGTCATTCCAGGACTGCAAAATGCTGGAGGGAGTTAGCGGAGGAAGGGAGGGATGCTCTGGTGCCCCTGCAAAAGAACAAAAGCAGGAGGATGTGACTAGCAACCTGTGCAGTTTTGTAAGTGCAATGTGATGATTCCCAATGGAAAAGAAGGGCAGGCTCAGCCCCCAGGTACTGCCCAGGCTGCTGGGAGCCCTCTAGGAGACATGGTTGCTTAGAGCATCTCTGTGTGGCATTCTGCATGAAGAGAAGTGGAAAGAGTGTGTGGGATGCTTCTGTGAGTCTGCCTGTGGCTCTCTTCCAACCCAGAGTGGCAGCTACGAGGCCGTTTCTGTGCTGATGGGGAGGTGGCAAAGGAGTGACCACACATACAATGTCACTCCACCAAGAGAGATCCCGCGTGGGCCATTTAAGTGATGCTTGGGCAGTCAGCCGAGCAGCTCTGGCTGTAGCCACAGCACAGCCCGTCATGGGCAATCTACAGGGAGCAAAACTCTTCTTACAGAAGGGAGGAAAGAAAATCTAAAAGGCTGGAGCATAACAGAGGCTCCCCCAAGATCAAGGGAGTTTCAGAACTGGGAAACTTGTTAATGCCATTCCCAGTCTCAGCGGGAATGTAGGGGCCTCAACTCTGGATCCAGTGCCTGAGTAGCCTGGGTTGTTACGTGTAACAAAGAAAACACCTCACATAGCTTCAGCCCATTTCCAGCCTTCAAAGCCATAATGAATCTGCAAGTTGCTGATTGTCTTTATGAGGTGCTAAGCACCGATGGCTGCCTGATACCAGGGAGGAGACTGTGGACTCCTGACAGGATTAGGTCTACAGCGAGTTGTTCTATAGAAAAAATTGACTTTCCTGTACAAGGCATCACTTATATACTGAATATATATAACAAACCCTGGAAAGCCTCTAGTCACTCATTTTAGCTGCTAGAATGCCTTTAGGCCAACATTCCTGCTGTGAAAGGGGTTATGGACATGTCATATGGGGGTCATCAGTGAAAAATATACCCAACTTTTGTTATTCTTAAGTCTAAATCAAAAACCTCTTTTCACAATCCACTAAGGGACAATTTACTAGAGAGTAGAATGTGGTATCAATTATTTCTGTGGGCATCCTTTTTGTTATAAAAAGCAAAGAGGATTGCGTGAGAGTCAATAGCATGACTCCATCTCAGATTACTAAATAATGAAATGCTAAACTTGGCCTAGAGTAAGGACTATTGCTGTCTCAAAGGGACCAGAGGCTTCAATTAAACCAGAGGACAGTGTTCAATGAATGAGAAAAGGATGCTTAAGGTACGATGACATATTACCAGATTTTACATTTAATTGCAGTGCTTTGTTCTTTTTATAAAAGCGCAAGAGCCGTGGATCTCCATTATGGTCATCTGGTGGCATTGTTCATTGTGGACAGTTTATTGTAATTTATTGGCTATGTTTAATCCTTTTATTTTTCATATAAATTAATTCTGTCTACTTTATTTTATGGATTTTCTTTGCCTTTAAAAAAAACCCACAACACACCTAATACTTATTTACACACAAAAGAGCTTTTCTACTGAAATACTCAACAGTGCAAGAAAGAAACAACCCAGCACAGCATGAAACTGGAGTGTAATTTTATGTCACTCAAGCAGGTATTGCCACTTGTAGAGCAATGTGGCTAAGCAGGGGCAGTTTCTCTTGCATGGTTTGCAACCTCAAGGATTTTGAAAGGGTGCAGTCTCCCAAGAACATGGCATGAGAAGTGACCTTTCCTGTGTCTGGTCTGTGCCGGTACTTGCCACGGACACAGGGGCCTGTGCATGTAGAGGTTTTCTGAATTTCTAGTCCCGGAGAAACTGGTTTCAAAACCCCCTGGCTTCAGAGGTGGGTGTCAGTCTTCCTACTCGATGCCCTGGGATAATGTACAGCACATGGCAGTAGTTTAGCTGGAAAACCACAGGAGCATGTGTATGTGATTATACATGTGTGTGCACACATGCATGCACGTATAGATATATTTATAGTTTAATGTTTTCTTGTATAGTTATACATCTTTATTTTAAATGTAAATTTATAAATGTTTTTAAATGGCTGTCAGGCAAATACCTCCTTTTAGACATTTTTGCTGTGACATGTCATTGCTGTGACTTGTCTCATCTGATCATGCCAGTTGTACCCCATTATGTAAATGATGAAATTATCAGTGATTTAACTAACGCAACCTGATGCGTCACAGCAACACCATGTTACTGTCAGATTAGGAAGGGAGAAGTTGAGAGACCTGAAAAACTCAAATTCTCATCTGTATTTTTAGAAGGTGAGGGTTTTTTCCTTATATTATTATTTCTTTTCATTAAAAGGTCTCTGTGCAGAAGGGGGATTCTTAAATGGAGCTGAAATACAGCGTACCTCAATCACAGGCAGAGGAGATAGTCTTTCTTCCAGCCTGGACAGGATGTGTCTGTTTTTTGGGCAAGACCCTCCCTCAAACGGGGTCACAGTGAGCAGTTCCCTTCCCAGTTTAAACAAGTTAGGTGTTTTCTTTATTTTCTGTCTTGTTTCAGCTCACCTCATGTCAGAACCTGTCTCTGGAAACATGGCGGCTCAACGACGACAGTGGGATGAGCTGACTCTCAGAAGTAATGACATGAAATGAATGGCAACCAGCCCTGCTACAACTGCTGCATGAGGTTTCTAACCAGGGCAGTTTCTGTGCCCAGGGGGGAAGTTGTGAGCTGCATTGCCTACTGGGGAGAAATTTCTAGATGGCTTTTATCTGGAGGGTTTCTTTAGTGGGCTTCTTTCGAATGAACGTGCAACGCTTTTAACAGCCTGCAGTATCTAATTTTTATAACATCCTTTAGCCATGTGACAGCGTCAGAGTAATGAATTCAGGAAGTGTGTGGTGAGGATTGTCTGTGCAAGAGGGTACAGGCAGTGCTTAACTCCCTATCGATTCCAGCGAGCAACTGATAAAGAAGTAAGTGCCTCCTGACCAGCCAGAAAATGTGCTGCAGGTCCCAGCCATGTTCAAATGCATGATTGCTCTGGTGTAGCATTGCTTTTGTCTTACTGGGGCAGTCCCATTCAAGGGTGATAGCATCAGAGTTCCTTTCTGGGTAGCTGTACCTCCAGGGCCAGGTTGTGTCTGGGTGTAGGATGAAGCAGGATGCCCGAGCACCACTTGTGCATGTGGTGCTTACCATGCACCATGCACCGTGCACCATGCACCAGCCCCCTTGGCATGAAGTCCTGTGCCATGCTGGGGAGAATTATAGCTGTGACCTGGGCAGTCAGTTCACCAAGTGCACTATGTTTGTCATAGCTTCTTCCAGTGGCTAATGTGTGACTCTGCTGTATGCATATTCCTAAATTACCATATGATGAAAACAGGGCCGTACTACAGCAAACGCATCCTCTTGACAAAGTGCTGTGCTTATTCCCAGTTCTCCCCAGTCTCTGTTTTTGTTAATTTTACACTGAAATATCAACATGCCCATGATGCATGTGTGCATCCATCTCTCTCCCTCTCAAAGGAAATTAGTGCTTTCCTGTCACTGCAGGTGATATGAGAAGGGGAGGAAGTACACAAACTGATTTATCTGGAGCTGTCAGCTGTTTTGAGGATGTTGACTACTAAGGGTGTCAGCTCCTCCTCAGTAGTTGGCTGACTCTGAAGAAGACCCCATTCCTCATTAAAAGAGCACTGAGCTGCACTTGAAAGTGACTTTCCCACTTGTTCTCCTCTCACAAAAATCACAATAACAGAATCGCTGTTTAAAGTGGCATGATCTTCATGCCAGGCCCAGGCAGATTTGTAAAATACACCTCTGCAGCACTTCGTAGTATTGGTACCATCCATGCAAAATTCGTTTGAGGTGTAAACTAGAGACTATCATCACAGATGACAGTTGCAGCAAATCAGCACGTTGTGTACAGTTTCATTTTTTATTCACATTATGTATCATAATAAACGTCGTCCTAGCAACACAGTTAGATCAGAGTCAAACACAGTATGCCACAATGCCTCACCATGGTTGGATATGAGAAATTGTGGCTATAAGAGCTTGGAAAAGCCTGAAAAGGAATCAATACTTCCTATTATCATTTTAGAGAACCCTTTCTGCCTTCTGCCACAGCCTTGGGAGAGATGTTGGAAGGGAACCTCTCTTGGGAGCGGTATGGGAAGGGAGCCTGCATGAATTCGGGAGGTCCTTGCAGCACGTTGACCTGCATGGGAGCAAAGCAGAGTGTTAGCAGCACTGGGAACTGGATCAAAACGTGCCAAGATTCAAAATTGGAAGGCATGAGGAAGAAGAGGAGGGACTATCACATGGGTCAATTCAGTAATATTGGGGAAGATGTATTACTCGGGTTCAAGACTATATCTTCTTTCTTTTTAATCACTGCTTAAGTAAAAAGTACTATCAAGATATTGAAAAGTGGAAAGAAAAAGAAATCTTAATTTAAAAAAATATGTTTGTTACAGAATTCCACTCAGACCTGAGGGACGTTTCCTGAGCAGAGTCAGGTCTGATTCGTATAACATTTTGCCAGACCCTGGGGAATGTCATGTCCTTCTGATGTCTCCATTTGCAGGAAAGGCTTCATTGCAGGTACAGCAACAGGCTCCCATGTGAAAGGCCTGAGTTCACTTTCAGACCCTTGACAGGTGCTTGCTCTGTGAGATGTGGCAGTCCATTTTCTCTAATCCTTGCCCTGAGACGTGCTAAAGCATGTGTTTTCCTTATCCCTAATCATGATAGCCCATGCCTACGTGCTCCGTGTTAGGGAGGAGCTACTACCTCCCCAGGGTTCTGGTCAACCCACGATGGGACTGCTGGTTCCTCAGTGCGGAACTTCTCAGGTGAGGCCAGCAGGATACCATTCCCTGTCTCTAATGCAAGTTATGTGTTTCCACTGCTGGAAAAACTATGAGAAGAGAGGTTCCAGCTCCTGTCTGAGCTACCTCCTCTGATAGGAATGATCAGAGATTATGGTCATGAATTCTCTTGAGAAATGAAGCTTTTCCAGGATGAAACAATTTTTTAAAAAGTTCTCATTATTTTTTTTTCCTACTACTACTATTTTGAACAAAATTGTACTTGATATTTGTCCAAGATGGAAATATATTAATCAATAGGCTTCTAGAAATGAGAAAATCCCTTGGAAAATCATCCTAAAGTTGCTAAGATACACCCAATTTCTAAATGAGCGTAGTGATCCTGATCCAGTGTTTGGTTCTGCAGTTCAAAAGTAACGGAACCAATGAGATGTGAATTCCAGAGGAGATAAAGTCAATGCTTCCCTGCACAATTCCCTCAGGAGAGGAGGTAACAGGAATACTATGTGAATTGAGCCTCAGCAAAATGTAGGACCAAGCAAACACCTGAAACTTTGAAGTCTGGACCTCAGTCTGGAATAGAATTTATGCAGCCTGTGGAGGGTTTTACATCTTGCCTAGGGATGCCCTAAAATAGGAGCATCCATAATTGTCAAAGTTTATATCTGAGTCCACAACCAAAGTACGTAGAAGTCTGGATCCAAAGATGGGGTTTGGGCTCAACTCTGCATAATTCATCATTGTGAAGCAGTCCTGTAAAACAAAGTAATTTATCTCATTTTTCAAAGTGAGTGCCGATTTTGGTGATACAGTGAGAAGGACATTTGGGGTCCTGTGGGTGGGAACTCAGAGAAACACATAAAAAATGGAGCCATTATGGCTATTGATTAGAATTTTGCATAATTTTCAATTCCTTTCTCCAGGACTGATTCCACTGCACAATAATTAAAAAGAAACCTGTGCTGACTTCAGTGTGCACCCCCACCCGCCCATAGAGCAGTGCCTGGCTGATCCCATTGTCTGCACCCTGAATGCTGAGCCTACAGTTATTAATTAGTTAGCAGCGCTTTAATGAAATCACACTGCCGATTCTCTGGTACACTGGCAGAGGCGGTGGCTGAGCCAGCCAGGACTTTGTCATCTTGGCAAGGAGAAGGAGTGTTCGCTGCCATCCGGCAGCCAATGTGCCATGCAGGGGAACTGGCATAGCTGAGGTGGTGCGGCTGGCAGCAGGCTGAGCCCGGCAGAGACCTGTGGGCAGGAGAGCAAGGGAACATTTTTGCCGCCTTCTGGGGAAAAGAAAAGGAAAAAGGGACTTGTTTTTGGTAGAGAGATTTCCTGGAGATGTCTCTTGGGTTCGTATTTATTGTTTATTGCCCGTAAAACTGTGTTTCTATGCTTCACAAAGCCATCACTCCAATGTAGTCAGCCTAGCCTGAAATGATAAATGAAAGCGATGAAGGGAGAGGAAGGGTGTTCTGGTGATTAAAACTCCAAAGTTCACTTAAGAAAGTAAGTTTCAGTTCCACCTCTGCCACCAACTCTGGGGTGACTTTTGACCAATAGTTTAATCTCTTTGGGCTCATGTGAGCAAGTTAGAACTAGTAGAAGTTAGAACTAGAAAAGTTTTTTTAAAAAACTTTTTTTTTCCCTTATATGGTTAGGCTGTCCAAGTCTTCCCTTTGGGAACTCTTTTTACTATGTAAAAGCATGACTGAAGTGGGATGCCACTGTAATTTAAACTTCTGTTTCCAGTATTTTAATAACACAGTCATAGATATACAGAGAGAAAAAGTACAATAATTAGAAAGGATGTGAATGATGTGAGTGAGAATGGTGAACCTCAGAGGAATCCATTTCTGACTGGAGCAGGTCTATTTCCCTCAGTGGTGATTGAAATTAATACAGGCTGTTATTTTATGGAGGTGGTCATAAACTGGAGGAAGTGTGATGGCCTCTAGCTGGAAAAGGTCAGAACAGATGATCTAATTGTCCTTTTTAGCCTTAAAACTATGAAGGAAAATGAAGGCTTTTAAAAATTATTCTTTACCCCAGTTAGACAGGAAAGATGTCATGGCAAACCTGAACCCCAAACTGCTTGTCCCTCTCCCTTTGCACATTCCTATGCCAGCAGGTTTCTAGCCAGCGCACATGTCCCAGAGGGTCTTTGAGCTACCTCTCTAAAGAGTGCCTGAAAGGCAACTGAGAAAAAGCTTATTGTCAGGAGGCTTTAATTCACTATTATGTGTGATCAGCCCTCTGTTGGAAACGCAAGGGTCCATAAATCAAGAAATGGTTGAAAACTTCTGCTCTGGTCTGTGCAAGCAGTTAAAGACAGCTCACTTCAGCCACATTTATGTGCCCATCTTGATTTCTCAAGCCTGTTCCTACTGCTGAACAGGACACATTTTGCCACTATTATCAAACCAGCCTGAGACCCTGCTTTAATATTCTCTTTCTGCTTACCCTACAATTAAATATCCCTAAAGTGACAAATACATGAAGACCTTAATATACATCACCATTGCATACCAAATACATAAGTGCACCTTGGTGTGAGTATTTTACAGACCAAAAAACATAATCACTCATCAGCACATCAGGTTTTTTTTTCATGTGTGATCTGGATCAAGAGTTTAGTATGTATTTGGTGGTGGAGTTATTGTCTTCAGTTTTTGGAGGTACTGCTTCAAATAGGAGCCCTCCTCAGCCACTTCCCTTGGCATCTCCAACCAGGCTCAGTCAGGGAAAGAAATCCCATGAAGAACCCACAACAGCCTGCGATACTGCTTTGTAGACATTTTCCCTCTGCAAAGGTGATGCTATTGTCCTAGCATGACTCTGAATCACTGCAGTACTGTCAGAATAGACGTGCATGGAGACGGGCCTCTCCCCTCCCCAGACCTGGCTGGCTAGTTCGTTCGAGACTTCCCAAGTGAGAGTCTGTGCTGGATCACAGTGATTGGCAGTCCTCCGTAGACCTTTACTGTGAATTTTTCTAATTGCATTTCCAATCCATTTACATTCCTGGTGTCCACAACATGCTGTGCAGTAAGTTGCATAATTTAGTTATATTTTGTAAAAGTGTTTCTTATGGGTTATTTTAAACCCACTGCCTTGTAATTGGGTATACCCTAGCTCTAATGCTGTAAGAAATACTAATTCTTTTCGATTTGCTTTCCCTACACTGTTCAAGATTTTATAGAATTTATTGTGTGTTCTGTGATTTTCCTCTATCATTTTGTAGCTTGAAGGGCTGCATTTTTTACAGAAGTCAACTCAGTGGGAGATAAGTAGAGGTTTTGGTGGGTTATTGCAGATCCTAAAATGCAGAAGAAAAAATTGATCATCAGCTGAACTAAAAACTAAATTTTAAACATTTTCTGATTAAAAAAAGGTTTTAAAAAAAACTTTTTAAAAGCCAGTTTGATGTCAAACATTGATTTCAGACTTTTGTTTCACTGTTGAAAGCTTTTGTTTATATGCAAGAGAAGAATTAAAGCAAAGCAAAGTAGAAAAGATTTCATACTAAAGGCTTGGGAAACTGTTGTTTTGGGAGTTGCATAATGTTTGCATACTTCTCTGAAATCTTCCTCCTCAACCTGTCCATTCACTCAAATCGAAATCTAAGCTATGAGCAAATCTGCAGGTTTTTCACCGAAAAGGTTTGGTTTTCTCCAGGTATAAAGAGAAGTTGGCTTGAAAAATTTAATCTAAACCACACATTTTTGACCACATATGAAAACTTTCAACACAAATCCATTGAAGATCTCATGCCAGACAGATTTCCCATGGATTTCGTTTTGTGTGTGCTAAACACTCCACAAAACAAAGCCTGTCCAGAAATGTGAATCGGAGGGCTATTTAACACTGTAGATTTTCCCCTTGTATAACAATTATGTAAACATGCATGCTAATTGACATCGGATGCGACACTATGAATATGTGAATGGTGTTCAATAGCCATCATAATTTCTCATTTTACTGCTTTTGGTTGCTTAGTCCAGTAGTCACATATTGTAGGACAGAATACAAAACAAACGGTGCACTAGTGCCAAACTACCTGAAGATTATTGCTTTTCCCTGCCAGTGAAGTGTGCCTGGATTTTCTCACTTTTTCAATCTTGGTCTTTGTTTCTTTATTTATGTTTTATAAGAGGAATAAACTAATTAATCTCTTTCCCAAAGAGATGCAGGTGTGAACTTGTTCCTACCTGAATTTTGCTAAGGGTGAATTCTCACGTCAGTGTTTTTGAGTCCTTGGAAGAGAATGGGAATGGATCTGCTTGCTCCTGATATCTGCTGGAGTTGGATTGTCTATCTATCCTGAGGTCCTTTTGAGGACCCAAGAGGAAAAAAACTGTTGGTGGGTGGTTTTCACCTTGTGTGGCAATAAGACCCGCAGAGGCCAGGAGGGTTTCTCTGCAGCACAGATATTGTCTAGGTTTGTTTTTTTGTTTGGCTTTGGTGGCACATATCAATTCTAAGCAAATCTAAGCAAGGTTTTGTTTCCTTCCCATTGTTGTGGTGTGATTCAGTTTTTGTATTACAACTCTGCCTAAAACCTAATTTTTACTCTAAAAGGAGGAATTTATTTAAAAATTCATTCAGAACATATATATTGACTCTGCTGAAATATGCAATATTCAGTAGGAAATGCCTGATTTTATTTAGAGTAATTGTAGTACTATTAAGACGTGTGTTAATATATAAATTGTATTTGTCTTTAATCTGCAGTAGTCTGTCTGGACTCAAACTGTTTCCGTTTTTTTAACCATTAATCTTGCTTTTTGCCCTAATCCTTTCTTTGCTGCAATGAGCTTTCGCTGTGTGTGTCGGGAGGGAAAGCCCTATTAGATTATAACATTTTATGAGTTGTCAATGATATAATGACGTTAGCCACCTGACTGAGAAGTAAAAACCTTTGTGGTGTCACATAACAGGTTACAATGGGCTGGTAAGCCCTTGTGAAATAAACAAGGTAAAAAAAATCCTCCAAAATATATATTTAAATGGGTGGCTATAACCCCTCCCTGCTTATTAGGCCACCAAGGGCACATTAAATATTTTATATGTATGAATCTTTCTGTCCCTATAGAATAGATAGAGATAGGTGCACATACAGACACACACACACACATGCATAGGCACACAAGTCGTTCAAAATCAGAAAGGTCTCAAATTTAATTGGAATGGAAAATGCTAACTAATTGGCATCCAAATTTGATTTGCTGTAGAAACCTCATATTTGTTTGAAACACAACACTGTGTCTTGGAACACAAGCCCAGTCCTTCAAAAATCATATATGAGAACTGTGGAAGAATCAATTAAAGTTGATTTGGCAGATCTGCTTTTGACAAATATAAAGAAATCTCTGATTAGGCTGAGAAGAAAAGAATCCCTCTTTCGTGCTCTCTCTATTCTCTCCCTCTTTAAAGGCAGTAGATGTCAGAAGGGGGTGGGTAGTGATATGCAAAACACGGCCTCCATAACCAAAGTAGCCTGCAAAATTAGGTGTCAGCATGCAAAGCTTATTGATGTATGAATGCGGAAAATGAAAGCCGGCAGTAGACAGACGGGGCTAAAGGTGAGACAGCCACAGTGAAAGCAGCTGTACATCTACGTCAAGGTGTTGCTATATGAGCCTGTTTTTTTCTGGAGGGCCACAGCCTAACAAGCTGTGCCTGGCCATAAAATGATGAAACAATACAATGTAGGCACACACTGCGTGAATACCAAATAAATTGACTCAGACTCCCACCCCCCCTTCAAAGTAGGCCTGTGTATTCATTAATAAATTCATATTCTGAGTTTTCAATAAAAGAAGAAAATGCAGTGTAAACTGGAGTTACTTAGTGACACCCAGCTCATTGCTTTTTATTGTTGCTTGCAGCTACGAAGCCTTCACTGTGCACTAGTAGAATTTATTACTGTCTGTCTTTGTGGCAAGTTGGCGAAGTGAGCCTTTTGAAGAAAATTGACCCACACTTCATGAATATGATGAAAAATGCCAATAACACTACAAAGACAAAGCTCTTGACATTAGTGTGAAAAGAACTAAGAAACGGTAATGAAAGTATTGCAATTACAAATCATATCCCTCCTCCCCGGCCAAGGGACGGGGACATTCGAGGGCCGTTGGTGAGTCCTGAAACCCTGCTGGGTGTGGGGTGAGCTGAAGAGTGTCTGTATAGGGGCACTTTCTCACTGCCTGGCCCCCTCCCCATCCTCCATGCTGTGAGGAAGGAGAGGGGTGAGCAGAGGAAAGCAAGCAAAGTGCTTAATACAACAAGCATTTCCCTCCTAGTAGGTTGCCCCTTCTTGTCTCTGAGCCTGCACGTAGAGGGAGAGTAGTTTCATTGCTAAGCACAAGGCTAGAAGCCAAAGGGTCTGGTTTGCACTTGCCCTTCTGCCATATTCTTCCTGTAACCTCCTGGACACAAATCGTTGTAAGATTCTGTGCCTCAGTTTCCCCCTCTGTAAACCATTTTTTTACCCTCTGTGCTTTATGAATGCAGCTGGGTTTGATGAGCATCTTCTCCGAGCTACCTCGTTCTGCTTGTGGCACATGCACTACTCCATTCTTTCAGTATTGCAGTAATAGTGACAGGTTAAAACTTAGCATTTTGCAAGCAGGAAGGTCTATCTCACAGGCTCTGTCCCAGTAAAATGAAAGAGAAAATAAGAAGCAATGTGACATGCGAAAGTTCTCCATTTAATTCTTGCCCTGGTGATAAGCAACTCAGTGAGTGAAAATACATTAGGAACAAATAGGGCAGGCTTTTTTATTCCTCCCAGCAGCTGATGGAGCACTAGAACAAAGCAACTTCAAGACAAAAAATGTGAAGGCTAAGAGAAACTGAGCTGAAAAAAAAAATTAAAACCAGCAAGGAAAGGTTATTTAGCCCTATGTTGAACATATACCACTTTCTGAACTTATTATTCATCAATCAAATTTTCCATCACCAAGATAAACTGTAAGTGCCAGGCACTTTGTTTATGCATTGTGCTCTTATATTTATTGTGGAGAGACCTGCTAAAAAACAAATAAAAAGTGAGTATGCTATCTACTAAATTTGTATGTGACAGTCATAGGTGTATCTTGCCATGTTGGAACACCACTGTCAGAACAAATCAGTTTAGATTTGCCATTCTCATGCTTCTCTTTCCACTGGAGGAAGATGACACAAGTTCTGGCAAACCACGACAGTTTTTCTCCTTGACATGTGGCCATTGATGAGATAATCATGAAGTCAATCGCAGGAGTTCTGCAGGTCTGTGTGAGCTGGTCGCCATCCAAATATAGGCTACCCAGGAATTGCACTTTAATCTGAGTCCATCAGACCTGTGGCCACCTGTGGATCCAGGCTGCCTTGGGAACACGAGGGACTTCAGACACACGGACACTCTGTTGGTCCTCACGTGGGGCCCTTCTGCTTTGGATATTGAATGTTGTAACATGCACAAATTGTCTGTTGCCTTTGCCCATATCCTTGCATCACTCATTTTAGGACACACAAAGCCTTCCTGGGATTTCTATTAGGTGTCTGCAGAGCATGGCATTAGAGTGAGGACTAAGCCATAATCTTCAAAACTAACTGTTTTGTTGCCAGCCTGTCAGATTTTGTTTCTTCTGGTTATTCAGATATCATCAATGAGGCCATGACAAGACCCCAAGGGCTCTGTTTCTGAACATGAGTCTTTAACACCTGTTACTTGAAGCTGGTGCTTGAATGATGTAGAAGACAACCTATTAAACCATCTTACAATTGCCTTACTATGACTTGAACCAGTGATGGTTTCCCATTCCTGAATCTGCTCTTCCTAGCTATTTCCTCTGACTTAATGGGCAGAAACCGAGATGTGCCGCAGACTCTCTCCCTTCTCTTTCCCCATACTTTTCTCATAATGTCTATGGAAATGATACCCATGGTGATAACTGTGGAGGCATGACAAGTTTCAGCACATTTACACCTTTTGGGTGTGCTGTAACAATCCAGGCACAGTCATGAAGCACTCAGACTGCTGAATTCATCTGAGGGTATCTTCAGCATCTTGACTATCTCTTTCTCAAGGCGTGGCATCATTTCTCTGCCCTAGTCATGAGAAAGACTCATTACATCTGAGGAGTCCAAGTAAATGTCTGTACCAATGAACCCTAGTAGCCGAATCCCTCCATGGAGCATCGTGACTAAAGGCACCATGAACTCAATAGGAGGAAATTACTCCTATTGCAGTGCTTTAGGAGAACTAAACTAGATGCAATACTGTTTTCCTTGTTGTATAAATGTCTCAAGGTTTTACAGTTAATTATGAGGAGAAAAGAGATATAAAAGGAAAGTGAGTAAAAAGCACCCAAACAACAGAAGCTGCTACTGTATAACAGGTGAAAAAACAGTAAAATGGACTGATTATGTCTGAATATCCATCCTTCTGAAGGAACTACAGATTAGAAGTCATTGCTTCTGATATTTGGCATTGAAAACGGGGCTGATGCTGAAATCTCAAGTACAAAATGTGAGACCACCACATAGATCAGTTTGATACCAGTGTAAAGAGCAAAAAAAGGGATGGAGCCAGAGCGACTGAGCAGCTTGGCTAGCTATCAAAAGCAGTGTTGAAATCTGGAGGAAAGTTTCATCAAAGGCTGGCTGAAGTGCAAAGGTTCAGACCTGACTAAGGAGCAGCTCATTTTTTCTTTCTTTGGAGCAAGACCTGTCTCCTAAGATCTGAGTGAGTGAACGAACGCTGTTCTCTTGCTCAATGGAATGAGGCAGTGGCACAGTCTGGCCACAGATGGGGAATCTCACAAGTAAAGACGAAGCCATTAGATAGCATATTGGAGTGACTCTACTGAGCAGGCTGAATGCCTACTCAGTAAAAAAAAAAAAAAGGCAAAAAAAGAGAGAAGAAGAAAACACTCTGTAATTGAACAGTTGCACAGTTCTGCCTTCTCAGTCCTTATTTCTGTGGCCATCAATGATAGGCTTCTACCCTTCTATCCAGAGCATTTTTTTGCTCATCTTTTTAATGAGTGATGTCCCATATACATTAAATAACCTTCGATATGTAGTTAGAGGTTTCACACTGAAACACTAATGTAGGGGCATTCCTTCCTGTTGCTGGAAATGTGGACTAGCCTTGTGGTGAGTAGATCCCTAAATCAAAAGCATTCATTGGTCTTGTCTGTGTAACTCACAAAAAATGTGAATAGGTAATGCGATAATTTGTTTGATGTAATTGATTATGGTTAATAATGACTGGAAGTTCAGTTGTAACAGTGCTGGATTTATCTGTACCTTAGATATAAGGAGATACCTTTTTCAGATCTTGGCCTGTTTAGCATTTTGGGGTGAACAATTTATCTATGTAAGTTCATTCTGCTGCTCCCAGAACTCATTGTATATTAGCATGTCTCATGAAAATCACATCTGACATTGCTCTTGCTTCTGTATGTTGAAAAGAAATGAAATTGGGACTGGATAAAAGCCCTTTGAAGTCAGTGGAAATGTCTCCCATCAGCTTCAATACAAACAGACATAGAAATAGTGGATTGGAAAGGACCTCCTGGGTCACTGAGTCACTCCTCTGCTGTCCCTCAGCTCCTTTAAATAACCCCTTCTCCATTAGTTGTTTCTCTTTGACCTGCCTATGGGCTGATGATGTGCTCAGCATATTGCTGAAAATGTTATCAATAATGAGATTTTTGCATTTCAGGTAACTGGTGGTTCATGTGTGTTTGATTTGTTAGCTCTTACAGGCACGAACAATTCCCAGTATGTCATCTCAAAAATGCAGTTAGGTGAATGTATGCATATATCTGGAAGACTGAAACAGGCACGGGACTATCTATATTCTGTTTATGTCTTTGTTAGAACTCTGAATACTCTTGGCATGGTTTCCAATAAGTAGTGGATGGGATTCTTCAGGGATCTTTGCAGGAAACAGGGGGGACTGATCAAAACAAAATGGAAGGGACCCAGTTTTGTGGCAGTATTTCTGGTCTTTAGGAGTTAAAGATGATACATAAAGGAGGCTCAGGTTATTTGCATTATTTTTTTCTGTACAGTATCGTAAGTGCTGAAAGTGAAAAGAAATTATTGAAGGATATGACTAGGAAGATTTCATGCAATTTTATTCAATGCCAATTATTTAAAGAGAAGATAGTAGAAAAGGCTGGAAAGGGTTAAAATTAAAAGCTGTTTCTAAAGCCTGCAATAATAATACAATAGACTGGTAGTAGCCACAGGCAGAATTTACTGTCCTTGGTCTAGTGAACCAGTATTAACCCTTCAAGTGTCCTGGATGGCTCTGTGCACAGTGTCACTTTCTGCTCCAGTGTATGGATGTATGCTTTCTGTCAGATTGCTCAATTAATTATAATTGTCCTACCTTTAAAGGGATGGCCCTGGGCATACTAGGGGGTGTGGTCCTCATGGGGTTTTATTTCAAGCCATATCCTACTGTCTCCAACTCAGTCAATGAATCTTACTCATCAATATTTAATGACACAAGTGTACCTTCATTTTTTTAAAAAAATTATTCTTCTACACTGCTAGGCAGGTGCATTGTCTTCCCATTACGATTTAGTGACAGAGAAGATGATGCCTAGCTCTGTGTTAGCATCTAAGAAAGAAATGGGTAGACCCACAAAAAATGTCAGTAGGCACTACTTGCGTATTTGAGAAACGGGCATTACAGACCTCTTGTTCTGCCTCGGATGCAACAATAGACGTCTTACTACAGATTTATCGTAGAACAGGTATTCATCAGTTTCAAAGCAATTTTTACCAACTATGTAGCATACAGGAAAAAATCGGTTTTACTGAACAGGACAGGAGAGACTTCTCGAGGACTCTGTTCTTTTTATTCTTTTAGTGTAACCTCTACTGCTCTAAGGGCTACCAGTGACACATTTTGTGCTGTTTGCACCTTGGTATAGTCTTGGACAAGAACCACATTCTGTATTTTATTGATATTTTATGACAAAGTAAAGCAATTTAAAACATCAGACTGCCCATCTGCTATGAACTACTTTTCACAATATTCAAAATAGATGTGTTTCCCTTTCCTGTGAGTGGAATGCAGACCACAGTTAGGTTATGAGACTGGGGGCCAGGAATTTTTCTACTTTTAATCCTGTCTCTGACATTGATTCCTTCATTAGCCTTGGGCAAGTCATTTCACTTGGATATATACGAATCACCACATCTATAAAATGGAGATGCAGTGAGGTGTCATGGAGATTTATTAGGCTGCGTCTGCAGCATATTTTGAAGAAGTCAAACCATATACACCTGTTAATGAATGGAATTTTAAAATATGAATGAAAATATTTTCTCATTTCAGAAGTCCAAGTTCCAACTAAGTGTCCTGCAGACTGTGACTACTACTACAATCAGCAGGTAGGATTTTATACTCACTGTGTAAACTCATCAAAGAAAAAAATATCTGAATGTTAATGTTATATCAGACAACTTCCTTGTCAGAAATGTGTTGGTTTTCTTGGAGATCATATTGTCCCTATGAAATGGAAAAAAAATGGTTTTGCAGTTAAAAAATTTCCATGAGTCATTTAGAGAGCTGATGTTCTGACAGTGGTAGATATATAGCAAAATTAAATTCCTGCATAATTTTGTCACTGTGGAGTAAAACTCTAGCTTTGCATGAGTGTTTTGCTACGTGTCTCAATGAAGAAAAGATCTCACTCAACTTATTATCTTGTAAGCTTTAGTAAGAGACTTAGAGAATTCACTAGGACTTGGAGGCTTTCATGCACTTGTGGCTCGGTTTGGTGAAGTTTAATAACCAGTGGAAGTCTGTTTAGCATACGACTTGTAGAGAAGCTTGTGAGATGGGTTGGTCCCATTCTCTGATGTCCGCATTGGCTGTGCTAAAGTTTTGGTCTTGGCAGAAAAGCATTAAACTGGACGTGTGGCCCTGTCTGCCTTGCCAGTCTGAGCTGCACACCTGCCTATGAGACATAACTCATCTTTGGCACCAGCCAGAACTGAAACAAGCTGGTGTCAGACTCACATTGTCCTTACTCATGCTGGACTTTCTGTAGACAAGAATAAATCTCCTCCATGACTAATCTGTGCATGACTCACCAACTGTATCACAACGCAAACCTTGAAGAGCTGTGGGAAGCAATGGTGCACTGAGGCATGCTTTAAACGAGCACTGACCCTCGCTCAGCAGACAGTGAGATTCACACAGAAACTCAACACAGGAGGCAGTTTCTGCAGATATGGGGCAGTGCAAGCACAGCGTGGTCCCCAGCCCTCCTTCTGCCCCTCTGCTTGGCTGCTTCCTAGCCAGTCCCTGAGGCTGCCTGTGACCAAACGGTTATTGTTACCAGTTTCTCATCATCTCTGCTCCAAGATTCTGAATGCTTTCCTCCCTTCAGCATCTCAGCAGTGACACAGGGGGTTTTAAGAGACCTGATGAAGCAAAGTGGTGGTGGGAGTGGGAGTAGGTGATATGGAGCATAGTGTGGAGAGAGGATTACGCATAGGTTTTGGAGCGAATGAGACTTGGAGTGCAGTGGGGTTACAAGAAGATAGAGCAAGAATAGAAAGGATGAATCTCCAACAGAAGGCAAAGTAACCCTGAAAATCGTAGTGCAATAACAAGATCAGGTTCATTTTAGTCACTCAAAGCAGTCTGAATTCAGCTCTTCCTTGTACAGATGCTATTTTAATCATGTATGAGTCAGAGCACGCACAGACGTTGAGCGTAGCTGCGTGCTCACAGTGGTTTGTAGCACGCTGTCACTTACAGCATGGTGGAAAAAGCAATCAAGAGGACATCGTATGACCTAATGCTTCAGGGCATGGCACTGTGCTTGTGCCTGAATGGAAGCAATAAGCCAAGATAACTGCATTGAGATACAGCCACTCTTGTGTGAGCAGTGACAGGGGTATTTTGCTTGGGAGAATTAGGAAGAAGCACAGTGCTCCCAGACACCTGTGGAAGGACATTGAGTAAGACCCCTTTCTTCCCTTTTGAGGAAGATTCAACACAGGTGTTTTTCCAACCAAGGGAAGCAAGGAGAAGAGGCCTGGTCCTGCCCCTCTAGCTATACATACTGAAGCATTGCAACCCAAGCATATCTGATATACCTTCCAGGACACGATGGAGATATTAGCCTCAGTAGCTGTGGAAGGGGAACGTCTATGAGATACATTTCCCCTCCAGGAGCAGCCTATGCCCTCTGCAGTCTGGCATACCTTTTAACACACAAAGCTCAGCTGTGGCTGTTTCCTATGTTGGCTGACAGCTTGCATCTCCAGCCTCTGCTAAATTTGGTAGTCATAACCGAACTCATAATTTCTTCTAGCATATAATATTACAAAAAGAACTCTTTTAACAAGTCAAGAGTTTTTCCTATATAGTGTAGTTGTAATTTGTTTTTAAAGCCTGTGTTGAAGCCTTGCTGCCCTCTGAGCACAAAACAGCTGGGAGTATTGCAGAGGGAGCTCTGCTTAGCCCTGGGGGAATGAGTAAAGAGAATGTTTCATGTGACTTTTTTGCAAACCCTTGGGGCTATTTTGAGGAAAGGCTCCTGGGATTTTTTTCAGTCATGTACATCCCTTCTGACTTGGAAAGATGGGATTCTATCCAGGGTTTGGCTAAAAAAAAAGAAGGGAGGGGCCATGTTTGAAGGATGATTTTTGCGGTTTTAAGAAAAAATGCAGCTAAAGAACTCGCCATTTACAACCTCCTCACAATATTCTTCTACCAATACCCAAATTAAATAATGAAATTAGTGAATGAACATGAATACATCTAAGTTTACTGAAGGCCAAAGCAGTAGGTGCAGACCTGTGGTACTACGAGAGCAGCAGGCTCCAAAGGCACTTGAATGTGCAGATAAGATCAGATCAGGTCAGAGAGAGCCTTGGTAGCTATGATCCTGCTCCGTGGAGTGCAATGAGTCGCAGCCCTGCTTACCAGCAGTGAGTGCAAGTGCCCAACTATCATGGCACTGCTCTTTGGTTCTGCACCCTGCCAGAGAGCTAATGGGTCTTTTTCCTGGGAGACCACAGGCTCTAAAGGAGGGAAACCACACAAACGGAAGAGGATGTGTCCATTTTCCATAGTATCCCACTGTGTTCCAAGTTGCTGCTTGCTTGCTAGGATTCAGGGTGTTTCTTTTTTTTTCTTTTATGAATTTGATAATGTCATTTTTACACTGGAAACATGTCTCACTGTCTTTCTGGCATTGGTTTTGCCCCATCATGATCTTTTTATAGCCCATATTTTCCAGGAAAACTTTGTCATTCATCATCTTCCTTTCTACTGCGTTCATTTCCAGCTAGGCACAAAATGTGTTTCCAAAGTAATGTGAAGCCTTCTGCTCGGTCATCAAACAGGAAGGCAGTGTATAGTCCTTATACCGTGGCATGTAAGTAGTGGTCAGAAGTAGGGAAGAGGGCGAAAAAGAACATCCTCAGCATACACAAAGTAGGCCGTGGGACTTCCACTCCCATTCTCAGTGGCATTCCTTCAAGAGACTGCTACCCCAGGCAATTCCAGGTTTGCCTGTGATTACTGCTGGCTCATTCTGGTGAAGAGGATCTTTTCCCCAAAAGCAGTCCCATGTTGTTTGCTATTTTCAGGGATGCATTCTTCCTTCCTTTTGGTGTTACTCATCCTGTTATGGATGAGAACCGTGTCTGTGCTAGCAAATGTGTTTAAACATGGGACATAACTGAAGTGCAGCTGTGTTTTGGTCACTGGGTTTCTATATCCACAGTGGAAGTGTCCCAGAAATACACAATTACGCATATAAAGTTTAGTTACTGTTCTATTTAGAAGGTGGAATTATCCATGCCAGAATTCATGGCAACTTAACACAAGACCAAACAGAGGAACAAAAGTCCCTCTGACCATGGTTGTATTATGGTCTCTTAGCTGCACTACATGGGACAAAAAGCTTTCTTGAAGCTATTTGGAGGAAGTTTATGTGATTTTTTTCAGTGTACTTCTTTGGAGCGAATCTGAGATTGTTAACAATTTGGGTATAAAATTAAGATTCTGCATAACACCTGCTCAAAGTCACATTGATCTTTGTGCACAACTCAGACGGTTGTGTTTGCTCCTTGCTCAAAGAGGTAGAAACGATTTCCTAGGCACAGAGTGTCGTGACCATCTCTGTTTTCCAGAAACTTGGGCATAGAATATAATATACAAGCAACAGGCATGTTCCAGTTGTTCTCTGGAAATGGATTCATATTCCTAATTTTAGTCAGCCACTTCTGACGTTGTTGCAGTTATATGAATGCCTTGAAAGAAATGGGCAGGTTCCGCTTGGTCTTCATGGGCCCCAGAGGATAAACCCTGCTTAATGAGTGGGAAGGCAGATGCAGAAGCCAATGCTCTGCTCTTTGCTACTGGAGTCTGTCTCCCTCCTCTGTATCTCGCTTGTACAGAGACAAATAAAAATTCAGGGACTTGTACCGCACTTTCTTCGTAATGCATGTGTACAAATATTTGCATGCAGTAGTGGTTCAAAGGAGCCTGAAGATACTATCTTAATGGTGGTGCTTTCCCAGACCAGGGCTGTGCTTTGCCTTTGTGAATAAAGGCGGTAGTGTCTGCAGTCAGGAGATCTCTCATATAGATTTAATCTGGCTGTTTTCCTCCCTGAGGAGTAGAGTTGAGGATAGCGAAGTTCAAGGTAGTGTGTGTTTGAGTTTTGCAAGCAGAATATACATGGAAATTTGAAGCCTAAATTGCACATTCCAGTCTTCTTATGGAAATGGTGAGCAAAGAGGAAGCAGAACCTTTAGTACTGAACATGCACTGATTTTTAAATACTGATACATATCTGGAGAGCTTATTTATAAACACCGCATGGGTATATGTGCTCACACGCACACACATGCTTATACATATACTTGCCTATGTGTAATGTTTATAAACAGCGTGTCGCATATCTCTCTGCTTATAGATTCAATTGATGATTGCTTTATTCATCTTGTGGCAGATCCATTTAAATGAAAATATGTTCCCCATTTCCTTGCTACTATAAATTCTGTGCTATGGGGAAGTAGTGAAGTGCTCTAGCTATACATCCATGGAGAAATGCCCTGTTGAGAAGAGGAGTATTATACAGGGAACAATTGACAGCCCTTCACTTCAGTGGGTACATTTCTCTGTACAGCTGCATCACCACTAATGATAAATGAGTAATGTTTGATAGCTGGCTCCATTGCCTGACAGCTACAGTTTTGGCCAGAGGGCCACGACAGGCTTTAGACTTCTGTTCAAAATGAGTTAAACATATTAGGTATTAGGAAGCCACAGAAGCCTCGAGAATGAGTGCTGAAATGAGTTATCAAGGTATGCTCCTGGGTACACAACTTGCAAAGCAGATGTCATTCTAATAATGTGTGATATAGAACATGTCTGGCCTAAACCCTGCTGGATGAAATATGAAGCCCCGTTGGTGATATTTAATACCATTTTATGAGGTGCCATCTTATAAAGACAATGCCCGCCTTATGTGGAATGCTTAAGGTATTTTGCCAAAGGCACTGGGAGGTATCTGAACTAAGTAGAATTTTTATTATTTTATAAGCCTTTACTTTGTAATATTTCTGTTTCTACATTATTGTGGTACTAGCTGCACTAACCCTTTGTCTAGTGAACTTCATGAGTGGTTTACTGATAGATTGACTGATAGCCACAGCTGTCTGTGGAGGTAAAGGCTACTTCCTACCTAAATATATTCTTAGCAAAAAAGTAGAGTAAAATAGAAAGCAGACTTCAAAACGAATAAAGCTTTAGAGGAGGCACTCTTAGAAAAGAGGTCCTTGAAACTGTAAGATCCAGAGGTTTTGGTGTTTTCTAAGGGACCGAGGCCTCGGAAGGTTGTGAGTTAGTGTATTACAGCTGCAGTGTTCATTTTGTCTTGAATTCCTGTTGTAAACTTTGACTTCCAGTTGCGATTTCTGGACCCCTTTGCTGATATCCCAAGGACATGCACTTAGTTTAGGGAAGATGATGAGCGTTTTCACTCTCCAGTTCTCTATTTACATATTTTCATTTAATGTTGCTTTTGTGGAACAAAATTGCCTCCTTGTTCAGGTCTGTTAGAAAGGGAAGGCAGAGTGCAAGTGGTTATTCTCAGCAAATTAGGTATCTGTTTCCTGGGATGCAAGCACCTTGCTGATAGCACTGCTGAGGTAAAGACCCCAGTGGGGGCAATACTTCCATTTCAGTGATGCCGAGCCAGTGCAAATCGTCTCAGTGCTGACATCCCATCACCATAGCTTGAAGATCTGGTCAAGTACAGCAGGGAAGTAATTTTCTTGTCCTCATCCTACATTGTTCTATATCTCACAATCCATCCAGTCTTTCATGCTTCTCTGTTTTGCTTCTCCCGAGCAAATTGTGTCTATGACCTAGAAAGCAGGCACTCCCCAAAGTGCTAACCTGGGAAGGGTGATGGGCCCCAGTAGCCACTTTTGCTAAGTGGGAGGATGCAGTGAGGTGTCTCTTGTAGGGCAGGCTGGGACCCCTGGTCCTCCTCCCTAGAGGGTCTCCTGTTTACCCATGATCCAACTCCATGAACCCCACAGGACGAGGTCCTTGTGATTCCTTCTGCCGATCTGCTTGTCTGAATAAACACCAACACTAAGGAGATTACTCATCTTGGTGTACCAGTGACCGCTGTGTACCATTTCCAACTTGAAAGGTGTCCCTGCTGCTAAAATATGTGGCAGTTCTTACTTTAATCCTAGTCTCTTGTTCTGTCTCCCTGGCTAAGGGATCTCTTAATCTGTGATAGTGCAGCCTCTTGCGAGGAGATCTTAGGTTAATTCTCCCTGATAAAACCTTACTAACTTTTTTTTCCCTTGAAAAACTTGCTTTCTCTTCCAAATGCTTCATCCTGCGAGTCCAAGGTTTTCAGATATTCAGATTCATCTTCCTTTATACCATAAACATGCCAGATATATATAATCCATTTGGACACTGGCAAGTGATGACTATCAGAGGCAGAATGGGTACTGAGGGGCCTACAGTTATACAGTAACATTGGCTTGGCAGGAGCTCATCCATCGTGCTTGATGATCTGTCCATCTCCCTGCCTATGGCTTGTAGCGCATAAAATATAGATGAAAAGTCAGACCAAATATTCTGCGTGCAATATTCTTTGCATCTCAGCCCAGCTTTTCCAGCCGTGGTTTTAAATGCACTCGTGGTTCAACTGCCTGGTTGAGATGCTGCTTTTTGAAAGAAACGTGTCACAGAAATTCCTGAAAGTTTCCTCAGCATATGACAAGTCAACTTACATCTGCTGTGTCACGAAGCATCAGAGTGTTGTGAAAGACCATAATGAAGGGTGACAAGATATTCTGTAAACAGTTTCAGTCAATGTTTTTTCTTTATCCCAGAGCAAATTTCGTGCAATATCGTGATCTCAGGGAGAGTTCAGCTTCTGTGTTGTCACTCCAAAAACCTTTTGCCTGTGGTGATCAGCTGAATGACCCTGAACATTTTGGACATGAAGGTGGGTTAGCTTTCAAGTCAACATTTGCAAAGTGCTCTCGGGAGCACCAACCCTGCCCCTGTGCACCCAGTGGTAGGTTTGTGCTTGGGCAGACCCCAGCTGCCCGCAAGGGGTAAGGATCACTGAGCAGCATTGCACCCCCAACTCCAGCTGTGTCCCACCACCCACACAGGTGCTGTGTGGGGAATTTCCCCATTTTCTCCTGGCACACATGTGCCCAGGGACAGGGCTTCCTTAAAGGACAGTGGCAGTAGAAGTCAGGGTTCCCACGGCATGCCGGGGCGCTTCGTGGGGCTTTCTTCACTTCTCAGATAAAGCTCATAAACTCGCTTGCAAATCCCATGTTTGAGCTGTACAGGTGGCTCATGTTTATTGAGGTTTTCTGCTTGTAGCTCATTTCCTTAAAATCTGTCCTTACGTTTGCTAAAATCCACACAGTCCCTGTTCCAAGCTGTGCGAGGCTTTTAGCTCCTTTTTCCTCTCAGCATTTTTTGTCTATATTGTTGCAGGAGTTGAATGGGGAAATGCACAGAGCTGGGAGATTAAAGATGTAAATTTTATAAACAGAAATCAAAGGTCCTAAATCCTGAGCAAAGGAAAGCCAACATAAGTATGAACATTAAAAAACATACATAAATAGTACTTCAAGGCTGAATGTGCTAAATTATTCAACAGTTAAGTCATAAGTGTTCTTAAACTTAAGTATAAAAATGCCCTTGACAATATTTCATAGCTGTGCATTTCTTTAAAATATTTAGCATTCTCATTAAAGAGAATGACTTTATTTTATATATTAGTTACACTCCTGCTTGTTAATATGAAGGAATTTAGTAGCAAAGTGTATTCTTATGTATATAAGCCAAAGACAATTTACATATAAAGTTGGACGAGTATTCACTTTTTATTTATTCCTGGATCATCTGCAGCAAAGCATAGCTATAGAGCATTTAAACAAATTTGTTCCTTAATGTGTAGTATTAATATCTCCTGCTCCAAACTATCATTTGCTAATGCCATCTCAAAGACAGGTTCATTCAAATCTGCATGGAAGTTGTTACCTTTGAAAGACTTAATGAACCTTACATTTTTGGTATACTGCACTATGTAATTCCTATTACATATTCATTGCCAGAATGGAAGATTTCCTTTAACTCTGAGCTTCCTGGTCTAGTTCACTGTAAAACATTGTCAAAAGTCACAAGAGACTTTCACTGAAAATTGTGACTCTTGATAGCAGGATGTAATGGGGAGGTTTAGAATAGAAGAACCAGTGGTATATGGGCCCAGGGGGAATCATTCTGACAGACAAATGGATGGATAAAACAGTTTTTTGACATAATGGGATGAAAAAGTTTATGCCAGAAAGAACTGAATTAAAGTTATTACTTTAAGGAAATTCCGAAGTTCTCAAGACCAGTGGTATTACCTATGTGCATTTCATTTTACTGCATCTCTGCATAACAGGTTTTTAAACAGGGTTGGTTTTGAATTGATTTATAAGCTTACTAATAAATCTGCAATAAAAATTGTAGTTACTTTCTTGGAAGTAACCCCAATAACATCATTTTACAGGGTGTTGTTTTGGGAGTAGGATTTTTTGATCTGTCTGTTTTTTAAAGTCCTGCATAATCAGTTTGCCTCTTCAATTCCCTTTTGTAAGCACAGCAAAACAAAAAAGGCTATTATTTTGAGTTTTGCTCTGGAATAGCAGGAGATTGCATAGAGTGGTGTTATTTTTTATACTTTTTTTTTCTCTCAGTGTTTTGAGAACTTTGGAAACCAGGAGCTCTGAGATCCTAGAGCCCTGTCGAGACACAGAAATCAGCTGAGGGAGAAACCATTGCAAGATCAAAGCCTTAGTTAATCAAGGCCATACAAAAAGGACTGTACGTCTTCCTACTTGTTATTTTTAGGTGATCACAGGGCTGAACTGTCAATCAGACACATTTTTAGGGGTGTTTGTGTGTGTGTGTGCGCGCAAGTGTGTGCGTGCGCATGTGTGTGTGTGTGCATGTGTGCACCCAAGGATTTGACCGCAGGTCTCTGGAAAGGGAATAGCATAATAACAGCCTCTCCACCCTGAAGCCTCTGCTTGAGCCATGTTTCATTTTAGATGGCAGTGACTAAGCCAACAGCTAAAATGCAGAAATAAGTGTGGTAGAGAGAGACCCTCATAATGGCAAAGATGAAAAAATTATTAGCACAGAGCAATGAAGTGATGGTAAATCTAAGATGTAGGCACCAGTCACCACTTGTACCATGCTGTTGTCAGAAGTGTGTTGAGACATCTGAAAGAGCAGGCTGAGAAAGAGAAGCTAATTATACCACATTATTCACTTCTGCTCATTAGGTATAGTACAAAGGCCCTGCTTTTTATGTATATATTAAAGTGCCGAGGACTACAGGAATAGATAACTTAATGTTTCTTTTGTCTCGCTAGTGGGTCAGTTCAGATAGAAAAATTGCATTTTCACAGACCTGCAACTTTCCATCCTCCAGAATTAGGGAACCCCTCCTAATAAACAGAAAAAGGCAAATCCCTCCCCCTCAACATCCAGCAAAGCTAGCCTAAACTGAATCAAATCTCCTGTGCCCGGTGGCAGTTCCTTGCCCAGTGCCTGTGTAAGAGTGTTTGAGAGTTCCTGCCTTCCCCTCTTCTGCTCAGCATAGGCACCTGTGTTGATGAGAAAGCTCTTCCTATCTAATACCTCTTCTCCACATACCCTCAATAGCTCCAGGGGCAATTTGACAGCTTCAACCTCTCCTCCCCACTGACATCCATCCCTGGGTTACATCCTCCCCTCATGCTGCCACTTGCCCCTCCTTTATCCTGAGTCTGCACATAACCACCCGCTCTCCAGCTGAGTGTCAATTAAATAAGTTCAGCAGTCTAATAAACTTTGGATGGTGTGCATAATGCTTTCACTATTAGATGTTTTAGCTACCCCACAATCCTTGTATTGCATTTGGATCTGATCTGATGAACAGGAAGGCAGATAATTGGTTTATTGAAATTATTGATATATGAGAAATACCTGACTTTCAAAATTCATGGTTCTTTAATGCTCAAGTCACAGAGAACACATTAAATGCAAGAAGACAGGAACACGTATTGCACTTGCACACTAAGGTGAATGAAATCAAATTTGGGCACCAAAATCTACCCTTCTCCACAACAAAAATTGTCTTACTCTTCTAATTGCCAGCATTACAAAAGTTACTGCTTCAGTAAAATACCCTGCAGCTACACAAAAGGATAGACTGGAGAAGCACACATCTACCAATAAGTGGCACTGAGCATCTACTCCATTTCTCACACAGGTTGGCATATCTCTCAGTGGTCCATCTGGTAGAATTGGATGGCATTTATCAGGAAATAATCCAATTGTAGCATGCCAAAACCTGAACATGAAAAGTACTTGTGCCTAGTGTCAATCATTCACCCTCTGACAGTTCAATAAACATCCTTTCTGTGATGGTTTTCAGGAACATTGACACCCAAAATGCTGGAAACAATGCCAGAGATGGAAATGACAATGCTACTGTGAAACATCAAAAGGGACCGACACAACCTGGCATGGAATTTGCCAAGTGTTGCTTAGCAATACAGTGTGCTTGTGGGCCGCTGGCATGTCAGCATTAGCTGCAAAGGGAGCGATATTCACACCTTTGTTGAAAATACATCCTTTCCAAATAAATGAGTGCAAAGTAGAGAAGTGCAGCATCAGCAGGAGCAGGGGATGCCACAGCCACAATATACAATTTTAGGCTTCCAAAAAGCCATCTGCCCTCCCCGGTTGCCTTCCTCAGGCAAGAAAAGATAGAACACCTCGTCCCAGTACCACAAGGACACAACCCTGTCCCTCTCATCTTGTAGTTTTAGAGGGTATTAGGAGGTTTCATGGTCTTTTCCCTTTCAGGCTGGGATCAGAGAGGGCCAAACTTTGTTACCAGCAGCTATTGCAGGAGGTATGGGCAGGCAGAATTTGACCCAGACTGAGTTGGCTACTGGTGCTCAGGGGGTGGGGACAGCATATTGAAAAAAGCCTGAACCTGGAATGGGGAAGTGAATAGCCAATATCACTCAAAACGAAGTGTGAAATAGGGACAGTGATTTTAGCAGTGTAATTAGTGGTAGTAGTAAGAGGATGCAAGAAGCTCTTGGTAACTATAGAAAAAAGTTGTTCACTTACTGAATTTCCCCAGAGAGCCTCTCTCCCCAGGTGCCTGGATACCATCTGTGTCTCTACAGCCAGCCCACCCCACCCCGTGAGGGATCCTGAAGGGCAAAAGCTATATTTCCAGAAAAATGAAGAGTGCTTGGTGGCTGGAGGGAAAACGTACTGTTTTATGTTGTAAGCACTACTTTGCCACTGAGGAAGAATTGGGGGAAGTGAAATAACTTGCCTGAAGCCACTGACAGATCTGGGAACTAAACTCTGGCCTCTTTAATGTGCCAAATCCTGGAGCAGAGTCTCACAAGCTCTAACCAAATCTCCTTTTATCTGTGTGTTTGGTAAATGGGAGTGGGAGGAATGCCTGTATATCAAATAAGGGGGTTTCGACCATCTCGAAATTCCAGGTTTTCAGATGCAGGAATCAGCTGATGCCTGGAGCATATAAAATATCTTTTTGGTGTGGTGAGGACAGACCTGTGGATCCAAATGTGGATGCACCAGCCAAGTCTGTCCAAACAGGTGTGTTGGAAACTGCTGCTAATCTGGAGACAGGAGGGAGGTAATAGCCTCGGGAGGCACTTGTGGGGCAGCGCGGGTTTGCCACTACTCCTTTTGGCTCAGGGCTGTGTAGTCCGTAGTCACCGTGGTGGTGGCAGGTCTGCAAATATGATGGAAAAGATGCTTTTGAACAGACAGAACACTTTGAACAGAAATCCTGAGGTGTGCAGGTTCTTATATATACTTATGACAGTTTTCCAGGGAGAAGTGCAAGCTAACTCCATCAGTGCCTTTGAGCCCTGACTTGTTAATTGGCATTACTTCTAATTCCCAGCTATATTTTAAGGTATGAACCTAAGGAATTTTAAAGTCATTATGTGGGTGAGGGAGTGATAAAAATAAATCCTTCAGGTTTGAAAGTGGCAGAGAGGGAATAAAAGGTGTTAAGAAATCCAGGAGTTTTCAGCCAATTGGTTCAAAAAAGCATCCAGGTGGACTGCAGCTCCTGGAGAAAGGTCACTCATACTACTCTGGGTACCTCTTTTTATGAACTTTATGCATCACATAAAATAAATTTAAAGCAGTTTAATTTAACAGTCTAATTAGTCATGGCTTTTTCATCTTGTCTGTTTAACTATACACAGAAAAAGAGAAAGACAGAGGGCCAAATCCAGAGCTGGCACAAATCTGCCCTGCAAGTCAAGAAAGCTCTTCCTGCTCAACCAGGACTGAACAAGGATGCCGGTGGCCAAATTCACCCCTGGGGATAAGAACCTAATGTCCGGAGGCTTGCAACACAAATGAATTTTGTTGCCAGGAATCAGCTTTCTGGAGAGGAGATCCCTGGGACTTTGTGTTCAGAGACTGAGCCAGACAACCTGAAAAGTGGGTAAAATGCTTAGGAGAAATGCTTTAAAGACTCAAGATAGTTTGGAATTAAACTCTGTGTCCTGTCTTCACAAAGACTTGTGCAAGTATTTCCCTTCACTTCAGTCTACTTCATTTACAATGCCCTTTTGCTTTAAGTTTCAGTGTTCCTCTAATCTCACAATCTCAGTCACATGAATACATCCTCCACTGGAAATGACTGTCTCTCTACTGCTTTTGATGTGGTTATATGGGTTATATACCATTATACTAAATTGCACCTTGTTCTTCAGCTCATGTATGCAAACCCATAACATTAGCCAGGTCTTGGTGCAGAAACATAAATCGATCCATGCTTATAAACGTGGCATTTCTGAGCAGATTTCAAGTTCATAAAGTCCCAGGCCAGCAAAAACCTACACTTCTAAGTCCATAGTTAGAGTCTGGTATTGGGAGTGTTGTAATCCCTCTGTCAGCTTTCATTAATGAAACAAATTTTTTTTCAGATGTTGTAGTTTTTAGCAGAAATCTCCCATCGGCTGGGGTACAGGTCTCATTTACTTTGTGACACCCTTTTGCAAGAACACGTACCAAGGACAGATTACCATCTGATGCTGGCAGGAAGTGGAAGGGCTCAGGGAGGACCGAAGTAACTTAGCCATGTGTTACCCCAACCTTGCATGACACGAGTCTTCCAAATGGCTCTTTCTGGTTCTTGCAAGTAAACATTTCCCCAGCCCAAGATAACTACAACAAACAACCATAACACAATAAAGAACTTCAAATATATCTTAAACCACCTAATAATTAACCATGTTCAATTAGTCTCTGGGGTGTTCTGTTCTTCTGTGTGGTCTCCCTGGAGGCACCACCAGCACCGCAGTGGTGAGTTAATGAGTTCTGGTTGTGTCTTGTTCACAGACTCAGCTGTCTTGCCATGCTCCTCCTCTGGCCTGGTGTTCCTTAGAAAAACATTCACTTTCAATGCCTTCCTTTTCCTGCTGAAACCTGTTGAAATGCTCAGTCCTTCCCTGTGCAAACGCGGGGCTCGGTAGGATGCCACTCTGTGTCCCCTTCCTGGGTACCCTCACCAAGCTGAACTCTCTTGCTTTCTTGGTGGTGCGGTGTGGGTCCTTGCATCTGTCATTACCTTGCATTTTGGCAATATAGTTTCAAGAGAATGACTTATTCTTCTCTTGAGGTGGTCCATAGATATCTAGGTCTAGCATCTGTTTGATTTACTCCTGTTTCTACTGAAGCTTGGTGTCACCAGGCTCTCAGGCTTTTTTGCACATCTTTTTCTTACTTTAAATTCACATTTCAGTCAGAATTTGCTCAGTAACACACTTCTCGAACTTTCTTGAAGCTCTGATTATATTTGTATCCTTCCTTTCTTCAGATTCAACCAGCATCTTTGTAGAATCTGGGCTTCTGCAACATCAAGAAATAATATTTTCCCATGAAATGCCACACAATCCAAGTATTGCTGGAGTCCTGAGTGTGAGTGAAAGGGACTCTGGGGACACACCCAGCACAGGGACATACTCAGCATTAGCCCAACTTCCATATGCATCTCTCTGTAGGTAATCAGAAATTATCTCTTTTGCACCTCTATGTAAACAGGGGCCCATAAGGATGAGAGGCTGCATCAGCTCCTTTAGCTCTGCTCTGCTGGGGGAGCTTCCTCATGTTTTGGAGCTCTGAAGATCTTCCTTGCGATTTGCTTGTGCACCCTTGTGATGAGTTTCCTGCACACACTTACTAGAAGTACATCTTCTGAGATTTAACTTTTTAATTTCCTTTTTGCTCTTGGTTTTCTTTTCCTAATACTGCTGGTGGTGGCCCATTCTGACTTGTGCACTGTTGCTGAAATCACAGCCACTACCCTCTTTTTCCTCTCCAGGTTGAGTCTACCCACACCCAGACACAGCAGTGGCAGTTAGTGCCAGGAAAATGCCCAGAGCCAGCACAGTTGCTACTGGTGTTTTGCTTTCCCTGCACTCCACTGCTGCACATACCTTCTCCTGTATCGTTTCCCACACAGCAGACAGTCTAGTGCACCATTTTCTGCAGACTCTAGCTTTCACTGCTTTGTGTCTTCCTTACTTGGGACTCCCTTTCAGTATTTTGTATGAAGTGTCTCACAGTGCTGCTTTCCAGGAACTCTGTTCTGGACATGATTAATTCCCTTGTATGGCAAATTTTAATTGTTTTATCAAGGATTTTTTTTCCTGAGTCTTCTAGTCTTTTTCCCTGGTGTTTTGCCCCAAATCCTACCTATAATATGTTCATTCTAATAAGAAACTCAAACCTGAAGGCTTAAGATTGACACTGCAACCTCATGTTTCTACTAGGCTCTTTTATGGTTTCATCTAGAGTTTGTACTATGTTCTTACTTTCTGTCGAAAGATAAGGTATTAGTGTATTGCATGTCCCCAGAGAGTACAGGCTGACAGGGGGAGCCCCACCGAGTGGGAGGCTGAGACAGTGGGAGGCCAATATTGGGAGGCTAAGAGTATAGAGCCTAAGAGAGAATATGTTAGGAAGATGGAGGCTGAGAGAGTGAAAGGGCAAAAGAATGGAGACCGAGAGGGAGGTGGGAGGCCAAAAGTGGGAGGCTAAGAGAATAGAGACCATGAGGATGAAGGTTGAGAGTGGAGGTCCAGTCAGTGGGAAGCAAAAAGAGTGTGAGATGCAGTGACTAGGAGGCTGAGAGAGTAAAGGTGCAGAGCAGAATGCTGAAGGAGTGGAGGCTGAGAGAATGAGTGGGAGGTCTCATGAATGAGTCACAGTGAGAACTGGAAAGCCAAAAGAGTGGGATGCCCGGCGAGTGGAGTATGAGAGAAGTGGGCAGCCCAAAGAGTGAAGGCTGAGAGAGTTGGAAGCAAATAGTGGTAGGCTAGGAGTATAGAGGCCGAGAGTTTAGGGACCAAGAGTGGGAAGCTGAGAGAATCAAAGCCCAAAAGAGCGGGAGGCCCAGAGAGTGGGAGACCAAAAGAGTGGAGGCTCAGAGATGGGAGGACAATAGTGGGAAGCTAAGAGAATAGAGGTCCTGTGAGTGGGCAGACAAGAGAGTAGAAGCCTTGTGAATGGGAGGCCCAAAGAGTGGAGGCTGAGAGACTGGGAGACCAATAGAGTAGAGGTTCAGTGTGTGGGAGGCCAAAATAACAGAGTTGAGAGTATGAGCTGCCAATAATGTGCGACTAGGAGAACTGAGGCCCAGTTTGTGGAAGGACCAGTGATTGATGAGGAGACCAAGAGTAGAGGGTCTAAAGAGTGGAGGCTGAGAAAGGAGGCCAAGAGAGTGCGGTCCAGAGTGTTGGAGGCTCAGAGACTGGGGGACCTAGAAAACAGAGGCCAGGAAACAGGAGGGTGGGTGGGAAGTGAAGGTAGTGGAATTCAAATATCAGAGGCTCTACAAGTGGAAGGCTGGGAGTGGGAGGCTGAGAGAGCAGAGGCTGTTGAGTGGGACACACAGAGAGTAGAAGCCCAGAGTAGAGTTGGAGAAAGTGGGAGTCTGGCAGCAGGAGTGAAGGGCCAGAGACTGGTTGCTGAGTGAGTGGGAGGCCCAAGAGTTGAAGCCTAGGAGTGAGAAAGGAGACCCATGGAGTGGGGCGTGGGGAGGTGGCTGCAGCAAGCACAGACCCAGGGGGATGGTGATGGAGTAGGAGCTGCAGCAATGGGCAGAGAGGCCATGCTTTCCTGAAGGATAATGTCATAATGTCTCCTGAGGGCGCTGTGATCTGCTCTTCAGCTATACTTTTGCTGTTTTTCTCCCCAAATATTCAGTTTCCCCCTCAGTGCCTGCTGGCACTCACACAGAATCACAGAATCATTTAGGTTGGAAAAGACCCTTAAGATCATCAAGTCCCACCACAAACCTAACACTGCCAAGTCCACCGCTAAACCATGTCCCTAAGCACCACATCTACATATATTTTAAATATTTCCAGGGATGGTAACTCCACCACTTCCCTGGGCAGCCTGTTTCCATGCTTGACAACCCTTTTTGTGAAATAAGTTTTCCCAATATCCAGTTTAAACCTCTCCTGACACAACTAAAGACCATCTCCTCTTGTCTTATTGTTTGTTAGTTGGGCGAAGAGACCAACACCATGTGATTTCCCACACCTGAGGTGGGGACAGGGTCTGTCTTAGCCCTGTCACTGTGGCTCCAGTGTTCGAGCAGGCTGCTCAGCTCTGAAAGGCTCGTAACCCCATGAGCTGAGCCTAATCAGATAGCATCTGAGATTAATTACAAGGGCTTTTCTCTACCCACCCACTGAGATAAATGCAGAGGAGCCAAGCTGGCAATTGTCCTGGGTCCTGGTGTGCTTCTGAGTTGTTCCCAGGCCAGGATAGGACTAGGTGAGGGAATGTTTGCTGAGATGTGGACTGAGCACTTACTGCTACCCCAGATTGTAAAAATACCAATTACTTTAACAGGACAGGGAAAGGGACATTATGAGAGAGATGGTTTAGGAAGGGGTCAGGAAGATTGTCATTCTTGAACAAAATAATGTTATAAAGAGAGGGGAAGCCCCTACCTTGGCTTTGCTTTGACTCCCTCTGGCTTTCAGACAGCTTTGAAACTTGCTCCTGGGGCTTCCTGTGGTTTCCTCATATCAGAAAGTAGGCAAAAATTTTGATTGTCACCCTTGATCCATCTGCACCTCCGATGTGATATCGTGATGATGACCCATCTGGTGATGCTATTACCGAAAGGCAAGGTACTCTTGTTTGCTTTTGATAACCTACAGCATTGTCATATTGGTGCAGGGCATATGCTTGCTGTGTTGTCAAAGGTGCTGGGGTGTAAACAGAAGTAAAGGACGGGGTTGGAGCAGAGAAACTATTTGAAGCTGGTTCATGCTTTGTTGGCTGAGGGTAGGTAGAGAAAGAAAATCAGCCTTGGCATCTGTTAGTAGCCATTAAAAAATCCCATGTTCTTCTAATCTGTGCTCATAAAAAGGCCATCTGCTAATGCTCAAAGGTCATTAAGCTACCAGCCCTGTTTACTCCTCCTGCACTGCTCGGCCAAGCCTTTCTGAGAAAAGAGGGCTTAAATGGTTATTATGGTGGGAACTACTCGCACTCCTGTATGGTTAAGGGTCTGTCACTATTTTCATTAGAAACCCAGGCTTTCAGGACTTTTTTTACTTGACCATTAAAGTGCCTGCTTCTCACTGCCTGTGCATACTCTAGTGCAGCCTGGCAGATTTTAGGGACAGGAGCGGTTCTTGTAGGCAACTTTTTTTTTAAATTTAAGAAATCAATCCTGCTTCTGTTTTAATTTGAGGAACTGAGATGTTCAGAAAGTTTGGACTGGAGTGCTCTGGTAGCACTGCTTTAACTGAGCCGTGGTGGTGCTTGGAGAGGGAAATGATGTGTTGGATTAGTTTATGGTGAAACTGTATTGCTTTTATACTTTCATTACAAGAAAAAAAGGAAAAGTGTAGAAAACATAAGACAATTTTGTGTAAAGATCTAAGGGCTGCTACTTCCCTAGAGTTGTGGGGCTGTTCTGAGTTTTGCTGCTGGGGTTACAAGAGTCAGCAGTATGGACTGCCTGTATAAATGAGACTGTGTCTGCAAGCAGGTAGCATTTGTCTGGGCAATACTGGTGGGTTAAGGAAGAAGCTGAAGCTTGAACTCTGAATTGCATTGATTTGGTAGGTTTTAGTCAAAGTCTTAAGGTTACGTTAATATAGTTTCTTGTGGTTAAATGGAACTATCAAAAACTTTGATAATTCTTTTTTCCTTTGGAGACTTCCCAATGATAAAATGAGGTGTAGCTGCTTCAGGTTTTTATCCTTCATTTCTGGTAATGACGGTGTCTGTCTCAAATAAACCATGTCTTTTATTTTCCCCAGTTAGCTGAGTTGCTGCACCCTTGTGCTGTGAGGGTCTCAGTGCAAGTGCCTCTCTTCCTAACCATGGTCAAAGCCCTCTCCCCACCTCCGTGGGACCAGCCTCTCCACAGCACCCACCCTCCAATCTCTGCTCCTGCTGGCATTGGTTTAATCTTTTGCTTTCTGCAGAACATAAAGAAGAAACTTGGGTCAATGAATAATGAAAGCTGATCCAAAGCCTAAACTCTTGCAGTTTGGTTTCTGCTGCCTTTTATTTAAAATGAATGTTGTCTCAAATATCTGTTTAATTTTTTTTTTCTTGTTAATGGTATCAGACTTTCCTTTGTGGATTTCATGGGGTTTTTCATTTAAGATTTAGGGGAAGTTCACACTGATGTCTGTGATTCACTTGCTCTTCAGATTGTTTTTATTTCTGTTCTGACTGATCTCCAAGGCCAGCTGGGGACAGGATGCTGTTGTGCTGGCCACTGTGTGAATAAGGAATACAGACTGCTTTGGAGAGCTAAGAGTTATAAAAGGGCATGCAAAATAGAGGCAGAGAGTATATCTCTATTTTTTTAAAAACAGTCTTTCCAAATCATAATCCTGAGCTTTAATAACCAAATTATAATTAAAAAAAAATCCCAAAGTCTCCCTAACTCAGCAGAGATGTTTTTGCCAGAACCCTCTTCTTGCTAGCCAGTCCTTTTTGAATCTGTAACAACCTAACAGGTAGTTAAAATAATCCCAACTAATTGTAACCAGGACCGCTGGCTTCTTCTGAGCTATTGTTCTGATTATGCACCACAGCCAGAAGCTTCAGGAGGTATGTAGACAAAGTAGCTAGTGTAAGAACTCAAAACAAGACCAACTACAGGCCTGTGGGGGTTTTTTGGGTCTTTTTTTTTTGGGGGGGGGGGGGGGGGGGGGGGGATGTTGTTATTAAACTGCTATAAAAGCAGGCCCTGGGACTCTGCTGCAGATGTGTCACAGTCCCCTGCTCCAGTGCTTCCTACCCAACTATTTTTAACCTTATTAAACAGCAGAGAGAGCCTCTGGATGGAGTGGTGGAGCTTGCTGACTCTCATGATAAACTTTCTTTGGTTTATATCTGTCTTTCAAGTGGAAGTCTGCAACATGGCAGATTTCAATTGAATGTAATCCCTGTACAGACGCATATTGTGGCAATGGGTTGCTTCAAAAGAGGCTGAGGCTGATGGTAGGTCTCCAAGTGGAGGAGAGGAAAAGAAGTCATTCTCCTCTTGGCCTTGTTCCATGCTGCTCAAATTTCAGTTGCATCTTCTAAAAATATTTATTTACTGAAGTTGCAATTTACCAGAATTGATGTTTAGATTAATCCTTGGGCCATGTAAAAAGCCCTGCTTTTGAGTTGTCTTTAGGCAAAAGCTAAGCTTTACCTAAATTATTGTAAAGTAGACAATAATTAGGAGTGATAAGGAAGGATCTATCTAATCCACAGACTGAGGCATGACTGTGTCATAGCAATGTGGATACTGTGTCTGGGTAGGAAAGCTTCAGTTGGATGGCTGCTATGGCCCTTGGAGGGCTGCAAGTGAGGTGTAGGAAGTTCTCCAAAGCAGCCCAACTCAGAGCTAGTTTGGGTAGTTTTGCACTGGGCAGACTGACCTAGTGAACAGCGGGGCAAGATTATGTCCTCTTCTAACATCCACTGTTTCAGGAAAGGTCTTTTTTCAAAGTACAGTCTTTAAAAATATTTCAGTACTTTTATTTTGTGGGTTTTTTTCTTTTTTTAAAATATATGTCAAAAGCTGGGCATGTCTTGTGAATATAAAAAATGTCTCTTTGTCAACAGAGATGTGGTACAGCAGCTAGAAGTGCGAGACTTTAAGATAGCAAATTGATCAAAGAAAATAAATATGGTTGTCATGACAGTGTAGGAAGCCAAATCTGGGACTCTCTGGGACAACAGTTTAACATGAGGAATTGTCTAGTAGATACAGTAAGGTATTTGGAAAGACAATGACACAGTGAACAGCCATCCTTGACACTGGAGTGGTGGGAAATGCCATTTCCCTTCCCCCTTCATCCCTCTGTTTGAATCAAGTACTAAAAAAGGTGTTTCATATTTTTTGCAGTAGTCAGTACTTAAAATATTTTGGTTCCTTATACGTACTGACACAACCTGCTTTGGCAGTACACACAAAAGCAAGCAAGGAATATGACAGAAAGCCCAGGTGTTTCCTTGGACGTCATGATTCTTTAAGGTTATGAAGGAGAGAATGCAGCAATTTGTTGAAATTCTTGCCCATCTCACACAGTCGAGTTGTTGGTGAGTTTTGTGGTTGAGGGAAAAAATATTTAGCCTGGGAAAGGGCAAGGGATTTCACTTTGCAGTTGTGCTTCAATTTTACTGCATATATTTATTTATCTTTTGCTTAGGAGTGTTGAGTAGGTGTCCTCCATAGGATTAAATCATATCCCAAACCTTCCTGGCTTTGTGACAGTACAAACTTTATTGCATTTATTCCTTCTACTTATCCACCTCCAATCTTCCAAGATTCCCATTATTGTTATAATAACATCCACAAAACTCCTGCTCTGAGATCAAAGGCGTTTTCAAGTGCCAAAGCAATCAGAAAAACGTACCTGGTCCTTTTAATCCTTTTTAATCCCATCATGTGGGTCTGTCCCAATAAACGATCACATATCCAAAAGTTCTTTCTCTCTAATGACACTTGATTTTTAGTTCACAGTTTTCATGAAACTGTCTCATGTGAAAGAAGATGTACTGGGACCTTCTTATGCCATCAATAAAATAAAAGTTTGGCTTGAAAAATTATCATATGGAATAAAATAGAATAACAAAAATCCATCATTATCTATATTTCAGAAAAGGATTGTGTTTTGTTTAGCATTATAGTTAGAAATGATGCATGACTGCATCATAAAACAGTTATATTAAAAAGATCTTTTTACCCTGAATTCAAAATATATATCGTACTTTCTTATCATCCAGTCATTTTAGATTGAAAGTTAAAAATGTCCAACCTGTGGTAGTAGTCACTGGTATTATATCTTATAGCTGATATATTCTTCTAACACTTTTACTTAAAAGGCCTATTACTCAGGATTTGTGAATATAGGCATTTATTTTCTTATTGGAAATGGTAATGCTGTGGATGGTGGGCTTGTATTTAGATTGACATTTATGGTTTTCCCCTCTGCTGCTGAAAGTCAGCCCAGCTCGGTCTTTGGAAGTTTGGGTCATGTCTGTGTACCTTATTGAAGAGGATAAAATATTTCCATGGAGCAAAAAGCTGTGAATAACAGGAGCTTGTATTAATTTGCCAAGGCATGGTCTATGTTTTCTGCTGGGGTTTTTTTATGCATACATGGAAACCCGCTCAATTTTAAAGAATATAAAGTGTAAGCAGAAAAAAGTGTGGCCCATGCCATGGTTCAAAGTCTTGAGGGCCTGAGCTATCCAGGAGTTTTCACAGAAGTCCCTGTATGAGGAACAGCCAGTAGGACAAAAAGCAGGGCTCTGTAACATCTTGGTTTGATGTTTTAGAGATTAAAAGTTTCTCCTGCCTGAGGTATAAATTTTGGCTTGAATGAGAGAGCCTAACCCTAAGGCGAAGATGCTGGGACCCAGATTGCTGTTACTGGTTTGAACCATGCAGAGCAGAGACTTATAACTGACTTTATCTTGTTCTGAGCGAATGCCCTCGCCAGTAAAAAGTTACTGTTGTGAGGAAAAAAGGGAGAGGGAAGTTTTTTCTAGTGTTTTTTTGTTTGTTTGTTTCATTTTTTTTTCTCTTAAAGAACTTGGCTCCATGCAGAATATCAGCATCTCTGAAATACTGAAGTTTTACAAGAATGGAAAAAGGAAACCCTTCCCCACACATTTGGTAGGAGTTTTTGAGACAACACGTAGGAGAGTGTAAGCAGAATTGGCTAAAATCAGGCCAGTTGCTTTTTTGGGAAAACAAATACTCGCAGAGGAGAGAAGTTTGCAAAGTAACTAACCCGAACACTCCTCTCTGGCCTGCAGAACAATTTACTGAAGGGGGAGTTAAATGGCACAGATTAAGCTCATTAATGGTTCAGATATTTGCTTGGTTTATACTGTGCTGTCCAGCAAGTTATATTGATGCTTGACAGAATTATTGTCATTATTTATTTTGCTATAAGCCAGATTTATAGATATTTGTAGCTTTTGTAAGGCTAAACATAAGAAACATTAATAGCTTTACTAATTATATCACTGCTTTAGAGATATAAATAGCGATAAAAATGCCAAGTAAAGTGAGCTAGTAAAACATTTTAAAGAGAATTCTAAAGTGAGTTAGTGATTGATAATCCCTTGGGTGAGTCTTAACTTTTGAATGTGAGAATGGTGCTTCCCACTAGGGCACAAGTTTCTTTTACCTTCATCAGCTATTTGGGGAGAGGTGAGGAAGAACAATAGTTGTATTGAATGACTGATTATTAAATCAGATTGCATAATCTGAAAGATACTGAAATCCTGTAACAGCATAAACTGACGCTGAACTTATTACAGCACACCAGTTGTTTGGTTTTTTCACCTTTACCTTGTCTTCATCCCCTCCTGCTTCCTGGATGGTTTATCTGCACTTCTTTGTCTCTTATAGCATGTTAAATTGCAACATCTTTAAAGCAGGAGCTATTTTCTCCCTCTGTCTTGTTACAGACATGTGCAAGCCTTAGCATAGAACAACTCTGATGAGGAATTTGAGGTCCTAACAACAATATGAATAATAATTTCATGGCTGTTAATAATAAAATCTTTAATTGGTAAACAATGTATATATAGGGCTATATAAAAATCAGAGGTGTGATTTTTTTTTTACACAGCTGTCAAGTGAAAAATCTCTTTTCCTAACTATTGATCCTGGTTTGCTGTGAGCACCCTTTTAAGGAGGGAGATAATGAGTGAGAAAAGAGTTAATAAATGTTCAGCCATTACCACAAGCATGAATGGAAATCCATCATCAGTTTAAATGCTGGATGGGCTCTAGACGATAATCCAAGCCTATTTGACCATGATCAGTGTCACCATGAAGAAACCCGCAGAGCCCTGAGAGCTGTGATCCTTAGGGAAGGTACATGGTTCCCTGCTTTTCTCTGATATACAGCATTGTAAAGCCCTGAGTTTTGTTTTTCATTGAGTTTAGTGATGAGTTTAGTTTCTGGTTGAAACTCGCTTGAAGCTGGTGGGAAGGCTTGCAGCCTCTGATGGATCAGGATTGTTGCAGTGCTTCCTTGGAGTGAAGTACCAATCGGAGAGTTCTCCCTGGTGAGGGGGGAAAAAAAAAATCCTTTTTTTTATTTTATGCAATTTCTGATGATTAGTTGTTCTTCCTAATGCAGTTGTGAATAGTCTATTGCGGAGGTGGATTTTTCTAGGGGAGAAAGCTGGGGCCCACCTCATCAATGGCAACATCTCATTGCTGTTTTATGGGATGATGAACTAAGCTTTAGAGAGGACCACGCTGAGCTTGTAATGAAAATGAGGGATGTCACCTTGAAACCGCTGAAATGGTACACTTTCGGGCTCCCAACTTGCCATATGGAAACAGACCAAGCAAGTGACAGTGGGACTGGTAGTCCTCATTGAGAAATTGGGATGATGCATCTCCACTGAGGCTCAGAGAGATGACAAAATCTAGTGCTGGCACCCAGCCATGCAGCACCCACACCGCATGAGCATCTTGGCTCTGCAAAGCAACTGGGCAAACCTCAAAGGAACAGGCTTTGGTGGAAGATTTTTGGAGTTTTTTTCTAGTCATGCTGTAAATGTCACAGGGGCTATTCTCCCTTTGATCCCAAACCAGAGATGAAAGGGACAATCCACACATGTTTTTAAACAATAAAAAACATGTGACTTGATGTTGATTCCAAAACCAGACCAAGATACAAGATAATCTTAATTTTTTCTGAAATACTTGAACTGTCTCCTCTCTGCACATCATGAAGCTGTGCCATAGCCTTAGAAAATAAACAGCGTGATGGTAGGACTTAGTTCTCAAAATGTGGGAAAGAGGAAGAGTCTGCTTGACTTAGATTAGCAGAACTTTATACTCAATATTAAACCTCAAAGTCAAATCACTGTATTGCTCCCTTATTTAGGATGCTTAGTGGGGAGGTTATTTCACTGTTGTGGGTTGTGAGTATGGAGAAAAGGCATTATGTGTACTTCTAGCCTGAGAAGTAATGAGATAACAAATGCTTTTAATGAGTTGTCCTACTGTGAATGAATATTTCAAGTTGAGACCTAATTAATCTGAAAACTAAAAATGTAGGGGGTTTCTGAATTTTTGTCCCCAGAAGTGTAAACACACTTGTGATAACTGCACTGACCATCTTCCTTTTAGTGCTTTGGGACTGTATCAATAAATTTGTTAACAGTGTGCAGTAAGGAGTGTAGGTAGTAGTGCCCCGCATGCCAAGAGGGCTTCTTGAGAGGACTTCTAAGTTCTTCTCCTCCAGTATCTTTAGGTAAAATCTCACCTCACAAACAAATTAACGGAACAGTGTCAGTTTGAGGTAGTTGGAAATTAGATAAGACTGTTTCATCCACTTCAGCATATTGTGCTGTTAAAACAGTGTATCCTACTTTTAAAGTGTATCTGGGACTAGTGCTCTCCAGCTGCACTCGGGTTCATGGGCTTTCTTTACTTTTACTCTCCTTACCAAGATGGTTCTTCAAATTGCAGATGTTCTAAACTTCTTGGGGACCCCAGAATCTGATCAGCTATCCTAAATATGATATCCACCAGTCTGTGACTGTAAACCCCAGTTTACAGGTAAAATCAGAAATTAAGAAACAATATTTGACTTTTGTTGATCTTTGAAAGAAGTGATGAAAAAATTATAGGGGCTGAACGGGTTTTATGGTTGCCAATAAGTACCAGTTCTGAAGTTTCAGAAGGTTAATGACTGTCTATATTCAGAAAGAATACAGCCCCATCTAATTATCTTGCACCAATAAGGATAAAGATTTGACAGTTGAGTGAGATTATGTCAGGATCAGTTAAATACTGTCGATATTTCTTACCTCCACACATTTTTCCAAAACAGCGGATGTTGCATCTTTAATTAGTTATATGAACACATTTCAGATAGACCCAAACACAGGGCAACTGTGTTTCAGAAATGGTTTTTCTACATTTAAAATGTATTTGAAATGTAATTTAAGAAAGAAGATAATGGAAAAAACCCCTAAAATAACTCGAAACAAGCCAGAATATGGTAGCTCATCATTACACTAATATATCAAACAATATGAGCTTAGCTTAATTATCCCCTTTGAGAGTTGAGAAAACTAAGCACAACCTTCAATTTACAGCTGTTTGGTGCCGGGAACCTGAATTATTATTTAAGAGGAAGGGGGGGGGGGGGGGGAAAAGTTTATTTATTGTGACCTACACTCAGTTTTTATTCATCATGGAAAATCTGTATATTCACAAATGAGGGCTATTCATCTGCAGACTACAGCATTCTTCAGCTGTCCGGGGCTGCATCAGCCGCACTTCTTCAGCTTTTGTGTTCATCTCGAAGCCTCTTCATCCAAATTGTTCATCATCTTGATGGCGAAGCTTTATCTTGCTCTAGTGCAGCTGCATTCCCCTTATCCAAAGTGCTGAGAGATACAAGGGAGAGGGAGAGAGGGAGGCAGAAAAGAAAAAAGGAAAAGGAATGGCCAGTGCTCATATGAGGATAATTTGTAGTTTCTCAATAATAATAAAAAAAAAAGGAGGACAGGCTAATTACTGGCTTAACTAGGGCAGCCTGTGGATCCTCATGTCAAAAGGACTAGCGTAATTATTTGCCATCAAAGCACATTCATATTGTGGTACAAAAGAAGGGCCTTTCGCAAATGGATCTCACTAATAAACAGGGCTGAGAGGAGCATTATGTGTCTCCCTGGATGCAAGCGCATTAACACAGTGACATGGAGCATAACTCTCAGCCTGGAGAGGGGGGGCGGAAGAGAAGAATGATAATTATCCCCCCTCCCCATCTTTCCTCTCCTTTTCCTTTGTGTCGGGCTAGCAAGCCGAACACGACCTGCTGGAAGGCCCAAGGCAGGCTATTAGTGACCTCTAAGCATTGACAAGGTGGCTACACTCTTAAAAGCCCAGCTCTCCATGTCAGGAGGGTCGCGGGAGCCTGCAAAAGGACCTTTAAATGGTCCAGCAAACACTTCAACCTTAAAGACACCTGGAAGGTTGCAACCAATTTAATGTAGATGAATCTGGCTCTTTTGAATCCACAGACAAAAGTTTTTTTTCCCTATTCTTTTTTTTTTCCTCCAACCTTGTTTTTTTCACAGATCTTTGCATAAGAGATACTGGAGAATGAGATTTGATTCTGGAGACCACTTCTGCACTGGCTGAGCAGATGCGGTGCCAGGTGACCTTAAAGGCTGCAGTTTTTCATTAGGAAAAGAAAACAGGTTTGGAAAGAATGAGAAGGGGCACATATACACCTTTGGGGGATGTCTGCAAGCATTGATGCACTGACATGTTTCAAACTCAGATATATTGCAAAACGTGCGTGTTTGTAAAGCGGACTCCTTGTTTTGTTTGTTTTTTTTAATACTCAAATTAAGAAAGGTTCTTCGCTGCCAATTTCCACTGGCTGACATGCCCCAGTTCCTTGCTTGCCACCCATGTAGTTTATCTGTTAGCCTGGTGCTTCGCACTGGCTTCTGCCACGGCAAACCATCACTGTGTGAACCCACCGCTCACAATAGATTAAAAGACTTTGCAGTTGGCTTGGGAGAGCTGCTGGGAAATGTTAGGCACAGTAGTTTGTTTTTCCCACCCTCCTCATTTGCTGCTGCACAGCATCAAGCCTCGGTGCTGGGGTGCACAAGGCTGACTTGGCTGCATTTAGTTTTGGTGGGTTTTCCCAAGGAAGTCCCCTCTACCCTCCCTCATCCTCTCACTGAGAAGAGGCACAGGCTGCAATGGGGGCAGTCAGTGCATTATCGGGATGAATAACGCACTTCCAGTGGTCCTCTGCTCTGAAGGAACCTATAGGTTTGAGGAGAGGAGGGATTGTAATGCCTATTTTTTTAGAAAAAAACCAAAATCCAAATCCAAACCATACTCTGAGCTTAGTGTTCGTGTTGCAACTTTTTTTTTTAAAGTAATTGGGGTCTGCATGGGTTATGTACTATAAAATAGTTCTGCTCGTCATTGAAACAGTAAATTGGATAGTCCTTTCTTGTGACAGCCTTGCCTGACACTGCAAAACACACAGTGTACAGCTAGATAGAATAAAGGTGTTGGTACAAGCAGGGACTGTGTGGCACACAGTTATATGAATCCGTGCATGCAGCCACATGTGACTGGGATAAAAGGATTTTGAAGCCCAACTCATCTGTGTGACAAAGGGCTGAAAACCAAAGCTGTTTCCTTTCCTGTAGTCGTCTGGGTCACATATAGGTCACTCTACAGAGAGGAGGCCCTTTTCCTTATCACTGCACTCAGAGACGTGGTTGTCTGCATCGCATTGTTGGGCAGTAGGAGCACAGAACTGCACACACCTGTAAGCATTGCTAACCCCAGGAACAGCTCCCCAGGCCACTGGGTTTAGGATGGGAGGTGCCAAATTGTCGACCTTGTGCAACCAGTTGTGAGTCAGATTTGAGAAAGGATAAGAAAGGTTTAAAATTGGTGCACCAGCAGATCTCTTCTTGTTTATTCCCCACCCTCCACCTCCCTCCCACCTGGTAACTTCAGAAAGGAACTGGGTGTTTTCTCCATCTTGTGCTTAACAAGGAAAAAGAGGGGCAAACATGAGCTTGATGGCTGGAAAATAACACAGGAGGAGACTCTTCAGTACAGATCACAGAAAAAAGATGCAACTCATAGTGAAATAGCAAACACTGGTAATACAGGGGTACAGATGAAATGTGCACTCCTACCCAGACAGGGTTTTGGGGCTGGACAGTGTTTCTAGGGCATGATTAACCTCTGTGACCTAAAACAAAAACAATGTACACCTATTTGGGAACTATAGAATCATGCAATAGTTTAGGTTGGAAGGGACCATGAAAGTCATCCATTTCAGCCCCCCTGCAGTGAGCTGTGAGATCTTCAACTGGATCAGGTTGCCCAGAGCCCCATCCAGCCTGGCCTTGAACACCTCCAGGGATGGGGCACCTACCACCTCTCTGGGCAACTTGGTCCAGTGTTTCACCACCCTCAGCATAAAAAATTTCTTTCTAATATCTAGTCTAAGCCTCTTCTCTTTTAGTATAAAACCACTGCCCCTTGTCCTATTGCTACAGGCCCTGCTAAAAAAAAAATTCTACATCTTTCCTATAAGCACTCTTTAAGTATTGAAAGGCCATGATAAGGTCTCCTCAGTGTCTTCTCTACTCCAAGCTGAACAACCCCAGCTATCTCAGCCTTTCTTCATTCCAGACCCATTCCAACAAGTCCATGTCTTTCCTGTGCAGAAGGCTCCAGAGCTGGATGCAGTATTCCAGGTGTGGTCTCATCAGAGCAGAGCAGAGGGGCAGAACCAACCCCTCAACCCCAACATCAGGTGCTGGAGGGATTGGGACCCACTGGAGCAGCTAATAGCAGCAGCCCATCACCAAGGAGATCCAAAGCTACTTGTGGATCTCATCCTAGATATTTCCTTGACTCTTTAGTCATGAAATATTTCTTTTCCTTTTGTTTTTTTTTCCCCTGGATTTTAGAAAATTCTGCGTACAGCAAGTTTTGCCTTTAGTTTACAGGATGTTATGACTAGAGACTTAATGGCAGAATTGGATCTACTGAGGTACGGATATATTGGAGTGTAAAGAACATAAAGAATTTCACCTTAAAATAAATATATTTAGGAAAGAGATTAGAAAAGTCAGCTTTATAAACTTGGCAGGGGGGGGAAATGTGTTTTTGTGTTTTTAAATCAGTGCAGGTAAATTTCCTTAGTTGTATCCAGCCATGCCAAGAATCAAGTGCTGTTATTAGCAATAAAGACAACATTATTAGTATCCTTACATCAGTGTAAACAAGGTTATAGAGTTAAAAACCTCACCTCTGGTAATGGTGACTTATTGCCATTAACTCACTCTTTTGCAGTTATTTTATACACTTATATAGTGTTTATGAACTTGGATATGCATTTCTAGTGTTGCCAAGAATAATGAAAGATAAATATAACAGTTGCAGGGTTTCTTTCCTGGTGAAATTGTATTGTAGCTTCTAAACCCAGAGCTGGCCTCCAGCAAGGGACTGTGTCCTCTTAAAGTAGAAGTGTGCCGCTTGAACTTTGCTATCATATAACACTTTCAAGGTTGCTTGTCTAAAGTGACTCAATTTGTACTGCAGAACTAGCCTTGTGCCCACAAACACACTGAAAGCCGCAGCAAGCCAGGGCAGCAGGGCTATTACTAATTTTTTATTAAAATCCCTTAGGCACACACAGAAGGCCCAAAAGCAGCTTTAATAATAGACAACACACAGCACATTTTTCTTGTATTGCCATGTAATCAAATCTAAAGCTTCTGTTCACTTTCTTTGTTTTACCTAGAGGACCAGCTTCCAATTTAGTTGTGGCCTGCACTAAACTGATTTTTCATTGTAATTAATGCCTACTTTGGCCTCAGCCACTTATACAACTTTCCATTAGAGGTTTGCAGCCTTCCGCAGAGTATTACACCAAGTTACCCTCCCGATCCTGCTACAGTTGCAATTTTTGCTAAACTGTTCTTTTTATTTTATTATTATTTGCAAAGAATGTTTAAATTACACAGCCAAATATTTCTCTTTTTCCCTTTTATTTTCCTCTCCTTTCTCCTGCCCCGTTCCCTTTTTTCCCCCTGCCTGCTGCACCTATTAAAGTGGTTGGGCAGGAGTCCAACTGGAAGGAAAGCCTTTAAGTGATTTCAGAAAGGGCTAGTGGAACTTATTTAGGCCTGGGGTCTGCTGTGGTTAATTTTCAGTCTGTGTTTTGTGCTGTCCATTTCCTCTGAAATACTACCTGGGGTTTAAGGTTCCTCAGCACAGGATGTTAATAGGCCTCTGCAAACATTCAAAAGGCAGCTTTCCCACCACTAACCTTAAAAAGACTGTGGCACAGGGCCCAGGGTCAGATTGAATAGATGAAAAAGTATATGCTGTGCTTTTGCTCGCTCCTTGGACCTTTCCCTGTTGGCTTGCCTGACATTTTCCGTGACTTTTCTTAGTGCCTTATTTTCACCGTGCTTCCTAGAAAATTCTGCTTATTACCTTCTCCTATCCCCCCAATAGCATTACTAAATTGGGAAAAGCAAAAATTTGTAACTATACTTTGCTGACTTCTTGGACTTTTCCCTTTCTGCTGCAAGGTGCTGCTTCTTGTTGTCCCAATGAACCAGCTGATCCCCTTGTCACATAATCCATGTGCCACCACAGCTACCCGGTGTGCTTGCTGACATCGCGTCTGGGGTGCTTTCTGCACATCTCTTGCATGCTTCTTATTGGGGAAAGCATCTCTCCTATGAGGCTAAAGCAAAGATATAATGGCCAATTATGTGTGCCTCTGCCATATTTGTTTTCCTCCCCAGTGCAAGAAATGCAGTCACAGGACCTCCAGTGTAGCTATGCAGGTTTCTGGGTTCCCACCTTTTACAGTGTTCTGGTTTGGGTACCAGCGTTCTTGCCTTGCTGTGGCATTGCTCAAAAAGAACCAAAGGGTGTTGACACTATGTGTGCCCTCCTACATAGTTTAAAACAGATGCACTCACCTAGCTTTTTATCATACCTGAGAAATTAAGCAAAACTAGTGCCAAAATGTGCCTAGTGTCCTCTGGTCTGTGATGGCAAGTTATTGATTGTACTATTTGGACATACTGGCTTGATGGACTCTGTGCTAAGCGACCAGTTGTGTTGTCTCCTTTCTGTTGGTGCTGCTCCCCTTAGGAAAGGAGGTGGATGTGTTTAACCTGATTTAGTTTAAGGGCTCACTTGGTTGCAATATGTGGGTTTTTAGAAATATGTCCTGTTAGACTTCCCTCGACTGAGGAGGGAAGGTGGATGTGATATCTGGGGTCACATAGGTCTTCTCTGTATTGTTATTATTTCAGAGGTTCCCATCTTAGTGTGGGAAGTGTAAGAAGCAGGTTTGTTTTTTTTTTTCTTCTCCAGAATAGTGGTAGCTTTTCCTTAATTCATTGGGGAACCAAAGTAGCATTTCAGGAGTGTATGCGCAGACATCCAGATGGTCCAGATATGCAGGTGGTGGGCCACAAGCTAAGCCTTGAATCCCAAGCAATGGATTTACATCCCTACCCAAGGCAGCTGCCCTTCTGGCTTTTGACTCTGGTCCACAAGTTAACTCATCTCTCTTGGATTCATTTGCAAACTCAGTCCTTTCTCACACCCCTGCAAAATAGAATCGTTTCAAGTGAAGTAGTCTAAGAAAGAAGACTAGACCAGTGGAAAGGCAGCGCACCATCTGCTCTTGTCTGAACTGCTGCTAAGAGGTGACAACACAGGTATGCCAAAGCTGGAATATGTATGGTCTGTTATTCCATTGTAAGGATCTAGCCCTTTACACCTAGCAGTATGAATTCCAGGGCTACTTTCTGCGAGAGTGACCTACAACATTGTACCCCTCCTGCATATATAGCAACTGCAAATCCCTTGCTGTACCTGTGCCTGTGTGAGCACCCCCCACAGAGAAGCAACTGATATTGGTCTAAACACATTTGTGTATCTCTCCCTGACATTTGCTCTGTTAAAAGGTCAGGCTTCTGCAGCGGAGACAAGAGCCGTCTTCCTCATTATCGCATATTACTGCAAATTTCCATTTTCAACTCCAAAGTTTCCAATGATTTCTGCTCCTGTGGCTGGGGCAATCTGGCACAGAGCTCTGCCTGTCAGCCTGGAAGCTCTGCCCTGAACTGTACTGACAATGCTCAGTGAGAGAAGCGATGGCTGTTTGGGGAATATTTGGGGAAACCTAGTGAATTTCTTGCGGCAATAAGTTCCTTGCTTGCAGTGACACGTTGGAAAAATAGATGACAAAACTTAGTACTGCAAGTATGAAGAAAGAAAGGCCCATTCTGCAAAGTCATTCATATTTTTTAGTCTTCCTACAGAAACACTGCTCTTGGTTTCTCTGTAGTCTCTGATATTTTCTAATATCAGAGTGTGTTGCTGGCAGAGGCAAAACCTGAGGCTAAACTTCAGTCTGTCTTCTAGCTCAGAGGAAGTGGATTCTGGGATCTCTTTGGCTTTTGAACGTCAAGAAGCCAGACTCAGAAGCCTGAGGGCGGGAGAAGGCATATTTTTCTTGTTAAGATAAGGTCTTGCTGATGGGCAGATACAGATGCCAAAGTAAAAACGTGTGTGACATTGGAGTTGGGCAGGCTCTTTGGGAGTTCACTCTGTAGCGGTGTCCCCTCTCTGCTTTTCATACCAGCCCTCTTGTACAACCTCAGGAGCACTTGCATGTATCCTTACGTATAAAAAGTAGCACAAATCTTGGTGGGGTAAAATCATTGTACAGTAAGCAGACATTGCTCTTGCATTTTGCGCTTATTTGGGTGTGTACCAACAAAAAGGCAAAGGAAAAGCATTTGCTTTATCATTACTCATAAATCTCTCAGGCAGGTCTTGTATCTGAGTCTGATGGGCTGCATGGATGGCCACTGGCTGACTTTCCCAGTTTTTCTACTGTATGCAAACACAGTGCAAGGAGAAGAGACGATAAACTGCAGGTTTAGTAATGGAAGGGTTAGAGGGGAGGAAAGACCTTACTTACTTTGGCTGTGGATATGGGTGAGACCTAGGGAGCGCTTCTACAACAACAAAGTCAAAAGAACAAATGCCACACAGCATAGTTTGAATGTAGGATATTTTTCCCAGCCATAAAGAAAATATACCTTGGAAGCAAAATATTTTTTTCACATTTCCCTTAGTTTTCTTCCTTAATGTGCTGGTGGCAGACCACAGAGCTGCAGTCATGGAAGGCAAAGTCTATACCAATATTTACTTCTTAAATACACAGATACTAAAGATCATGCATAGTAATTTCTCCACAAGCAATTGACCTTTGTGCTTGGCTCTGTAATGCATTTGGGTACCTGCTGGAGAAGAAGTTCCCATGAGGGATGGGTTGGAACCAAAGCAGGAGTAAGCTGTGTTCCTAACCTGATAACCTGTAATTTGTCCCATCTTTTCAGGTCTGGAGCAATAAAATAACCTGAGCAGGAACGAGTATTTCACTTGATTTCCTTGCCTTTGCATTTTTGCCTTATAGTAAACATTATTGGGCCAAATGTTTCTGGATACTTGGGAAGTCCCTTTCCCTGAAGCATATATGGATACTTTGGATACAACGCGTTGTGCCAGTTCTTTTACATTAACTCAGCAAAGAAATAGCAGTGTATTTCAATTACTTGCCATGGAAGTGGTGACTGAAGACAGTTGCAATACAACAAGATGAGGATGACTTCCTTTTATCTGTTCTCCTGTCTTGCTGCGATAGAAAGCCAGCGCTATCTTAAGCCATGGTTGCCATTAATGAAAAATTCCACTATTTTTATTAAATTTCAGAATCACTTCAGCTAGCACAAAAAACAATGATATTGGATTTCTTTTTAAAATTAACAATGTATGTAACACGGTAAAAAAAGCTGACATTTACTTAGTGCCTGGAAGCAAAGAGACTGTGAGGCAGGCAGCAAGCTGTGTCGCTTCTCTCCTTTGTCCTGTGTCTGTGGTTAGGAGACACAGGGCGAGATGGCTTGGAGTGAATTGCACAGTTAGGATAAAAGCCAAGAAGCACCACCACTATTGCTACCTTTCACCAGTAGGAGAATGTCAGGGTTCACAGGGGAAAAAAAGATTTATTTTAGCAGCTGGCCTGGATCTCTGCCAAAATGAGAGGAAACTCAGAAGTGGAACTAAGGATCTGAGTTCAAGGATGCAGGAGATGTGAGCTAGGGCTGGACAATCATGAGCTCCAGTCTGTGCCATGGTCAGGCAGGGGTCTGTTCCTTCAACCTCCTTTGGGCGTCAAAGGGACATTTGCCATCCAAAGGATATAAGAAGTGGGGATGATATGTGGGGGGCACAGAGCAAGGAGCTGGCCAATGATGTTGGAGGGGAACTAATTAGAGATGTTGCTCCCTTAGATGTAAGATTTTTAAAGCATTGTATAAAATTATAGAGTTAGTATTTTATCTTAGGTTCCTTTAAAATTCGCTTTCTTCAGGAAGTTTCTACTGCAATCAGCAGGATCCCTTCTAGAAGTTAAAACAGGGAGTCACTTCATACCTGCTTGAAGTCACTGGAGAGGGTACTGTGTCTGGTAGTGACCAGTGTACCTTGGGCAAGTAGTGTTATTTGATTAACAGTCTGGGACAACATGGAAATGAACTTACTCTCAAGAAGGGTCCACAGATCACCAGGAACATATTCTTGTAGGGAAGCATCTTCATTGCCTTCCTAATTCATTCCTCCTCACTTTATCCAACATGCATTGCTACTGGATTATTGACTATGTGATTACTTTTCTGGATGTGAGCCACAATAGAAAAGGCATTACTGTACAAGACAGGGAAATAAAACAGGGCTGTGTGTGTTAGACTTGTGTTAATACTGAGTATGGCTGATACACGGCATGTTCTTTCCCATTTAGGGCTTGGTCCCCACCTTCCTCTGTGACTTAGAGGATGCTATGACTATATAAAGTAAATGCATGACCATAAACCTGCACCAGGGTCTCCCTTTGCATTAAGGGGCCCCTTGGTGCAGCTGAGGACCTGTACGACACGGAATTTACTTGAGTCTGATGGTGGGTAGTATACAACATTAATGGTGGCGTGTGGGACAAGTCCTCATACTCTGTGTTATGAACTGTCTTGCTTGGAGTTGGGAAGAGTCACCCCACCTGCAAACACAGCTGGACACTGCACAGCTGAGGGAGACTGCACAAGAACCTTATGCAGACGTCTGTGCACCATTGAAACCTTAGTGGCACAAATCTTCTCCTAGTACTAGACTGACTGTAAATATACACACTTCTCTTCCACCTCAGGTACCCGTCAGGAACAGGATTTCACTGTATCATGTATTGGATTTAAATTCCTCCTTTACAAGGTGTGCTTGTGAGAGGGCACTGCAGATTTCTCCCATTACCTATGTTGTCTGTTTCCACTCTTGGTTCGGTTTGCTCCCTGCTTTGTACTCCTGCATGTGCTAAGCACAATGCAAAGATGTCTCAGTAAGGACTGAGATATCCATGTGAAGGGTGCCCTGTAAGTATGTATGATACGATTGGCTGATCAGTTCTGATCAGCAGTTAGGAATTATAAATAGCTGAAAAACAGCTAACCATCGTCCTGTGCTGCCACACTAATAAATAAGAAGTGCATATTTTTGAAAAGCTTTCACTCTTAGAAGAGGAAAAGATATAATAGCTTTTTTAAATGTGTCACGTAATTTATTCCGACAAACAGATGTATTTTGTTGTGCCATTATCATTTGATGAAATACTTTAAAGCTGGTCCAAGGTGGTGCATTTTCAAATATAATGTATACAGTATATCTAGCAGTTAACAAAATTTGGATGTGCAGCATAGAATGGTCATTATTTTTTACTGAAAAAAATAAAGGCACTAATTACTTACAGACAAGATACTTAGCACAAACAGATAAGCTTCAAAATGAAAAATTCTTGGTTTATGATAATTATGTTCTCTGCTTTGTTTTCAGAGACTGATAATTTGAGGCTTTAAAATCACCAGGAAGCCATTAATTGGAATTCTTCAATAAAAAATAAATTACATAGAAGTTCATGATGAGTTGTAAAAACACAGAGACTGTATTATGCAGTGAGCGACTTTGCTCTACTATTTATAGACATGCACAGCTACGTCCAACAGCAAAACTGTAAAGGATTTGAGATGTGCAGATAGCAATTATTCACGGATCCCAATGATCTGCAGATATTTCAAATAACTGTTTTTAGCAGATCAACTATCCAATAAAAGCAGTGCTTTATTTCCAAGTGGCACTCTTCTAAAATGTTGCTTCTTGTTTTTGACATCTTACACGACATTATTCTCCTAGTCATCTATAATGAGAAGATGTGGAAAGCCACATACGGGAGCAGATGCCCCACTCTATGCACATGCTTGTTAACAGAAGTTGAGGGGGTTGCTCTTATGAAGGGTCAATAAGGTCCTTCCTCATATATCAGGCTCTGAACCTGAAGTCCATAGCGCCTGACCAAATGACAGTGTTCAATTTCTCTTTCATGCCCCGTTTTTCTGCTCTTTCCCTGTTCTCTGATTTCATCTCAGACAAAATCCTCAGTGGCTAATGCTGTGAAAGCTGATAGAGCGGGTTCAAGGACTAAGGATCTGCATGAAGGCACTGATCACAGAGTTTCTGTTGTCTTCTGAAGGCTCTGGACTGAGTCCTCACTGGAGTAATGTGAGCAATTTGGTGGGATTCAAGAGACCTGCTACTGACTGTTTCTACCCCTCAGAGCTCTTCAAGTATCCACTGCTGTCCTCCTAAAGACATAACATTATAGCAACACAGAGCCACCAGGTTTCTGCAGCTTTTCATCAAAACTGAGTCTCTAAAAAATGGTACACTCAGCAAAGCGTATTGCTTTATTCAACTTTTCTCTTACCTTTTTCCAGCATGTCGGTGAGGCCCATGAGGAGAGTGGTGTTTCCTCTTTCCTCCCCAGGAAGATGTGACATCTCTTTGCTATTGCTTGGGATCCAGGCCTGAGACCTGAGACAGAGCTGCTAACGGGCCTCAGTTAATTGTCTGACCCAGAGGGTATAAAATACTGTTATACTCCAGCTATGCTCTTTTCATGACCAGTGACACCCTGGGCTCTAGCAAGGAGAAATTTAGATAAAGCAAATAATAAAAGTGATCACAGGGGTCCTTGACACATGCCATCTAGTGAAGAAAACAGAGCAGGTTTCAACTCATTCACCAGTGAGCTCAAGGGGATGCACAAAAGAATGAAGTGGCCTTGGTAGGGCCTGGTCTAAAGTTACGCTTCAGGAAGATGCAGGAAGTATTTCCTGAGGAGCTGATCAAAGGCACTCTCTCTTCAGTGCCAGTATAATGCCTTTTGGCTGCCATCGTGTGCAGGTAGTGTTCAAGGGCTTTACATGATTCTCCTGTGAGTGCAGAATAAACATAATCAATCTAGGGGAGTTAATTCTCACAATATCAGCAAGTCAGAGTCACAAACAATCTTGTTTAATATTTTGTGGCTAAAATTAATCAAAAGTATCAGCTGGTTTATTCTCTGACCCCCACCTCCCACCTCCTTTTGTTTAAATCTGAGTTAGTGTGGTCACAGGGAAGGCAGGACAATGCAAGTCCAGGGAGACAAGGATAATGCGATACAGTGGCAGAGAGTCTGTGGGGAGACAACTATGGTGTAAAGACAAAATTACAGTGTCTGGAGACAAAGACATACAAAAAAAAATATTTGGTCTCTGCTGGCACTTGAGGAGTATAGTAATTCTTGGACAACAAAAGCTACCATACATCATCCAAAATCAATTGATAAGAGATCTCAGAGAGATTAAAACTGTTCCCTCCCATTCATTAGTAAAGGTGGCTTCTGTCCAAAGCTGATTGTTGGTGTGGGCCAACTATGATAAATGCTCTCTTACCCATCAAAAAGAAGCACTTCTTAATGAGCTATCATCTTGTGTACATTTTAATTTCCAAATTGCTACAGTGGATTTACAGAGTTCCCCAGAAGTGACAGTGCTGCTCAGAGGCATGCTAACCTAAGCAATATTTTAGAGTTGTTTTTTTTTTTTCTGTAGATTCATAGAACTTTTTGATGCCAAACCAATCCCACGACCTGATGTCCTGTGTATTATTAACATTGGAATAATAAACAGTTAACATTTGTTTGCATGTATTATAGTACTCCTCACAAGAAAGTAATTGTACATGATTAGTGTGAGGCATCTAAGCATTTGTGGCACATAATTGCAATGACTGGGCACCTGCAGCTCCTATTTACTCAGGATGCATTTACTGATGCTCAGCACCTTTGAATATCAGGACATTTCTTTGCGAAAAAATCTGCTTCCCAATAGGATGGTTCAGCCAGTGTTCCATGGCTCAGCTCAACCCTTTTTCTCTATGTATGACTTAGCTTGAAAAATGTCCTTCTATAATGCCCATGCACCTTCAGGAGGGCAGAGACAAGGATGTCCCACACAGCAGCCCCCAGAGCAGCTCAGAAAAGTTGATGAGGTTGGAGAGCTTGCCTTTACTTTACTCCTGCATTGCTGAAGTTCATAACTGCCAATTCTCGGTCTTGGAAATGCTTGACCTGTCTCATCCTGTTGCAAATCCCACAGCTCTTAAAGAGCATGAGTGACATTTAACCTGTGTCTCTAAATTATTCTTAGTAGAGTGGCACTTGGGCCAATGACAGTAAAGCTGCATGAGCTCACTTGATGGACCTCAGTACTCTATTTTATTTACTTAGTCTATTCAGCTTGCAATGGAGACAGGACAGACTTAATACCTTGGCCAAGTCACAGCCATCGCCTCGTCAGATTAGAGCATTTGTAGGAGGCGTTAGAAGAAATGGAAGGAGTTCAGTGTATTTTTTGGTATGTCAGAATTTCAAAGGATTTCTGAAATTTAATGAACTCATTTAATAGGCATAATTGTCTTGAGTATATGTGAGAAAACTTCTGAAATAGCAGAATTAGGCATGCTCCATTTTGTAGCCTTTCAATGACCTCCAGCAAACGTGTGACCCAGATATGAGAGCCTCCTGTCCACTTGCATAAACATGATGTTTTAAAAAGGCGAGGGGAGCAAATAAAAGAATTGAGCTCTTAATGGCACATGGACAGACATATACTGCAATTGCAAAACAAATTCAGAATCAGATGGAGAATTGCCTCGAGCCTCTGCTCGCCAAAACTCAGCTGCCTTCTGCGAGACAGAGGTTTGGTGGTCATGGATCTTCAGTCAAAACTGCTCTGGAATTTCCTACACAGAACCTTAAAATGTAGTAAGGTGTACAGATCTGTTTTAGGCCCATGAAAATCTCTGTTTAAATGCCTGAATGGTGTCCAAGCTGCCATTACACAGTATATTCAGGATGTGTTGTAACATATGGGACTTTTTATTTCCTGGCCTTGATGGAAGATGTGTAGGGGTTGTAAAAAAATATAATGGCCCTGACAGGCAGTGAAGAGGTGGTAGCTCCTTGCTCTACCTGTAACCAGCCCTCCTGCCACTTGCATACCTTTATGGCACAAGAAAAAGCTATAATTTTAAAAATCTCATTAATTAACATGCATTTTTAATACATCATTAACTTCCTATCACATGCCTTTCCTGCTCCTTAGATCCAGAGTAGCTCTGCAGCCAAGTTCTGATCACAGAGTTTTTTGCCTCTGCTTGCAGAGGGGTGTGAGTGGCTCTTGATTAGTTTAGGCCCACCATTACCATAGTAATAAGCCCTGATTGACAAGACTCTGAATTAATATGTGCTCTTAGGAGAGGAGGATGGGGGTCTTGCCAGGTGCGCCTGTGCCAGCACACACGGGATAACACTGCTGCTGCTGGCCCTGCTCCTCATGGGTTGCAGCTCCAGCATTGTGCCTATCAAATCACTGCTCCTGCATCATTATGAGTCAGGTTTAATTAAAAGCAGAAACTAGTAAAGTGTTGCTGGGATTTAAAATTATATGCCATTAGTTATTAACCACTACAAATTAGGTAGACATTGTTTCAAGGAGAGCAATTTCCACAGACAGTGCTGGTAAAGTAAGCTGGCGTGGGCTATTGCACAACTTTCCAAAATGGGGATCACCAGCTTTCTCAGAAAAGAACTTTTTTGGCCACTTCTTAGGTTTTACGCATGACTGAGATTTAGCATTGTTCATGCTTGCTTGCAGCAATGACACTTTCCTGTCTGTGAAAACTCATTTTTCAATTATTTAACAATAATTCCTGGGCAGGAAAAAACATGTCCTGTTTTTTTTTCACTGAGCCAAACACTGAAACAAAATATTGGGCCAAATTATGTTCTGATTTTGTAACTTTAAAATCTGCCTTTGCAAGTTAGTGATGAATTTAGTTAATTTCCCTCAGGCGTTTTCCATGCAATAAAAATTGTGTTTCTTTCTTCTTTTCTCTCTCTTTTTTTTTTCCCCTCCTGCCTTTTGGGGAAAACGAAAACTCAAACAAGAGAATGAAGTCAATTGTTAGATTAATATTTTCTACACTCTTGATGTTAGAAGAAAACCATACAGAAGGCTTCCTCCAAGTATCTTCCCTGCAAATCTGCTTTATCAGTGTGACTAACGCTGCTGATGCAGATGAGGCATTTTGAGTTGCAGCAGCCAGTGATAAAACCCCCTCAAAAATAAAACTTTGAGACCTTAATACTTCTGTTCAGCAGTTTAAAGAGAGCAAGTGGTGAGCTGGTCAAAGATTTTCCTTCTCCATTACTTTTGCTGCTTCCAGAACCCTGCAGGGGAGAGGAAAACAGTCTTTGAGCTATAATAGGTATAAAACTAGGGAAATTCAACAAAGTTTTAGTGACCGAGAATGAAGAGCAGCGTTCACAACATTTTACTTGGCAATCTCTTTATAGGTATTCAGATGCGAAGACTGGGAGTGTGATATACACAGACAGATTGCTCTGTGCTGTAGAATGCAGAATTTAAGGTACCATGCGTAATGCAACTTTTATTGGGCTAACAAATGTAGAGTGCAAACCACGTTTTTTTTGTCACAAAAAGAGTAAGAAATAGCTCTTCAGCACCAAAGTTTTTATGTTAATCCTGTAAAAGCGATTACACTACCTATCATCGCTAGGTTTTTAAAAGCCAGTATGGCTGAAGGCCACAACCTACATTTATCCTCAGGGTAGATATATCAATTCTTTTTCTATAGGTTAACTGACAAATCGCATGCATGTGCGTGTGTATCTGTGGATGGGCATGTACATGTTTTACTCTGACTATAAGACCTAAAGTGGATAGCAAGGAAATGTAAAAGCTCATGATTGTTTATTGTTGAGTGTGGCAAAGGAACAGAAATTAAAGAGGTTGGGGAGGAAGTGGGTAGCTGTAGCTATGCTGACACCAATAACTTTTCAAAAGGGTGAGTCAAAGCATCAGGATATCAGACCCTCGTTTCTATCCTTTTGAACTTGCTTCTATAGATCACAACAAAATAGAGAAGTGAGAGGAAGATACTCCTCTCCCCAGCAGAGCAGAGAGGAAACCAGCTGCTCATGCAAATATTTCAGATGAGAAGTTGAACACACACCCTGCTCACATCCACAGGGAGAGCCATGTTAACCAATACTGACATGTTTCAGAGGCAGAAACAGGTATAAAGTAATAAGCACTTGGGGGAGAAGTGAAGCTTCCTCATGTCCGCTCATATAAAGTTTAAAATAGCAACTTAGCAATGAAGAGGCCTTGCAATTATGCTAAGTGCAGCAGTGGAGATGACGAGTGTGGGTGGTATGATGCATAGGAAGAAGGAGCTCCATGGGAGCATCCCCACCAGGCTGGGGCTCACTGTCCCCAGGTACAGGCAGCATCTCTGTGGGTTGTGCTCCAACCCTGGGCACGTGGCTGGTGGCTCTGCATGCAAGAAACAAAACGCAACATCCCCCGTTGCATCCCTGCTGCCACTAGCTGTGGGGCACTTCACGCTGCGTTGCCATGTGTTGCCCTGTGGGATCTATGCAAGGAGATATTTATGCTTGGTGTGTTCTGTCCCTGAGAGCTGGCCCTAAACATCCCTCCATGCTGAGGATGAAGAAGGACATGACACCACAGCGGATCTGCTGTCAAGGCTGCTGGCCATGCTTTTGAGCTGGTCACGGGGCTTTCCACCAGTGCGTGCATTACAAGTGTCTGATACAGAGTGGCCACCACATGCCCCGGTAGCTCTTCAGATTTTCTTTTGTGTCTGTCTGCTACCCAAATGGCAGTGGTTGAGGCTCTGATGAGCTCAGGAGAATCTTCACGTTAATGTCATGCAGCATTGTGTGGTCTAGGGTTTGTTTTTTAAAAAACAAAATGAGAAGCGAGAGGCAGCTGGTGTGCTTATGGAACTTTCATGAAAAGATGGCCTCCAACTTGCTCTCTTGGGCAAAGAAATAAAGTATTTTGTAGAACCCTGATTCCTCACTGTGATAGTACAGGCTGCTTTTCCAGTCATTTTAAGAAATGGAGATTGCAAGGGATGCTCAGACTTGGATGAATCCCAAATATATTTTGTTCTTTTGGATAAAAAAAAAACTACCTCTGAAATCGGAAGATTTCTGCTGAGGTCAAGAAGTGCTGCTTCTCACCCACCAGCTCTTTCTGCTTGATTTCTTGCTACAGTACCCAAGGTCCCAGCCAAGGCACAAGTCCCACCATGGCAGGAAGTGTGCTCACCTGTTGAAAAAAAAGCTTTGTTGTCTCACAGAAAGTCAGATTTAAACAGACAATGTGGGAGGGGGGGGGGGAAAAGCAAAGTGACTCAGGCTTGCTGGGCTAGGTGGTGGCAGATGCAGGATAGTATGTTTCCTGATGGACTGGTGACCTCAGGACAAAGTTGTACTGTTTTGTCTTGGTACACTCAAAGTGTGACCACCCAGCCTGCGTGAATTGGATTTTTTTGTGTATCTACGTCAGTGTTGTTTATATTATAATGAACTATAATTGATTAGAGAACTTGACTACATTGTACTGGCATAGGCCGAAAAGCTGGAAACACCTGTATTTCCAGAGAACATCACCCCTGCTCGACGGCTAGCTCACCTAAGCAATTGAGATACTTTACATGAGTGGATGTGTTATTTAAAAACGTGAAGATCTCTTGTTTTGTATGAAGAGGCACATTTTCAAAGAGGGAAACGGGTACATAATATGCACTGAAAGCCCCTGGAAGTGAGAGTGTCATTATCATCTCTGCAAAAAACTGCCCCGTCTGCACTGCTCTCACAGTGCTTTAGTGAAAATTTGTGAGCAACACTTCGAGACTGACTGTAGTAAGCCTGGTTCTGCTTATGCTTTCTAGTCCTTGTTATCCACATCTAAGATGTTCAGAATTCTCTGTTATTTCAAAATGTGATATGTCCAAATAAAAAGTCTTCTTCAATTCTGTAGATTAGGCCAGACTTTGATTATATGCATTTAAAAATAAGTGTCTTCAATGGGATTTAGGTAATTTGGTGACTTGTAAAACAATGAAAGATGGTTGCCCTTTCATCGGCTTTGAATTTTCACCTGTGCACCTATTGACATTGGGGTTTATTCTTGACTGTGAACAGTTCAAAGGGAAGACCTAGTCTGAGCTTTCCTGATGGTAAATATTGTATATCCATAGCTACCTTTGCTGTTCACAGCCACAGGATATTTTCCACAGTGTTTTGTTTTATATTCAGCATTTCTTTCTTTTCCAGCAACATTAAGGCAATTTGGGTCCCAAGCCTTACCTTTAATATAGTTTAACACTACAAGGTTGCATAACCTTCCTGAAGTTAAAAGCAGTGAGAGTGTTACATCTATTTAGCTTATCACAAAAACCTTCCAATACATCTACAATACTAAGTTCCCTTCCAGCCCAAACCATTCTATTGTTTGATAACTTAATGATTCTATGATAATGGCTGCCCAGATCTTTTGGGAAAATCCCTGCTCATATAGCTCTCAAACTGCAAGTATGCTCATTTTGGTGATACTCTGTTGCACAGGTCAGTGTTCACCGAAACCCTCTGGCGCTTCTGGAGGCAATGGAAAACAAAGTAAAATACTGCATTCAAAATGCTGAGAGGAGATGTCCTTTTTGAAGGAAATATTCAAATGACATGCACAAACACCCTGAAAACTGGAATGGGGCAGGAGCCAGGGAACATCAGTCTGTCCCTTGCAAGAGAAAGAGGCAAATTACAAGTTGGTTATAGAAAAGATAAAAGAAAAGCCAACCTCTGTGATAAGCATGGAGGTAGTGGAAATCGTGAAGCAAGGAGGCAATTATTGCAGCTCTCTGGGATGAAGTGGGTACAAGAGCAAACATAGCTGAGCAGTGAATTTCAACAGCAAAAAAATGGATAGTGAACAGCTGCAGGGGTTACTGCTGGGGACTGTATCAGAAAGAAGAAAAATGGATATTGCTTTCAGCGGGACTCGACACTTTATTGGGCTTCCAGGAGAAGTCGGCTCCAGCATATGCAAGAATTTGTGAGAAGATGATTTTCCAGCTACTTTAGATTCACTGCAAACAGGTTTCAAGTGATAAAATTCTTTGGGGGATATGCGTTATAATGAATGATCTGTTTTAGAAGAGGAAACAAATAGGGGGATGTTGCAATGTTTTAGCTGTGAGAAAGCCATTGTTTCCAGATTTGTATTAATGATATGGAGTAGGAGGAGAATGGCGAGATGACAGCATTTGTAAATGAGGGAAGTGATCAAAGATCAACAGCAGTCCCAGGAGGAAGGGTGAGAGCAGTTGGAAAATACTAAATTTCAGCTTGGGCTCTCACAACCCGTAGGATAGTAAATAAATTTATTTTTTCCTGAAGAGTTTTCTGGGCACCTCAACTCAAGACAGTGCATTAAGCCTGCATCCCTCTGTTATTTGGCCAGCAGTTAAATCCAGCTTCAGCTGCTGATATGGATGAGCCTGGAGTAAGGGAGACTGCAATCCTCGAGCCTTGTGAGTGATGGCCAGATGACATTATTTCAAGACTCCTGTCATGAGTGCGGCTCTTGCCATGTGAATGATTCTGGGTATTACTCACAACTTGTAAGAACAAACTGAAGAAGAGTATTTGAACTGCACTTTCTAAACACAGCTACATGAACAATAGCCTGAAAGGAAAAATTTCCTGTCAAGAAGCATTTATATGGGGCACAAGGAAAAAAAAATCTGCTCTGGAGATCTAGATCTGTAGGCAGAAAGATGCAAAGTAGGAAATCCCAAAACACAAAAAGAATTATGTTACTTAACTAACATTATATTTCTTGCATACTAATAATTATAAACAGACACAGCATTTGATGGTATACAGATTTATTTCCCTGCTTTTCTTGGTTCAGATAAAACTTGTAAAGTATTTCCTTTATTTGTGGAATAATTGACTTGTTCTTGTGGCATCCCTGGTCTTATGATCTAAAGGTGAGTGTGATCTTTCAGTCAAAGCCAGATGTCTCTGAAAAATAACCCCTATGACTTCATCACATCTTACTGGGTTCAGGAAAAAAATTACTGTTGAGATCTAATCACCTGATTAGACAGATGAGCAGAGGGGCTGCTAGCACGCTTTATGTTTGCTGAAGCAACACATCCAATGACTCTCTGTTCTGCACAATGTCTGTAGGGATGTCAAACTCAAATGTTTGGGAGAAAAAAAAAAATAAATAAATATTGCATGTCAGGGAACCGCAGGAGAAGACTTTCTATTTCTAAAGATGCTCGCCTGTGCATCTTTGGAGTGACCTGGTCTGCTAAGACTGCCAGCCAGGCTTCCTGCACTTCCTTTCCTTCATATGCTCTCACAGCTGCCACCCCAGATTGTCTCATCTTCTCTGTTTAAAAATCATTTCAGGTGTTGATGTGTTCTTTGTGTGAGTTTGCTGACTTATTTTGTGAGGCCATTTGATTCAGAGGGATGCCTTGACGCAACATCAGCTTTGCTGCAGCTGGGCTTCGCCACTGGGCTCCTTCTTAAACAAAGCCCTTGCATCTCCGTCGTCAACCCCTGGCACCCACAATGCCTTCTTCTAGTCAGAGTGAGTGTGCACATGTGCCCCTAGATCTTCCTCCTCTTGATCAGCCCTTCTCTATCCTCCTTGCATGAGCATGGATCTGGAGGAGGACTCCCCTGTTCCATGGAGTGAGAAATCTGTCTTGTCTCTGAAGGCACAGCTAGGTGCCACACTTCTCAGGCTTTTGATGTGACAGATAATACCTATCTGTGTACACAAACGGAGTCACCCTCTGCCTGCAATTGCAGTCCTTCTCAGAGATTGTTTCAAGAGTTATTCTTGGCAATAATGTCTCATTCAGCTCAACCTCTTCTCTCCAATGATTGTGTGCTTTGGTTTCCCATCTTTATCAGAACAGACAGGTTTGTACTCAAAACCTTCTTTTGTTTTTGCTACTTCATGTTTGGGTTGGGCATTTTTTGGTTGGGAAATTATGTTTTCTCTGTAGAACACACTCTTTCAAACTACCACTTCAGTCTGTGTCTCACTGCCTAGTTTTCCTGAGGACCTGGTCCCAGGCAGAAATGAGAGGTCACTTTTTGTGTGTTTTGAAAACTGGCAAGAAATACTAATGGGAAATCAGATACTAAGTCATTAATTGTGCACATAGAGTTAGAGGAGAACATATCAATGGCATAACCCTTTTGATGATATTCTGTACAGATTTTTAAGTATAAATATTTCCATTTTGAAAAAGTGCTACCTTAAATCATTCTATCACTCCATATAGGCTTCAGCTCACTCAACAGCAAAGCTTAGGCCTGCTTCCAACCTCTCCTCGATAGACAACACAGGATTGCTCCATTGTATTCACTGTTTTTCTTGTGCTCTCATTTTCCACTCTTCTTGGCCAGTCCTTTTTCCCTAGTAGGGCAACTGGTAAGCAACCAGTACCTCACTTTGATTATTTGACTGAATTAATTTAGTCTTTGCTTGTAATCAGGTGCAAATCCAACCATTAGTAGAGCGTCAAGAGGTTTTTTTTGTATGGATGACAGACCTTGCCCCATCATGGATGATGTGGGACAGGATTTCACGGATATCTTGTTTGGTTCTGTCAGCAAAGTTACACCGGGGAAAGGATTGGCACATGCTGTAAAAACTAAAACTTGACTCAGCCATAAGCAAATGAGAGAGGCTGCTATTTAAAAGGCCTGATGATGAAGTCAGGTGAAGTCTTTTCAATATTGACTGAAATACTTAACTTTATCAGCACTGACTACTATGAATGTACTTTCCTCTCAGTTATAAGCAGTGAGATTACCCAGCTCAGAGGTCATTGTGTGGACTCTCCATCCTTAACTCCACTCTGAATACAGGGCTGGGAGAAATGGTAATCCTTCACATAGGCCATTGTCCCTATGGCCTTACACCTCTGCCCCTGAACACAGGGAAAAAAATGAACCACATGCTATTGGCTGGTGATTTGGTTTGCAGCCAAGTAGTTCTGGCCAGAGGATGTTTGACTCGTCGTGGCCAGAAGCCAGTTTGCTGCCAGCAAAGTATTTGCTTGAAGATTCGCTAACATCTTCTGGCTGAGAAACCACATCATATTATATCTGTCCCTGTGCCCAGGAGTAAGCATAACAGTTCTTTGCCTTGATATGCTATCCAAAATTGTAAACTTCTTGTGGTGGTGTTATTCTCCAAGCTAGCATCCAAGACAAGGTCAGGAGCCTGTCTTGAGAAGAGGAAAGCATTGTCTCAACTACTGTTGCTTGGGCAACTTGCTGACACCGGAGTCCCTAAAAAATTGGCTTACCAGCAAGCAATATCCAAGCCAAAAAATGTCAGATCAGCAGCTGCTGGAAGCAGAAACTCCTTCGCAAGTTCTGGTCCTCTTTGGTATCGCCCAAGCTGCTTCCCTGACTTTCAGCAATGGCTGTTTATTAATTAGGTCATGTGTGACCATTGTATATGAAGTGCTACATGATCCAGCAGGAATAGTGTTTTGTGCCAATACGTCTTTTCACTTCATGTGTCTTGCATTTTCTTTGCTCTCCAGGTTATGCTGAGACAGAAGGAGAGACTCAAAGAGGGAAGATTAACGTTTCGCTGGCCACAATTCGTTCCCTCTTATCACAGAGGATTCGGCAACCCACCCCCCACCCATCCAGCCTATCAGAATTGCTGAAAGCATAATGCTCCCATATGAGAGATAAGTAAGTGATCTCCCTTTCTTTTCCATAGGGATGAACTATAGTGTATGCAGATTATTAGGAGAAGAAAATAATATCAGAGAAAGGTGGCTTTCTTAAAAGGCATCAGTAGCATTAGTGTCATGTGTGAAGCACCCATTTGTGACAACTGTACAGACCTTTCAATGGAAAATTGTGCTGTGCTACCTTTTAAAGTATGAAATGCTAATTTTGGATTTACAGTTTTTGAACTGGAGGGCTGTGTTTTGCATGGAATTTTGTTTAATTTCCCAGTGAAAAAAGGCATTTGAAACACAACTGCCTACAGCCAACTGTCAACAAAAATCAACTGTAATAACGTGCAGCCTGTCACTGATTTATGTGGTGATGTGGTAATCTTCTCAATTTAGCTGGATATTTCTTCTTCATACCAAATAGCTGAAAGTCTTGCTAGACATTTATGAATATCGGGAGGTACTATTAGGATGATAATGGGGCAAGATTAAAGAGGTGCTCACTAGTTCAAAGTGCCAGTTAAAGAGACAGGGAATCTAGAGGTGTAGATATATATGGCCCATTGGTATAAGTGAACTTTATATTTTCAGAGTTGCTTAAGATTTGGGAGACGGCATATTGAGATCCATCTGCCATGAGAGCATCTTTCTAGAGAGAGACTGGGAGGAGCAGTTATACAGTTTTTTTTTCCCCTCAAAAAACTACTTTTTTTTTTAACAGAGGGCGGGTAGAAAATTTTATGTATTGAAGGTGGAGTAAATGAGTATGGGAGATGTTATGGCAAACAGGGTGCTGGGAGCCTTCACCCTTTTTTCCAAAGATCTGAGACTCATATGTGGTCATTTTGTACAAGGCTGCATCTCAGCAAGGGCTGGCGAGTAAGATACCACACTCCGTATATTACAGCTAAGAAAAGTAATTGGCCTCTCATAAAGAGCTAGAACTAATGCAGACAAAACGATACTGCAAGACTTGAGCCTCAAATAAAGAGACAAGTTTGTGTTTTACAAAAATGTATAATTTACCAGGCATTTCATTATGCTGTATAAAAAGGCAAAAATGATAATTGAAAATAAATGTGGCTGCCTAGCTACAGTATATGCTGCCAGCGTTACTGGAAATAGAAGTGCTTTCTTGCTGAAGATAGTTAAAATTTTGATACAACTTCTGTCTGCAGATTTGTATAATGTATCTTGTTAAATTTGTTTCAGCTTGGGTATTTATTACAGAGAAGCAGGCAAAATGTGAGGATCTGTCTGTGTATTTATATACCTAGGGGTTTATACAATTATATTAATTATTAACAGCATGTTCTGCAGATATATGCATCTGCGGAGTCTGAGTGAGGATACATGCTGCTGAGTTTATTTCAGAGTGTGCAAAGTACACCAGTTGCCTTCAAGGTTGCCAAAGATACTCCATTGCAAACTGCTGTGTTCCAGGGAATGTGGTTACAAAAACAAATATACCAAAGAAATGTGTAGTTATTTTCCCCTGAAGCAAAGGAAAGTCTGAGTTGCCATTTCTCTTTGGCAGAATACAAAGATGAGGCTGCTTGGGGATGGCAAAAATTAGTGGAGGAGAAAAATAGGTCTGTGAGTTGTTGTTGCTTCTGCTCTGAAACCTTCTTCTTGCCCCAACTCACTCTCTGGCAAGGGCAAGTTGCCACAGACACCGTGTTCACCTGTGTCCTAATGCATGAGTCTACCTGCAGTAGTCCCAGTGCTCTCTCTAAATACATGTATTTAGAGCTACTACTTGAAATTATCTTTTGTTTTCCCCTCCCATTTGGACTCTTTTTTGACTCAGCTGAGCTGCATTATTCAGACAGTTATGGTTGTGTTTGGATGGGTCAGGCCCTATGAATTCACTTGGCCTTGAAGCAAAAAACTCATCATGAATAATGAAAGAAAAGGAAAATAATGCCTGAGACAGAATGACTTTAAAAAATTGTTAATATCTATTCTTTCCCTCATAATTTGCCTCCAGACTTTTCGCTTTTCAAAACAGCCTGCCATTAGCAGTTGAACTTTCAATAGTCAGTACTTTGATAGAACTAGTGCTCTTAAGCCAAAGGGAATGTTGTTATTATTATTATTTTATGAAATCAAAGTTCATTTTGATAAGTTCAAAGCTGTAGATGAATATAGAAAGGACCAAGTTCTGCCTTCAACCACATCTAGTTTGCTCAAATTGGCCACTTGAAACAAAATGTTTGCCAGAGAGCTACTGAAATTCTTGAGACTGTGGAGGTAAACACTACTGTCCGGTTCCCATCCAATAACCACATATAGAAAAATAGAATCTGTGCAGGGTGTCATGGAGGGGATTTGCAATCCTGAAGGAATGGGATATATCAGCGATGCAATCAACTGCCACTAAGTAGCTCAGCAACTCCGAGGGGCCTCCACTCAGGTTTCTAATGCCTCACCTCATACAGGAGATTTTTTTTCTTCAAAGGCTTTTATTAAAAACCGGTTCAGGTAAATGCTGACAATAAGCAAGCAAACCTGTTGAGCACCAAGTCCACAACTTGCCAGGCAACCGGATGCTTCTCCGTGACATTTAAGAGCTGAACAAAATATTGCATGTTTTACCCTTTCTACTTAAAACAACAATAAACCCTACTGCTCTTGCAATTGCATTTAAGTTCATTTTCAGCAGACCGTCGCCGCCTCCTGTCTCCAAGGTCTTCAGGCTCCCAGCTGCCTCCTATTAAAGGAGACCTTTTCCCTATAGTGTCCTAGACAGTCCCTAGCCAGCACTTCAAATAACTCAAAGCGGCTTTACATACCCCAGAAGCAGACCCACATCAGGATTTAGGGTATGCTGGATCAGGGCTTGCAGGGCAGAGCTGGCAGGGTACGGATGTGGAGCAATTGCAACCAATGAGCTGAAGGATGTTAATTAGTGTATTTCAAACCGCTGTGGGAGCTGTTGCCACCCTGGTTTGAGCCTCTCCCTCTGAACATTACCATCCAAACACATGGATCTTCTTGTTTTGGGCTATCCTGAACTTCATATAAGTCTTTCTGATATTCCTAAAATCTTAAAGCTTTGCAGCATGACATTCCATCCAGTTTTTTCAAGGTGATGGGTAGAGAAACCTCAATGGTTGTAGGACCTGAAGTTGCTCTTTTCCATGGCAGTAGTAAGGTGTAGTTGCTTGATATGAAAGATGATGATTATTGTCTTTGTGTGGTGAAAATCTGATTTTATTTTACTTTTTTTTTATTTCCTCTACCCACCCATATTTACCCTCAGTTACATGATTCTGCTTTGTTGGCAGTTTAACCTTTTGAGACCTGTATGTATTTATTGTCTGTCTTGTGAGTCTTCACCTAACTGATCATCTGTCAATAGCAGAAAAATTTCATGGGAATTGGTACTTTTTAAGAAAGTCGGGTTCCTTTGATTTTTCTGTCAAAATAGTGGATGGCGATTTTGTTTGTAATGGTCAGATGTGCTAGTTCTGTGGACACGTGGTCTTTGCATTACACAAAGTCAAAATTGTTGTGTGTTATGGCCTTTAGTCAGGCGATGCTTCTACTAAGTATGTTTTTTTTTCCCCTAGTTAAAACACAGATTGCCTCAGGTTTGCACTTCATCCTTTTCCTAGTATGTCTGGTCTAGGAGAAGGGTTTGGAGAACAAAAGGCACATCTGTTGCCGCACTGCCACAGCTTTAGAGGAACTCTGCAGTATTTATACAAACTTCACATGCCCCAGATAAACTAATTTGTGAGCTTGTGGTCACAGCTGAACTTCCTTAAAACACTTAAGGGTAAAGGATGGCTGCAAAGTACTAAAAAACTACGAGAACCTTCTGTGCATTTTGAATCAGGCTCTGAATTATCTCTGCCTGTGCTAAGAGTTGGAAGGAGGCCTGTTAATGTATGCCAGGGGATAAAGCTACTTTTGTTGCCAAATGAAAGCATGGCAACCTCAGCTTGAATGTGTGAACCTGTGTCAGATGTCTCATTAGAGGGACTTTAAAGGCTGAGGGGAGGAAGACTTAGATGGCAAAGCCCCTCCCTCACTGAAAATCCCCATGATTTCAGGAGTTTCACCTGCAGTGTGTACCAGTCTGCTTTTTAAGACATATAAAGGTGGTTGTGTATTATATGCAGATATAATTGAATGTACATACAAATACACAATAGGTACACCTATGCTGCCTCCCTGGCATGTGTAAGTATTCCCTGCATGAGTGTGTGTTCTCTGCAAGCTATACTGCACATTAATAAGACAATCCATATATTGCATTAGGACATACTGTATGCAGACAATGCTCCAGGTACTGATTTTTTTTTCTTTTTTTGTAAATCCTGCAATATGGCTGATATGGTCCACTGCAAAATGAACCTATATTGGAAATGGCAAAATTGTAATGTAAAATATACTGGGGTCAGTGGGGTGTGATGTTTTTTGCATACATTTTTTCTCCCTTGACCCATGCCTTTCTCCTGCATATAGGGGGGGAAATCTTCATCGTGCGCAGAAATGCAATGTCCTTTACTGCCAGAGGCTGTTGCTGTTTTAAATGAGGAAAAAGCACAATGCATGAAGAAGGAAAATTAAAGCATATTCATTTTGGAAATTAGATACGGTGTCAGGAGACTCTCTGGAAATAGCAGGGTTTGAATGGAGCACCAGACTACAAGACAGTTCACTGAACTTTTGACCACTATTTACACTATGGGAGCTTTTGAAATGGGAAGACAGCAAAGTATTTTATAGCTGTTTAATAGTGGATTGTGTTTTTTACTAGACATTTATCTTCTCTCTGAGTGTATATAAGTAAACATGATGTAGTGTAATTGCATTATGTTGGAAGTGCTTTAATTTAGGGTTGGATTATTTTCCCTATTTATGGTATATCTCATCTTAAGCAGCAAAGCTGCCTGCTTCTGTGAGTGGGTGCAGTTGCCACCTGAATACCTTGACCCCATCCCAGGAGCTAATATGTAACTGTGGTCATTCCTGGGATCTAAGGTACACTCTTGCTGGTTGGCGTATTGAAATGTAAGTATAAAACGGGTTGTTTGACCCTGGACCATTTGGGAAGCTAAAGCAGCTTCTAGCTCCTGGCCTGACTTAATGTCTCTCATTTCTACATAGTAAAACTCATTTTAATCTCATATACAGCTTCAATCCCTCTTTAGCATTCCAGGTACACTGAGCAATATACCCTTCCAGGTTTGGCAGCTATCACATTGCAATTGTAAAGATGCATCACCAGGCAGACATGCATGAATTAAATACCATTTGCAAAAACAAAACTTTGTTTGTGGTGGTATAAGGTCCTATTAACTTGGGCTGTTTATTCATAAAAATAGTTCAGAAAGATCAGAATTTTGGCCTAATCTGAGAAAGTATGGTCTCAGAGCAGTTTTAGCCCTTAGCGTAGACGACTTCTCCTTATCCTTTTTGTTTTCATCTGCATAAATTTAGCTGGAGTTGGCATGCAGAAAATTGCACCATGGTGCTGGGAGTAGAGGAGCCAGCCATCCAAGAAGGAAGTGCTTTGGAGAAGGATCTGCCACCATGAAACAATCGGTATTCTGTAGCTGAAGGTTCAAATGGAGTTTTGCTATACTGTCACAACAGTGTATGGTGCTATATACAAAGTCCAACACAAAAAATACCCAGAGACTGTGCCTGTAACTCTTTTTATTTAACCAATTAAGGAAATCAACTACGATCACCTTCAAAATAGTTCCTGTCTGAGTTGACATACAGCTGCATACAATGCTGTCAAGGTTCAAAGCAATTCTGCAGATTGTTTTCAGAAAGGCTGTTGAGGATCTCTGCCATTTTTGCTTTCACATCTTCTGCTGACAAAAAAAGGGTTCCTTTGCGCACCGACTTAAACTTTGGGAAGAGGGAGATGGATCTGGTGAATAGGGTGGATACTCAAACAGAATGATGTTACTAGCTAAAAACTGCTGCATGGACAAAGATTTGTGGCCTGACACACACCAACCTTTTCTGACCAATGGTAAGAAAACATCTATGTTTGAACATGTGTCCACATGTATTGAATGAAGTGATCAAGTTGAGCCTTGTGACAGGTTAGAACATATTCTGTAACTATTTCTTTATTTCTCCCCTCCCACTCAGTTTCACAAACTATAGGGTTTTTTGGTTTTTTTGTCTTGGACCTCTTTTATTTTTTTGTCTTAGAGATGATTATAAAATCGTTCTGTTATTTCTTAAAACTGCAAAGCACTACAATAAATCCTTTTTTTCATTTCTCTTACGTGTGATACTAGGAAAAGTTTAAGCTGATGGACGTCCGTTGTGTAGTCTCTTTGTTTTCCATCATTTAGCTTTCCATATATTATAGCCTATGTGGGAAGGAAAAAAAAAGCTTCTCCTTCTGCCATGGAAGATGCTTTTCTTCCTTGGACCAGAAGCTCCTCTTCTATCACTAGCCAGTAACAACCCTTCTGTTCATCCTTATGTCAAAGCCACACTGCTGAGCTAATAGAGATCGCTGACAATTAGAGATGAGCTGAAACGATTTGGCAAACTCTGGGTGCTTGTGAACCTGAGGGTGTTCTCAGATCTCTTCAGGCTTGTTGAGTGTATTGCCAGCCATGCACTTCCAATATTCCCCGTCCTAACAGGGAGAGCAGTTGGGACATTGAGTCCAGCTGGGCCTGGATGTTGGAGAAGAATGAGAGGGGGAGTCTATCAAGATGCATCTCTTCCCTGCTTCCCTTCCTGGTACTTCCCTCCTTTGTTGCTTCTTCCCAAGATGTCCCAGGTACTGTCAGGTTTATTCTTCCTATGAGAGATGACGTCACAAGATCCCAGGATTGCTGCCTTTTCCTTGTGGGATGGGCCATATCTGTAGAGAAGATGTCACTTGAACAGACAAGATGAACACTGCGTAAGAAAATATTTTAAAAGGAATACAAAATCCCTATCAAGAAACATCTTGTCAGGTTTTTTATTTGGTGTGTTTCTTCATTTTCATAATGGCTTTCTTTGTTTTTACCATTCTCTAGACTGATGAAGCATTTCTATCCTGTTCATCCTGGTTATCTAAGACAGTACAACGAAACATCTTGAGATAGTATTTATTCCAAAATTTATTAGGGCAAGGGGTAATTTTGGATGCTTTCTTTATCTTTTATTCAGTTTGATGCTGCTTGAAGATAACTGCTTAAAAAAATATCCCATGTAACTATTACTGAAAATGTAACCTTGAATAGTAGAATTGTTTAGGTTGGAAAAGGCCTTTAAGATCATTGAGTCCAACCGTAAAATGGCGCTGCCAAGCCACCGCTAAACCATGTCCCTAATGTCTACACAGTTTTTGAACACCTGGGACGGTCACTCAACCACTTCCCTGGGCAGCCTTTTCCAATGCCTGAAAACTCGATGAATAAATATTTCCTAATAGCAAATCTAAACATCCCCTGGCGCATGTTGAGCCATTTCCTCTCATCCTATCGGTTGTTACTTGGGAGAAGAGACCAACACCCGCCTCAGTACAGCCTCCTTTCAGGTAGTTGTAGAGAACTAGAAGATCTCCCCTAAGCCTCCTTTTTTCCAAACTAAACAACTCCAGTTCCCTCATCCACTGCTCATAAGACTTGTGCTCCAGACCCTTCATCAGCTCCGTTGACCTTCTTGGACTACCCCTTCTTTGGGATAGTCACAGAGGTGACACGCCTGCTGTGATGGGCAGGAGCTTTTTATCATTTCCCTGTATCTCTTAAGTCACTGTGTTCCACCAGATGCAGGGAGGATAAGGAATCCTTTGTATCATACAAAATGTCTGCCTATTGGACCTATCTCAGGGAAAGCAGGTTGTAATTCCAGTAACCTGTCTCTCTCTTGGACTCCCTGATACTCTTCAACATATTCGCCTCCTCCCAGAGCTCTGTCACTAAGCAGAGGACACCCTCTACCTGGGTGCACCTCCCACAGGTATACTCACAGCTGCTATCCAGTACTGGCATAAGAATAGGGAATACCTTGTCACCTGACACCTGGATGGCAGTGTGTTCCCACTGGAGTTGTTTCTGGGAAGCTGTGTCAGTCATGGTGGGTGCAGAACCTAGACAGGCTGTGGCTTTCTGTTGGATGGTTGTCCACTCTGGTTGAGTTGGTAGAGATTCAGTGGCCCTCCTATTTGCCCTTCCATGCAAGCTGATAACTGATATGTTTTGTCTGTGTCAGCATACCCCAAAGAAATGCCTCATAATTAACAGTGTGTAATGGGATAGCCTATCATTGGAAAAAGTAGTTGGCAGATGGTTAAGTTATGTCCAGCAGCTTGGCATTGGTACCATGATTTCCACCTTGAAAGAGTTTACCATTTAAGCTCATCACAGACCTGTACCAGCTAAGAAAGCTTTCATTCACCCCTGACTAGCTATTAGTGATAGTGTGGAGACAAGCTGGTTCCCCAGCCTCATTAGGGAGCTGTGCTGCAGGAAAATTGCTTAGGGGATTTTTGTAAATCATTTGAATCCCGTGAAACTGAAATGAAGAGGTGTAATTTTTTTTTTTTTTTTTTTTTTTTTTTAGGCTCCAGGGTCTTTCTTTTTCATCATGGTGTGGAAATCTGTATTTCAGTGCTCCTGTCTACCAGTGTGTCTGATATTTGTGAAGGACTTCAGAGGTGTCTTAGCCTTAAGTCCAATAAAACTTCTAACCTGCACCATGTGCAAACTCGTATCTATTAAACAGTAGTGCAGAAGAGCAACAGGTGGCTGGAACCTAGCAATCAGCAATTTTCAGTTTGCATCGTACATGCATATGAAGTATTTCTGTCCAGACTCTAGAAAAGCAGAAAGGGGCTTTGCTAACAATTAGATCTTTGTCTTACATGACTGCACATGCTTTACTGTAGAGAAACATACAAAACCAGACCAGAGTGGAGGTGCAGAAATAACCACACAGAGAAATGAATGACTTGGCCCCATCATATGCACTGTAGACCATTAGACACAAATTCTTTGTGTGCATGAAGAGATAACAGATACACATAAATTTTAGATCTGATTGCCATTCTTTATTAATAGAAATGTGATGTAGTGCCAATGCCAAGTCCTGAAAGACTTTCCTTTTTATATTCTCTTTCAAACATAGACAGCATGGAACGTCTGATCATACTCTCCCCCAATCCTTACTTAAGAGCTGCAATGGCACCTTATCATGGCTGAAGTGATGATGTCTTGTCAGCAAACACTGTAAATATCACTCAGAAATTTTTCTAAGGCTGAAAATATTTTCTTCGGAGTAAGGCTAATTTGATATAGTTTCATGAATTCAAAAGAGTGAATGACTGTAGATTTGTGAATAATTTGCAAATAAAAACAGTGATAGAATTTGTCAGATAGTGTGTTCCCTATCAATAGTTTGCTCTGCTTTACGTAGCTACCAGGCAGTTTTGGTTATCTGTTCAGTTTTTGAGGAAAAGCTGGATTTTTTAATTATTTTTTGTTTTTTTTGTTTGTGTTTTGTTTGGTTTTTTTTTTTAGTACTATCCTTTCTTCTATTCCAAGGGCCATTGTTTACTTTTGAAGTGGCTGAAAGATGAATTCGGGTTACATTCTGACATTACAATGAAATTGTCAATAGAAATCAATGACTTGTCACGTGATGAGTTAGGGTCTATAAGGCAGCCTAACAGTGTCCTTATATCTTCAGCTTCCTTCATTGTGCTACCCTCCTCAGGAGCCAAGCAACTGCACTGTTACAGAAAGGTGTTGTCATCATTAAGGGGATTGTAATGGAGTGTAATAAACCTGGAACCTTAGGCATAGAACCTTTATACTAGTGCCAATGATATAAAGTCGTGTATTGTCTGTAGAGCCTGGTATTTATATCTGCATTTATTGACCCTAGAGAGGTAATATAAACAGAAGAGGTAGAGGTCAAAGAGCTCACCTTCAACTGCAATGGGTGGCCATCGAACGGAGCAGGCTTGCATGCGCTGCATTGAAATACCACCATGTCAACTCTGACCTCCCAAAGACCTCTGCTTATTTGGCCATGGCTGCTTTTTAATGGTCACAGCCATGACAAAGCAGAGGTCTTTGGGAGGATGTCAGTGTTGCAAACATGGTGTTAACACCCATGAAGGCATTGGTGTTATCCAGAGGCTTGCTGGTGGGGTTTGCATTGGGTGCGTGCCACGCAGACAGCGTGCTGATGGGCTGTTGAGGGTTCCCAGGACACACTTTCCTGATGAAGCAATGATGTAGCTGAAGCTCTTGCCTTTTAGACCATGCTTGCCAATTACAGCCAATTACTCTTGGGGCAGTTTGGAGATGTTTGTCATCTCTGCCTGCCTGAGCTGCGGCCATGCCACTGCAACTGGGAGATGTGGGTGCTTTAGCCACCAAATAGCCTGGCCTGGCCAGAAGAGTAGTTTCCCTCATCCAGAGGGGTGGTGCAGCTGGCTTGCTCCCCTGTACCGCCCCCAAATTTGGCCAGATTGTAAATTATGCAATCTGCCTTCAGACCCTTTCCGGAGCAGAAGTGCCTTCAGCTTGAACTAGCTCAGCTCTGGAAAGATATGGACCTAAGCAGAAATTAGTATTTTTTAAAAATTAAAAAAAAAATAAAAATAAAGAACAACGTGATTTATAACAAGACACAGGAACAATTTATTCTCTCTCTCCATGGATTAGAGAGGTGGTACTTGGAGCAGCTTGTTAAACAGAAGTGCTTGGCCCCTGGCCTTGCACTGCTGTTTAATGATCCACTCTTCATGTGCCACCTCTCTAATCCGTGGAGAGATAGGTACAAATTGTATCTATAATGTTATATTACTTAACAGTATAATGTATTATAAATCGTAGAAGTGTATCCCTGCCTTGTAATTGGTGAGATGTGTTGCATGAGAAATCCCCTAATTCAATATAAAGTGGTCGCTCTTATGCATAACTACCTCTCTGGATCAAACCAATTCAGCCCAGAAGTGGTGAGGGGAAAGATAAAGATTTTTTAATTAAAAAAAAAAAAAAAAGCAAAAATATGGCTTAGTATGGCTTTATAGGCCCCTGCCCTCCAATGGCTGTTTAATAGTCTGCTGTTCTCAGGTAGCTTCTCTCTGCAGCAGGAACAGGTCTGTGGCACTTCCTTATCTCTTCCTGGAGGATGCCTTCCTATGTGCTGGTCCCTATGCTATATTTTCTCGTGCTGCTATATCTTTCCCTCTGACAAAGAGAAGGAAAAGTATCTGCGGTGAGAAATTTGGCAGCCTCTTCCCTCCCGTGTACCCAGCATTGTTTATCATGCCGATCGTGGTCATACTGGAGCACTTTGGCACCTAAGGTGCAAAGTAAGACCCATAGTTTACTTCTGCCCAGTAAAAAAAGTAAATGTCTTGCTCTTGTATAGTGACAAGAAACAACCATGGCTTCAAGGGAGACTTGAAACTACCAAAAAATATCCTTATTGTGTAACACTTTATCAGTAAAAGAAATATTTTTCCTGTCCCCAATAGTAATCCACTAATGTTGTAAAGCAGGTTGAGCGATGGGCTCTGTGATTTATTCCACAAAGTTGCAGCTACAGATGTGTCTCCCCCCCGATAAATAACTAACCTTTCTTTAATAAATAATAAATAAACCCTGAAGCTATTCTAGACAAACTATGCTTAATTAAAGCCTGTGACACTAAAACAAGTTACCTCTCTTTTCAATTAGAGAATGCATTTGTGCCAGAAAAAAAGAAGATTTAGGAGTAAGAGTTTGTCTAAACTTGTGAAGGGAATAGACCTTAATGAAGGCAAAGAAGACAGTCTTGCTTCATTTCTAACAAAGCTCTGCTCTGGGATTAAGGATTCTTTGAAAGGACAGTGGGGTGATGACTCCTTACACCCCAGATGCTGGCATCCATCTCGGTGGACAAGGTCCTGTTGATCTGGTATGATTTCCAGAAGTGCTGCTGATAGGCTGTCAGACAGGTATCTGGTCTCTTCAAATGTCTTGGCAGCAACAAGCCTGGAACTCTCATATGATTAGTAATTTTTATTATTATTTTTTCTGTCTGCTTAATTTGAGTTATTCCATAAATATTTAGGAAGTCTACTTTCTCCTAACATTCCTCCTGCAGTATTTCACCTGTGAGGAGAAACTGATACGTTTAAACTGAAGAGTAAAAAGAAATAAATCCTTTGGGCCTCCTAATTTCTTAAGCTAGAACAAATTTACTTTGAAGTTTGGGGGGAAACAAGTCAGTTTCGTTTTAGAAAAGCATTGTGGGGCACATTAAGGAAACAAAACACTCATTCGCCCATCCCCATCTCCTCCTGCAGTCACCGGGCAGCCTGAATTACTGACTCAGAAAAGTTGCTTAGTGACTTGTGCTGCCTTATCTAAAGCAGGAAGGTAAAAAATTCCCTTTGTCTGCAAAGTGAAGGTGGGGAGGTATATGGTTGGTTTTGCCTGGTATTACATGCAGCATCTCTGCCATGAGGCGGTACCCATTATTCTACGTCTTCTGGAGATGGGAAAGGAGCTGAACAGTTTGTGTTCAAAACTTATTTTTCTTGGGAGATAATACATAGCGAGAACCTGAGAGATGATTCTTTTCATTTGCAAACAAGGTGATCATGTTCTCTTTTTTAAACTGAAACTCCCGTATAGTTGGGGAATATACAAAATTAATGCTAAAGGCCTAAAATCTTGATATACCAATTCTTTATTCTTATGTTTTTTCTTTCAACTTTATTTCTCTGAGGTGCAAAGATGCCACCAAAAGTCTTAATGAAATTTTTCAACATATTTCACCAAGTAAAGCCAGCATAATAATGATGAAACATTTGAGGGTGATTAGATGAGACTGTTTTTAACCAGGTTTTTTGTTATATTTAGGTCTGTTAGATTTCCTTCCTGTTCAAGTTGTTTTGCTTTCACTGGGTGTGAATCATCTACAAAATCAATGTGGTGTTATACATCTTCTCAACTCCTCTTTGTAGTTAGCTTTATCTGCTTGTACAAGAAAAAGCCTGGAGTGGGGTAACAAGAAAACAAAACCTTGATAGTGATTTCCCACTGAAAGTCCCCAAGTAATTATGTTAAGTGGGACAAAGTATTTTGCTGTCCTGTGGCCAGCTGTGGTCCACCCCTGCCTCTTCCTGAACCTCCCCAGTGCCATCCTCCTGATAGCCTTGGGGCACTGGATTTTTCTCCCTGCAGTGGGCAGGGTCTGGGGTTCTTTCCTCCCTGTCAGCCACCCTGAGCAGATGGGGGGCTGCTTGGCAGAGTGGAGTCATGCCATGGGGAGTGGAGAGTGGGATGAACAAAAAAAAGGAGGTGGGAAATAAATGCTCTTTTCTCTAATCAGTACTCGCATCCTACATTTGCAAAAATAACTGCCTAACAGGAGAAAAAAATCTATTTCTCTGGCAGCATGCACTTATTCTTAAATCAATCCAACGCAGTAGGGCTGGTATTTTTTCCTCCTTCTGACTTTCCTGTTTATTTGTTTTATACAACAACAAACTCGCCTTTTCCTAGACCAAAGCCAGCAGCAGAGTGCTTCGCCTCCCTCCTTTCCCCATGCTGTGGGATTATTTTGAGTAGAGTGTAAACGCAGATTCGTTTTGTGGAGTGTTTTTATATGCGTGTCTGCATAAAAATGGGATGTAATGATTTTGAGGATTAAAGGTATGGTCAGAAACTTTTTAATATGGTATGAAATACTTGCACTGAGTATAGCCCTTTCTGACCCTCCAAGACCTCGATACTGAACATACAATAGCAATAAATCCTGGAGAAGATTAAGCAATTTCCCCATAGTAATGTGTCTATTGGAGTTTCAAATCACCCAGAGTAGCTTGAAACATTTGGATATTCCAGTCTGTATCCCTTCTGTATGTAGAAAGTTGATGGCAGGGCAGCATCCTGAACTTTGACTCCTTGTAAAAGTTTAAATTGCTGCCCTGCTGGGCTGAGTGAATGCTAATTACTTTGTCTCTTACAATACGTCCAGACTACTTATTTAAAAAAAAAATCCCTGAAGACACAGGTTTTGCATGCCAAATATATTGCACTCCACAAAACACACAAAATAGCAGGTCTGTTTGCATACAGCGAATGCAATTGCAGATTTGTTGTTTAGCAACCTTTAAGAATAATTTCAGTTTTGCTCCACTTGTGCAAAATTTGCCACAATGCCGAGAACTGCTTCCTTGAGTATTGCCCATCGTGGCAGCTGGCAATGCACATAAGCCGTGCTCATTTCTTCCAGGACTGCAGAGCATGTCCACAAAACAAAGATTGTCTCAAGACTGAATCTATGTATGTCTGAAATGAGCAGAATTTCTTGCAAACAATTAGGAGGCTTTTCTGGGCTCGCACCATGGTGGGTTTTCAATCAGAGGCATGTTCAAAATAAGGGCAAAGCTGTAAACCATGAAATACCATGGGCTCTATATGTTCCTGAAGATGCTCAAAATCTTTGATGCTTCCTAGATTGCCAGAGTCTAATAATTATTAACAATTCTGTGATAACAATATTAATTACCAGGAAAGCCGAAGTTCACTTTTGATTGTTTGGCTCCTTTCAGCAATCATTAAGCACAATTAGAAGATCAGAACTGATGAGCTCCTGGCAGTGATGTTCTATGTGTGGGACGCTCATTGCCCCGCTGCTGCAGATCAAGGAGCTGTGGGCAAGAGTGGTATTTTGTGAAGTTCATACAGCAAACGTGTCATCAGTGTATCCTGAAGGAAAAAGAAAAAGAGGACAAAAAAAGAAAAATCACCACGGATAACATTGTTTATAAGTAGGGATGGACAAATCACTCTGGGAAGTGAGAACCTACACAAATGTTAGCACACCTGACACCCCTGCTCAACCCATTTCTGGATTCTTAGTATACAAGCTCACTTATGTGTAGATCTGACAGCAAACCTAAAAGCTGTTTTTTGGCTGTTTGGACTTTGCACTGGACTGAAAACTGACAACCTAAAATTTTCCTGGGATTTGGTGGAGAGCCACAGGGTCAGTGGTCGCATTTATTCTCTCGTGGACCTTAAATGAACCAGAAAGTGGTTTTATGTTGTTTGTTTTCCCCATATAAAAAGATCAAACCTGTTTATTTTCAGGCACAACAAGCTTGTCCTGTGCGATGATGACAACTGGGATTTAGTTCTCATCCAAGGGCGCTCAGGATGCTAAGATTTGGGGAGCAGCTGTGGGTATCAGCCCACAATAAATACTGTTATTATAATAGGAGATGGTCTCCCAGCCCAGCTTGGAGAGCTGCATGGTTCATTCTAATCTCAAATGTTTCAGCTAAGTCTTACTCCCTTGCAAAGAGAGCCTTGAAAACACATGGTAATGAGTATCAGCTGTGGAGAGGTGACCCAACCAACTGTTGGGAACCAACCTTGGGATGCCCCAGTTTGGATGGTGTTTGCACATTGGGGTAGTGATATCAGCCCCTCAAAGACCTTTACAAATTCCCTTCCCCTGGTTTTGGAGCAGCCAAGGCTTTACAGTGCCCTGTGGCTCTCCCAGGACTGTGTGAGGGGATGACTGAGTGTGCTGCTGGCACTGCATATAAGGCTAAGGGAATATTTTGGAAATAGGTTAAATGAAAGACATTCCTAATGTGCTACCCACCAAACATTTTTGTGTAAGGAATGTCTTTCACATAGGGAAACAGCCTGCAAATAATTAATTGGGGAAAGTGGGGGAGGGGGGAAATTATAGAATTTAATAATATTTCATCAGAAAAAGTGTCATCAAATCAACAAACAGAGTATTCATTAGGAAAAATGTGCTTAATTTCAGACCAGGGATGTGGAAGTGCCGTGAGAGTTGCTCTCAGAGAATTTTTTGCCCAATCAGAAATGAGAGAAGACCACAATTATTATGGGAGTCTGTTCTTCTGAGATCACCAACCCAGTTTTGCAGACCCAAGAGGTCTGAACAATCTCAAATCAGGTCTGGCTGAACAACTATTCCTCTTGCTGCTGTCTATGCTGAGCGAGATGTGAGGTTTCTCATTACTGTTTTCAAAATCAGCATAATGTTTAACCTTTGAGATTCTCTTGAACAGAGAGACAGAGGAGAAGCATGTTTATTAGGGCTATCTGTGTTGATGAAAGGCTTTAAAACCTTACCTGCAAGTAAAGCTTGAGTCCAGAAAAATGACTGAATTTACTGAAGTAGATTTCACGCAGGCCAGGGCTGAGGGATTTGGGAGTGTTGCATACTGGGAGAACCTGGCTGTGCTTGAGCCACAGTTTAGCTGATAACAGATGTGCAAAGCACACATCTGCTGGGCATTACATTAAGAGCCATAATGAAAATCATCATAATGGAGGCCCCAGCTCCTACCTGGAGGAACTTACAAAAGGCCACCCAGTTGCTTTGCCCGCTCGTGCACTCTACCAAATACTGAGGTGGTAAACGCTCTGTGGATGCCTTGTCCACAGCAGGCAGATTTGTGAGGATTCTCTCGCATCCTACTCTGTGCAGAAATTGTGCAGGTACTGACTGCTTGTCAGCCAGGGCTGATTCAGTAACATACCCGTATCACAGGCAATGGTGTGATGGTAGTGGAATTAACAACTCAGTGTTTTAGATTACTCCCTGGATTTATTACCTTCTGGAAAAAGAAGTTATTTCTAGACCCTCTGCCAACCCTCAGTTTCTAGTAAATGAGACTATACTAGTTCGGGGTCTTAGAATGCTTTATGAAAAGAAGAAAAAAAAATCATGAAGGAAAAACAATTTTGATTTGAGATAGAAATTCAGACAAAGGATTATCCATGTTGTTTGAACAGACAGTGCATAAACATTACCTTTATATTAGAAGGAACGGAGACTTGCAACATCCAGGAAACTATTTTATTCACAAAATAAAACTAGGCCCATTTCTGCTTATTCAAATACCACCCACAACTTTCTGGGGAAAGATCATATGCGGAGCATATTTGGAAACATTATTAGGAATGCATGAAGTACAGTATTAGTCAATTTTATGTACTCAGTTGCATGAAATCTGTGTGTTTAAAAAATATAATAATTTGCATTTCATGGCTTTTGATAACCTCAGGAGTGCACTTGAAATTCAGTACATGCCCACAGCACCTCCCAGCTCACCCCATTTTTAACTGAAGACCAATGGTTTCTATTAAGGGATCAGGCAGGGACTCTGACAAGCCAGTCAATAACTATGTGAGGTTACTTCATTAATGCTATAATGGCTGATAGAGTGAGAGGCAAAAAACAGGTTCCTGACAGCAGCAAATGAAAATGATAGAGATTCCTGAAGCAACGTGCCTTTCCTTTGTCATTGTCTTTTGCTTGGCTTATTCAAAATGTGGCATTTATGTATTCAGCCTTGATGAATGTTGCAGGCTTTAAGTACTTTTTCCATCTCTAATGCAGTGCCGATTGCACATTGTTCTTTCTTTCTCTCCCTCTCTTTTTTTTTTTTCCTTATAACCTCTGCTGTCAAGGCATTGCGGGCTGAAGGGTTGCAGGCACCAGCTAAATAGCTTTTTTGCTGTAAACGGTGAGGGTGATGGGACAATGTATCATGAGTGCTGGCAGGGTCATGCAGTGAGTGGGTGGTGGAGTCTGGAGCTGCAGAAAGGTGATGCAGAAGTTCCCGGCCCTGCTGCCCATTGGGAGAGCAGGATTTTGGGCATGAGAAGGCAATGACCCACCATCCCATGCATTACTGGGTGATTTATGGGATCCCATTGGTGTTTCAGGAAACACACCTTGGCTCTGTAATTTTCCTCTTAAGCAGCTCTTCCCCAGGGTGAGGGCTTCGTCCCTGGTGTCCCAGAGTTGCTCCTGATCTGCCTGACCCTCAACACCCTGTTAAGATGTACCTGTCAGTGGCTGTCTTAGGGTGCCTCCTGAAGAGCTGTCACATTTCTACCACTCCCTGTAAGCCAAATCACATGTGGAATTTGAACACCAGGATAACAGGGTTGGATAATTTAACATCATTAAAAATTTTTAAGAATTGCTTATAAATGCCCACATTACAGTTTGTTTTCACTCTAATTTCATTTCATTTAACTTTTTATGGTATTATGTGCCTTATGTCACTTTATTTTTGGTCACAGGTCCTTTCTGCAAATCGCTTTTCCTTAGGCCAAGCAAATTGGAAGGTCAAAGCAAGATTGGTCTAATGTTCTCCTTGTGGAAAGCATGACACATTCATGTTTGTGCTATGGAAAAAAAGCTGCTGATTTATTATTGACCAGCCTTTTAAAAGGCAATGCTAAAGCTGAATTGCTTCTCTTCAAACTTGTCAAAGTTGTCATATGATGAGTTACAAAAATATTTCTTGTTTGTTGTTCCATTCTCATAATTATTTCACATATCTCAGCCATATGTTGAGCATTTTTGATAAAAATAATCAATTCCTTTCATAGGGTGTTTGTGACACTTGGTAAATACCTTTCTGTCCTCTGGTTTTCTATTCCAAGGCAATTCTTTATTTGTCTAAAATCACTTTGTCTAAAGCCAGTTTCTGAAGATGCTGTTACTGAGGCACAACATTTAGGCATGTGCTTATCTTTAAATAGTCCCTCCGCAGTCACGTTGCAGAGGCAGTGTTAGACACATGCCTAACTGTCTGCTGACTTGGGCCTAAAAGGACTAAATATCGGAATAATTAGATTAATTTGTGGCATGATAGTGGAAGACTTTTGGCCAAGGAAATGAGAATGCAAAAAGTATCTAAAGTAGTTGCAGATGTGTGTTTTTCAGCTAACTTAGGAGAGACTGTTGATACTTTGTTTGAAGATATTTCTGAACATTCAAGTGCATTAAACTTCTTTTAAGGAGTAGCTTCGGTACGAACTAAAGCTTAGTTTTAATTGTTTCTGCAGCAGAAGCAGAGAGCCTCAGACCTTGCATTATTTTTTTTTTTTAAGCCATTGGTAACTTCAGGGATTTTCCCATGCTTATGGTTTAACAAGAGAGCAGAGTATGCTGTGGCTAATGACATAAGCATTAAAAAAGGATACAGGAGGTCTGGACTCTCAGGGCTCTTTTGGGATCTTGGGCCTGCCAAATTATTTCCTCAGCAAAAAGTGTGGCTGTTTCTTTCTCCACTTCGCTCTCAATATGTGCTCCTGGACAAGGATTGCAGCTCACCATAGGAAGGGTCTCCAGAAGAAAGTCCTAGGGTGTTACTGTAATCCTTGTGATAATAACTCAAAATACCCAGATACAGAGGGGGTCACAAGCTGCACGTTTCCAATTGTATAGGAAGACCTGTCAGAGACCTGGGCATGGAGAAAGGCACTGGTGGGACTGGTGTAGCAGAAATGGAGTTGTATCATGATGAAAAAAGCTATTGTGTTATTGTGAGTGAAAATATTATTGCTAGCATAAAGTTAAGAATCTCTCTCAAGTTTAGCTATCTAAGAATTGTATGACTAGGACCGTATTCAGAGTCTTCCTATTTGGCATATATAGAGACATCTTCTGAGGTGCAATGGTGCTGTTGAGCTAATGTTTGGTGGGGTCATGCAAGTTATGTTTTGCAGGTGCCTGTCCTTATAGGCACATTGGAAAGGGAAGCCTAGTTTGGAAACACAATTTATTTTTTTTAAGGTGTGTCGTGAAAAATCCCTTGAGATAGAAGGGATTTTCTGTCTTTAAATAGCCATACTCTGAGTATTTTCTACGTATTTGTTTATACAAAACTGCATGGAAACCACAAACCTCCGCCAAGAAGGAGGAAATCTCAGTTGGGACTGATAGGGTTATCTGCCAAATGTTTCAAGTGCCCCCAATTTCCAGTTAAATACTCAGCTATATGAATGTTGCTGAGCGCACTCTCTGTGTGTGTATGTAAACTGATGTCAGACTGTGGGATGTTAGAAGACTTCCCAACAGGGTGATCTTGCACAATTTGATTTGCTCTGTGGTTGCACGTGGTGTTCTAGTACATCCCCATTGGCTTTCACGCAACCTATTTCTCATACAGCTGTCAGTCTGCATTTAGCTCTAAATTATTCCAGCTTCTTCCAGGTGCTCAATGCCTCTCTTCCCCAGCTTGTTTTCCAGATGGGAAAAACTGTGATTCCACATAATGGGTGAAACATAATGGGTGTGGAACATCCTTGTCATGACAAATACTAGAGCTGTGGCAATCCCACGGAGACTCAAGTGGCCCAGCACATCCTGCTGCGGAGCTGGAGTTGAGGACTGGATGAAAGCTGCCTTCCAAGCCAGGAGCTGCTCAAAGGGTATAGTTGTGCAAACAAGCTTACCCTCCATCAAGACAAAAACCCCAGGGGAAGGCAGCTTCAGGAGGTGCAATTTGCACCTCTTTCCACAGGCAGAGGTGTGAATTGAGTGAGGAAGCCTCCAGGCTTTGGTTTCTTGATAGGAAACCACCGGGGTTGTTTTCCACAAGGCAATAAGGAGAAAGGGACAGTCATTTTGGAACTCCAATTTGCCAGCACTGGGAGGAGTGGTGAGCCTGGTTGACAAACCTCACTTCTCTGCCTTCTCTTCATTCTTTAAAATTACTAGAAGTCCTTCCTGTTGCACTTCCAGTTGGTATTGGATGCAAAATCAAGATATTTTGAAAGGTGGAAAAGATCCCAAACTATTAACATAGCGCATTTTTCATGTGCAGAGCTGGGTGCTGGCAGAATAGGCATTTTTTGAAGCTGCAAAATTGCTCAGGAGTAACTGGAAAATACTTTTCTGCAAATTTCACAGATTGTACCTATTTTAACTGTTCGTCGTTATACAGAAGAATACTCCAAGCACAAAGGAAGACATTTAAAGAACTTAATGAATCAATCAATTAAGGAATATTTCATATTCTTTTCACGATCTGCTTATTAATCTGCTTATTATTTCAAGGCCAAATTCTATTCCACCCAGCAGATATAATATTGCAATACGTCAATTGTTGTGTGTGGTATATTCTTAAAAAGGATATTAAGTGGAAGACATTAATGCATGTATTGCACTAAGATAGAGGCATTTCAGATGCTTTCACAGAAATGATACAACACAAGTGTTTTAAGAATCTTCTGCAGATTAGTCTGCATCTACTTGTTTTCTCTTTTAAATAAAAGTTAGAGAAATTATTGCTAGCAGACAAAAATCTAGTTTAGAAAAACACAATATGTCCTGAAAGATCCAATTTGTCGTGCCAATAGTCTTGTTGGCTGTGATTTGTATATTAAAAAGATTTTAATTGACCAGGTAAGTGCCTGCACCTGCTAAGACGTTGAATATTAGAGTACTTTATTCTAATCTCTTACAATACAGGGCACACTTCACCCATAAAATTATTCTCTATGCAATTATTTCTCAGTTTTGCTGAGGTAGAAAGCACAACTTAACAATTTGGTTTTAGTCATTATTATTTAAATCATGCAAATAGAGGGATGGAAATGTGTTACTTTGCAGCTCAGGCTGTGCTTGGGTTGGGAGCGAGGTCTGGAAGCATGGGGAGCAGCCCAGAGATCCATGGGATAACTCCTCCATGCTGGAGCTGCCATTTTTTTGAAGGGCAAAGTTTTCCTTCAGATCTTCAACACGTGATTCCTTCAGGCATCTCTGAATTGCTCTTCAAAGAGAGTAGAGTACTGGACCATTGTACAGTGTATCAATGGGTGGTGGTAGAAGTAATCACCCCTTTCCTGGGAGCAACATGGTTTTTGGAGGCACCATTCTGTCCTCACAGCACTGGAGTATCCACAGTTCTCCATCACACAGGGCCAAAAGCTTCAGTCAAGATCTTGCGGCCTCTTAGGATGTGAAAGCTGAGATTAAGAGTGGGTGAAATAAAAAAATATAAGCTCTCCAGCACGTAATGAAAGAAGCAAAGTTGGTATACTCAAAACTGACCTCCTTGTAGTGTAAATGTAATGATTGTGTCATTTAGGAATGTCCAGGCTTTGTTTTAACCACTGAATTATGAGTTTTGAGTTCCACCCATTTTCCCCAAGTGTTGCACATCCTTACTCACACGTATCTGATAATCTCTCTGTCAAGGAATAGCAATGTATTCCCTATTTGATTTCTACATCTCTGGTATTATCCTGTTTCTTCCTATGCTGCTCAGTGCCCTGTTTTGTCTCATATGTCCCTAAAGCTGCTCTAAAGTTGCTGGAAGAGGGAGTTACATGTAATACCACCACTCATTTTGCGTCAGCTCCTTAGTTTTCTTTTAATTTTCCCGTTATATCTGTGAAAACTGTGATTTCAAAATGTAGATGTTGGTTCTGAATTGGAACAAAAGCACAAAGTTGAAATTGCCTGTGAAAAACACATTTCTAGGATATGCTATTTTGAATTAGTCAAAATGTTCTAGTTCAAGAAATCAAAAGGTTTCATTCCAATTATGCATTTCTTTTCTTTTATAATTAGGGATATAATGTAAAGTAACAGTTCAGAACTTTTTTCTTTTGCAATGAATAATTGACTTGCTCTGTTCCAATAAAATATAATTTTAGAGTTTATTCTTACAAAAACACCGTGGTTTGATTTTGTTCTAAATGAAATTCTGTCAAAATATGCTGGGTCCTTCACCAAGTCCCTGTCTGACAAAACGGCATTTCCTGATGGAGAATATTTTACACCAGTGCCTTTGACCAGCTCTTGCCTATGTTCCCCAAACTCTAAACAGAATAATAGTATTCATTACTCCTCCCCGTTATACTTTCATTGAAAGAATCCCATGCAGCTGAAGAAGAAAAACACCATGCTCTCGAGCCCAGGATACCTTATGTAGCTTTTAATTGCAGCTAGGAAAAACAATGCAGCTGGTCTGTGCTACAGATACTGGTTCAAATTAATCCTTGTAGTAACTCCAGTGACTTTAGTGGAGTTGTTCCAGGAATGAATTTGACCCCTCCTTGTTTTCATCCAGGTGAGTTTCTTTACCTATCACAAGGTAACTGTGGCCAAAGGATTTATCATTCTTGGAGACAAATTCTGCAGGTCCTGAAGCACATTGTGGTAATTATCAGGGTGATTTGTTTCAGTTTGTCATATGTGAAGGAGAAAACAGTGACTCTCTTCAGGTACATGACCCAGAAATGCTAGTGCTGGATACACACACGTAGGTGTTGGGGAGAAGAACCAGAACAACTTGGGTTCAGGGTGAGTTTCTGTCCAAAGCTGGGTTTACAATAAAGCTCTTTGGCAATCCAAAGGGGTCTTACAGCAGCCATAAATGTAAAGGAACTGAAATTAGGAGTTAATTTACCTTTTCAAGACATCTACTCACCTAAGTGGTGAAATTCATCCTTAATAAATCTGGCTTTTTGACTTCTTTAGGAGCAAACGTATTCAAGTTGTCTCCAGGAAGAGTTGAAATAGATGAGAAAGCTACTAGTGCATGCGTAAGAGGAATTATTTGGGATATTTTAAACAGAAAAGAGTAGTGGGCTGAAACTGATCTGAGGAAAATTGAAAGTGATACCATGGAAAAAAAAATTACCTAGTGATCTGTGGTCTGGTCTCTCAAGAGATCTAGGAAAACCATGCCACGCTGGCCACTGAAAACCGTGGCGAGAACAGACTGAAAGGAAAACATTTTAGTTCTCAGTAGGATGGACAATGTGCCCTAGGGGATTTTTAGAGTGATTCGAGGAGTATTTGTTTTCATGTTTTGTTTTCTAATTGACCAAAACATACACAGCAGAGTCTCGCAGGACTGTACTGAGCCAAAACTCTTGCTGAAGCCAGAGGAAGAACTTTTGAGCCTGACCTATTGGAAAATGTCCACAGATGAAACTGCAAAAGGTACAAACCACAAGAAATTCCCTCCAAAATGCTGATTTTACTGTGCATTCTTCCTACAGGGGACATGTGTGTAATCAGCAATTACTTTCAGCAAATGACTCTCTGATCATGATGACAATCCAATTTGAAGGAAATTTTTGCAAAAACACAATTTGTGGATGAGTCCTTACTCTAACAACTGCCTCGCTGGTGGAAGGCCTCTCTTTGAAACTGGGCATTTGCTAGCTGTTGTATAAAGTGTTTATGGCTCATCTGCCACATGCACTCCACAGCATGAAGGGGAAAGAAGTGCCCTCTTGAAGATGGCTGATCTTCTGCACCATGACCTTGTGGCTAATGTACATCACAACAACATATGTGGTCTGACTGCATATTGGCTTTGAAGAGTATGGTCCATGAAAAAAAACCTCTTAAAAAGGACTCTCTTTACAAGCTGTTGATGTAAAGTCCTTATAGTTAGGTGTCCCATATGGAAAATACCTTTTCCTTCTTATTATCTGGAATACCTGGGCTTGATGTAAATGAGGAATGAAACCTTTCTCCCATTTACTCCATTCTTTGTGAGACTGTACTACATCTTTAGGCCAACACAGTTTCTCCAATAACTCTATACTACAGAGGACGAGGGACAGATTCTTGACCACTTTACCTCTCCCGGTTGTCTTGTCCCATACGTCAATAGGGTATCTGTCTGTGTCCATCTTGTAAAGCCTCTGGGTGCTGCTTTTTCCAGGTCTCTCAGCGTTTGCACACGCTCACACAGAAGCAGCTTAATAGTCTTGCAATGCTGGCAAAAGGGGGGTTTCATCACCTTGGTGCTGAATTTTAGTTCCCTTCAGGGCTAAAATTGCCCTATCATTGAGTGCTCAAAAGGAGGAGAGTACATTGAAAGTTTGTATCTTTTCTTTTAGATTTTTTTTTTCAACAAGATTATTATTCTGCAACTGCATCTGTACCTTGTGAACCAAATCTGCAGACACAACAACTTGTTGCCATATAGGATCCTTCCCTCTTGGTGTGTTTTCTAGATCATAAATATTACAAAGTCTGGAGAAACTCTGTAGACAAACAGGTTCATCTCTGAACTCATCAGGACGATGTTATGTTTGTATAAACTGCTACTTGTGATGATGGGGTATATGGCATTTTTTATTGCAAGCAAAGGACATATTATTCAAATAAATGTAGGGAAAATAAAATGAGCTCGATAAAATTGGGATGCCCCTAGCAATCAGAGTTTCACTTTAAAATAACCATTATAATTGAAGCACCATTCTGCTTGTCTGAACCGTAATCAGTGGCGCCGTACTCCATTTGCTTCTATGGGCCCCTCATGCTTTGAGGTACTTTCCAGCCTGAGCAAGAGAAGGGTTCTGACCTTAGTGCAATCGTCTTTCACTTTTGAGTCTCAGCAACTGCTGTTAGCCAATAAATGAGCACAGAAACAGCGGCAGCTTTGCTTCCCCATCAGGACCAAGCATGAGAGTCACATTGGCAAATCTGGTGTGTGCAAGGGTAAGGCAGCAGAGGGGAAAACTGGGCTGAAATTTGCAAGTGAATCATGAATATCAGAAGTTTCTCACTTTGTGTAAGCAATGCTTGTGGTGGGTGAGGAGTTATCTCAGCACAATTTGAGCATCTCTGAGATAAGCCGGAGGTGAGATGGAGCATCTCGCCCCACTGATGGACAGGCTGCCCTGTGCTGGGATCTGGCTCTGTGGGGTTGTCTAGTCCCTGTTTTGCCTGTTGACCTCAGTGCTTTTATCCAGAGTAACCGCACATACATTTATCACACAACTTTATGAACAGTGAAGGTTTATTATGTTGCACTTAAACCTCATTTAACCTTTTTTTAAGAAGCAATGCTTTAAAGTGGGATTCTGGGAGTCTGCAAAATCCTGATGAGTCATTTCCCAAGTAGGGTGTACACAAGCTCCCCCTCAGGACAAAATGCAGGTGCAAACCCCACATCTACTGCCTTCATTTTTCTGCTACAAGGCAAAATATTGCAGCTTGATAAGAATTTATCAGAAGACCTAACTTTAGATTTTTGTGTTTGTTTTGGTTTACTTTTTATTTTTAGATTAATCTCTGGCTCAAAAATACATGCGTCTCCCTCTTCCATGGTGGTACCTGCAGCCCTTATATCCCTCAGTGCAGGCAGCCTTGGGGTAGTCCTCAGGCCCAAAGACCTCCTTCGAGCTGTCATGCTGCTTAAAAACCTCTTCTCCTGGAGGGAGGAGTGAGAAACAGAAGAGTAGAGCTGAATAGTACAGAAGGCTTCCTGGCAAGAGCAGTCCCTCAGGGGAATTAATGCAAATCCCATCACTTGGGATGCTAAAAACTTGCATGAATGAAGTTCGAACCTAAAGATAGTGGGGGAGCATCCTTCACAGGTGAGGAAGGGACTTGGGAGACTCTTAGGCTGAGTAGCCTTTTTCCATGTGTTTTTTCAGTGATTTCTATTCATATCGTGGATTGGTCCTTAGTGTATAAAATGTTTCTGGCACTTGTGAATAGAAAAACATGACAAAAAAGATGCAAGATATGATCAAGAGTGTTTAGTAAAATTAAGGAAATCTTAATTCTGGAAGAGAAAAACCCCTCACCTTTGGTTCCTGCAGAGCCAAAAAAACCCTGAAACAACCCATATCTGTAAATTCCCACTGTGCCAAGGCTGGGTCGCAAAACATGAATACTTTCACGTATGCCCAGTTTGTTGCCTCATACTGCTGAGTAAGGCTGCTATCAATACCGAATGTATGCCACCACAGTGCCGTGTTAAGCCAGGTAAAGGAGAAGAGTGTTTGGTTAGATTTTTTTGTTGAATTATTTAACTGATTTATTTATTTTTTTAATTTCCTATTTCGTAGTTATGTTCTGCTTGGGTTAAAGGGTCAGTTTGCTGGTGTGATATCTCAAACAGATGTTTTGCTTCGTTTCAAAGCACCCCAAGTGCTTTGCAGTAAATACTGCAATTAGTAGAGGACACATAAACAAGAAAAGAAAGATAAGCACTGTTTGTTGGGTCTGCCCCCAGTTTTCCATGAACTCAAATTTTTTCCTGTCAGGGAATATCCTATTATCCAAGCTTTGTGTGGGCTTTGAGAATTTTGCACCTGAGATCCCCTCGACTTTCTTGAAAATTCTCTTCACAAAGAAGCTCATAGATTACTCAATGTCATCCATGAAGTCATTTAGTTTTTAGAAAGTCTGAGGTTCTTCTAGATGCAGCCAAAAATAAATACTTGTAAAATCGTCTTCCAAGTGCTAACAAGTGTTAGCAGAGGTTGGTATCAATGATTCTCTATAGCTTAGGGAGTGATGAGTTGTAGAAATGTATTTAAGGTGATGCTGTTTGCAAGACAACCTGACAATTAAATCAATAATTTACCTAGTGGTAAAACTGCAATGGTTTGAGTCTTCCCAAGTTAACTTAGAGGTAAGCAAGAATGTGCCATAACAGCGTGTTTTTGAACCACAGCATAGAGATTTAATTGATTTAGTCTTTATTCTTTTCAAAAGACAGCTGAATGTCAAAGGTCTTTCTTTTGTGAAGTACTGGAAAACCCGTTGTCAAACAACCTCTACTCATTTAATAATTTATCCCATTTTGTAAAAGAAAGGCAGCTGACATGCAGTAAATCTAGTCTGTGTTTGAATTACTGCATTGAACAATAATAAGAGGAATGAATAATCTAGTACATCTATTTAAAATTAAACATATATGAAACTGTTTTTCCAAATGATCACCAAGGGCTATAGTTTAAAGGCAGGACAGAAACCATGAACAGAATGAAAATGCCGAACAGTAGTTTGCAAGTGGCAGCAGAATTATTTATTCTATTTATTCTATACATAAGGAATAGAGCTAAATGAACAATGTTTAAGCACGTCAGAATTTCATCAATTTTGCATGAGCATTCACAAATATCCTGGTGGGGGTAATTGCTTGCAAATACATTTAAACTAATGATATGTTATATCCTTACTTGATATAAAACTATTAAAAGATACGTTATTGCATTTGACAATGCCATGAAGCTGGGTCAAAGCTTAATGACAGATTTCTGCATTCGTAAATTAAGATACAGTCTGCTGGAAGCAAATATTTTGTAAAAATAAAAACCATCTACTACAAAGTTTGCTCATTGATCTAAGGTTGCTTTTTGGTTTCTCCAAGCACTGGGCTTGCAAAACTAAAGGAAAGTGAGATTCTTTCGTGAGGGCAGCTCTTCCCCATGCAACTAGGCTTGTAAAAAATACCATGTGATTGTAACAGTCCAAATGGAGACCGGAGGAATGAAGCTTGTGCACCAAATGGAGAGATTGCTTGGGTGTCTGGAAGGAAGAGCTTAGATGGTTTATTTTATCTGAAGTTGAGCGTGCTGGGGAGGCTTTTTAGCCTAGGTAGAAATTCAGAAACTGATACTGAGAGAATAAAAAGAACGTGAAGAAACCAGTCAAACTGAGGTTAGTGTGATGAAATTTAAGGACTGCCATATCCAGGCTTTCTCAGGTGCCCGGCTGAGGCATTCCTGGATGGCTCAGCATAGCAGAAGTGAGCCAGAGAGCAGCTCTGTACATGTCAGTTGTTACTTTGTTTTTTACTTATGCATGTTTGCAATCACAGTATCACAGTATCACAAGGTTGGAAAGGACCTCTGAGATCATCAAGTCCAACCTATAACCTGACACTAACACCAACACTAACACCAACCATCATCTAAACCATGGCACTCAGTGCCTCATCCAGTCTCCCCTTAAACACCTCCAGGGTCGGTGACTCCACCACCTCCCTGGGCAGCCGGTTCCAATGGCCAATCACCCTTTCAGTGAAGAACTTTTTCCTCATATCAAGCCTAAACTTTCCCTGACGAAGCTTAAGTCCATGCCCTCTAGTTCTGCCACTGGTCACCTGAGAGAAGAGACCAATCCCTGCCCGACTACAACCTCCTTTTAGGTAGTTGTAGAGAGCAATGAGGTCTCCCCTGAGCCTCCTCTTCTCCAGACTAAACAGCCCCAACTCCCTCAGTCGATCCTCATAGGGCTTGTGCTCCAGCCCCTTCACCATCTTCGTTGCCCTCCTCTGAACACATTCCAGTATCCTAACATCCTTCCCAAACTGGGGGGCCCAGAACTGTACACAGTATTCAAGGTGAGGCCTGACCAGTGCCGAGTACAGGGGGACGATAACTTCTCTGGTCCTGCTCACCACACTATTCCTGATGCAGGCCAGGATGCCATTGGCCTTCTTGGCCACCTGGGCACACTGCTGGCTCATGTTGAGCTTCCTGTCCACCAGCACTCCCAGGTCCTTTTCTGCCTGACTACTCTCCAGCCACTCTGTCCCCAGTCTGTAGCTCTGCATGGGATTATTGTGTCCAAAATGAAGTACCCGACATTTGGACTTATTAACCATCATCCCATTAGAATCAGCCCAGCTCTCCAATCTGTCCAGGTCCCTCTGTAGAGCCATCCTACCTTCTAACATATCAACTCTTCCTCCCAGCTTGGTATCATCTGCAAACTTGCTGATGATGGACTCAATCCCCTCATCCAGATCATCAATAAAGATATTAAACAGGACGGGACCCAACACGGATCCCTGGGGGACACCACTGGTGACCGGCCGCCAACTGGATGAAACACCATTCACCATCACTCTTTGGGCTCGGCCATCCAGCCAATTCCTAACCCAGCACAGAGTGCTCCCATCTAAGCCACGGGCTGCCAGCTTCCCTAGGAGTCTACTGTGGGAGACAGTGTCAAAGGCCTTGCTGAAGTCCAGGTATACCACATCCACAGCCTTCCTCTCATCCACCAGGCGCGTCACATGGTCGTAAAAGGAGATCAGGTTGGTCAGGCAGGACCTACCCCTCCTAAATCCATGCTGGCTGGGCCTGATTTCTTGACCATTCTGCAGGTGACGCATGATTTCACCCAGGATTATCTTCTCCATGATTTTACCTGGGACCGAGGTCAGGCTGACAGGTCTGTAATTACCTGGATCATCCTTACGGCCCTTCTTGTGGATGGGCGTCACATTGGCCAACTTCCAGTCTTCTGGGACCTCTCCAGAGAGCCAGGACTGCTGAAAGATGATGGAGAGTGGCTTAGCAAGCTCATCCGCCAGCTCTCTCAGCACCCTAGGATGGATCCCATCTGGCCCCATAGACTTATGAGGGTCCAAGCAGCTCAGCAGGTCTCTAACCTCCTCCTCATGGATTGCAGGAGGGCCATATTTCACCCTGCCCCCATCAACCACTTCAGAGGGCCAACTGTCAAGCGAGCTGACATCCTTGCTGTTAAAAACTGAGGCAAAGAAGGCATTAAGTACCTCAGCCTTCTCTGCATCTTTGATTACTATATTTCCCTCCACATCCAACAAGGAGTGGAGGTCGCTGCCGCCCTTCTTTCTGCCATTGATGTATTTATAAAAACTCTTCTTATTGTCCTTAACAGAAGTGGCCAATTTGAGCTCCAGCTGGGCTTTTACTTCCCTGATTTTCCTCCTACACGACTTAACAACATCCTTGAACATGATGTGGCTTACGTCCCCTTCTTTCCAACGATGATACATCCTCTTTTTCTTACTTAGTTCCTTCAGAAGTTCCCTACTCATCCAGGCCGGCCGTCTGCCCCTACAACTCTTCTTACAACACATGGGGACAGCCCGCTCCTGCGCAATCAATGTGGCTCTATGCTAGTGAGCAATTTCAGTTATTTACTGATTATAATAAAGACAAAATATTTAGAAAGTAAAATGTACACAGGATGTAGCCAGGCAGCCTTCAACAGGCAACAGCCTTGGAGCCATGCAGACATCTTGGAAACACCTTGTTTTCCCAGGAGAAGCCATAGGATGTTATGACCATAAGAGAGGTACTTGATAAACTTTAAATAAGGTTCCTGGGTAGTTTGAATCCTGTGATGATGTTGTTACACGGCTATGTGTTATATCCATAATTGCAAAAAAACCATATCCCTGTGAAGGAGGATGCATCCTGCAGAGATACTGCTGCATGCTGCTGCTTTACACCCAGCAGCACGCGTACAGCAGCAAGTAGAGAGGCAACAGAAGTAATGATAAATTCTCATTTATCCCATCCAGAAATCTGCCCCAAACCTCTGTGTTGGCAGTGTGAGTGAGCCCAAATGAATCCTGGCCCTTGCTCATGAGAAGACTCGAGTGCTGGCGTTTTGGTCGTGGTTTGAGCATCCGCTCCAGGATGTTTTATGTTCCCGCTTGCAGCGCCTTTGCTGCAGCCTGCAGTCTCCACTGCATAGCAATACTGAAATATCCTTTCCCGTCACCTCTTGCGCTCTCTTCGCTCTTTGAATTGCTCTGATTCTTAACATCACTGAGGATTATTATAACCTTCCTTCGTAAGATACTATAAATTTTATTATAAAACACAAATTCTTTGGCTCCCAAGCCTCATCTTACAGTGAGAGAGCATGCTGTAGTTCTTCCACTTGCAGTAATGTGAGCAGAGAGCTAATGAAGGTCTTTATGTAAATTTTCCAGTTATCAGGTAAAATCTTCACATCGAAATCTGTCACATGTTATAAAAATTCTTTATGTTATCAAATGCTAATGATAACTCAGAACACAGAGCCCACGGAGGAGCTTTGAAATCCTTCATAAAAACTGCATTCGGCCCCAGCAATCGGAGCCTTGAATTTCTACTTCAGCTACTCCAGTTTGTAATTAGCATAGTGCAGGCTTCTCTGCCCTCTGAAACCATAATGTTAATTACAAAAATTACACTGTGTTTAAAAGTGCAATTAAGAGACTGTGCTGCACAAAGGGAGCGGTGGAACCTCTTTGCACACTTTGAAGCCAGGTCACAATGCAGCCCATGAAAGAAAGTCCAAGGCTCATTCCCTGCTAAAGGCTTGGGAAGATCATACGGAGACCTCAGCTAAAATGAGCTCTGGTGGGTTCTGCTGAGCCCTTAATCAATAATGCTCTGCTTTAGGAGGGAAAGTGGTAAAAGATGGTGTGGTGAGGGAGAATATTGAACTAATTAAGAACCCAATCTGGCAGTCGTTATTGAATCTGGTTGAGATGGCTGTTGCAGTGGTGAAGAAGTGCAGGATCTGGCCCTCAGAGGTCTAGGTGCAATTGCATCCACAACCAACCTATGATTGCTATGGTATTTGTATGGCACCAGAAAGCAAAAAACTGTGTTCACTTGTGCTTTGCTGTATTGAGTAACTTGGAAAAAAATGTAATGCTTCTGCCCTGGTACTTGGCTGAAGGTTTGTTCTGCCCTAGGAAGCTGCTGTGTCCCCTGTGATTCAGGTGGCACTGGTACCAAGCATGGAGGTTGCCAGTGAATGGACCGCCTGGTACTGCCCACAGATCTTCCCCCATCAGCTCACAAAGCAAGGAAATGGCAGCTCATAAGTATTTGTGGAGAGGCAACAAGAAGGTGGAAAGCTGAACCACACAATGCCAAATGCTGCTAGAAAGACCTGGAAAAACAATCACAAAAAAAAAAACCAGATTTTTTTTTCTTAAAACCATTTAATAATATGAACTTTGGTAGACCCCTCCACCAAAGGCCTTCCAAATGCCTTGCTCAAGGCGTTAATTAATTAATTAAGACCCAGAGCACCCCTCTGTGGTTGGTATCTGCACACCAGCTTATAAATAGAGAAACCGAGGCACCGCTGGCAGTGGGAGCTGGTGGGGGCAGCTGCAGCCAGGGCAGGAGAGCCCAGAGGACCCCATCCCTTCCCTCTGCACCACAAAAATAATGTTCTTGTGTGTGTGTCCATCTTGAAATAAAAATTAAGGAACTCTGTGGCATCAGCTGCTTGTGGGTGTTTTGAAGGACTATGATATGGCAGCAAACACACTGATCCCACTTTTGCAGTTCTCCACCTGAACGGAGGTCTGAGCTCACTCGTCACCCTCCACTGGCACAAACTGGGTGCTTACCATGACATGTGTGGGGCTAGGATTAGGCCATGCTGACATGCGAAAGGCTATCAGCCTGGAACTGATATGAACCATGAGGCATTACCTTTATTCTATTCAGTCTTTCCTTGAATTTTCCAGTAACTTTTCCATCTAACCTCACGTAAAAAAACTTCAATAACTGTTCAATAAATCATCAACCTGACCTTTTCCAGTAAAAACGAGCACTGCCACGGGTGATGCCAAGTGTGTGAGTGTGTGTGTGCATGTTGGGAGTGTGGGGGGAAGGCAAGGGGGAGCCCAGCTTTGCTGAGAAACTTCAGTGCAGCCGGCAGCCTCAGGTTTATTTTGCTTTGGTGCCTGAAAAAAAAAATCCCACTTTCCTTCTCTTTGCCTTCTACCTGCCCAACTGGTTATAGACCCAGACAGTTTACATATGTGATCCTTCCTATTTAGAAAATTAATGGTGTTTTCTGGCTCCAAATCACAGCTTGTGGTGCTCTGCAGGCGATGAAAAACTTGGCGAGCTTCAGCAGCAAAGCAGCCATTAGAAAATTAACCCTTGGTGGCAAAAGAGCAAAGGTACCCCAGCGAGGTCCAAGAGAAGTGGCAGGCTGTAGCTTTCAGGTGTAACTACATATGTTAGCAATGTAAAACTAGTGCAGGCAGTTCCCCCGGAGAGTGCCCATCAAGCGTGTTTGTAGCTGGATACTGTGGAGAGGGCACGGCCATATCACTTGGCAGCGAGAGCGACCAATATGCCATGATTTTCATTACAGCACAAGAGAAGTACCTCACAAAGATTATGAATCAGAGATGTCTCTCTTAGCTCTACCTAAACCGCAAAACACTGAGGCATTTGTGCATTGGTGTTGCCCTCATCCCCAACTGGTCCCGTATTACTTGTTCACACATCTCACTGTCATTTATTGATTGCAGCAGTGCACAGGAGTAAAAGTGAAGATTACAGAAAACTTGAAATAAATTTAGGAAAAAAGTGCTTGTGCATTGATGCAGACTTCTTTTTGGTTTGGAGACATGAACACTTCTGAGTTATGAAGGGCTGCATCCAAGCCCCACGGGCTGTGTGAGCACTGTGAATTGCCCCTGTGGCAGGGAGGTGGGGAGAGGTCTGGGGCCACGTGATCCGCTTGTGTGTTTGGCAAAGATCTTGAAGTTCTGTGATATGAAATTTGTCACTTTGTGCTAGGGGTTTCAATGGGACTTCCCAAACTCTCCCAAAGCAAAAAAAAAAAAATGGAGCACACAGAGGAGAAATAGCACTGTGTGTCTGAGTGCTCCAGCTGTGCCTATCTTGCATCTTGCCATCTCCCAGCAAGTCCACACACAACACACTTCTCTGCACTGCAGGGATCCCTAGGCTGCTTCAGAGCCCTGCAGGGTGGCCATAGCACAGGTTAGGGCTGTGTTGGCTCTGATTTGGAAGAAAATCAGGCAAAGTAATTTTGAAGTGGCCTTGGGACAGTGCAAGCAAGAGAACACTGCGATGACACAGGTGCTGCTCTTCCTTCTGGTGAGTCGAAAGGCTCTGGCTGGGATTTTGCAGTGAGGGGTCTCCGTGATGACCGTTTGAGCTGCATATGGCTAGGTCATACTGACATCATCTTCTCAGGAGAAGCTTTGCAGTGCGATTGCTTGCCCTTTGCATTTTGCCATGAGAAGTGATGCAAAGGAGTAGGGCTGCTGTTTGGGTTTTGCTTCTGGCTCCTTCCTGCTCTGTAGGAACTGCAGCACCTCTGTTCCATAGCCTTTACCTTTTCTGCAGACATGCTTATACCTTGTCACGGAATGCTTTTGAAATGGAAGAGCATCAGGGCAGGCTGTGGCTGTTGCTGCCTACCTGCAGCAGAGAGTGAGGTGGCAGGACTAGTGATTGTGTGTTGGATGCAATAGAAGCCAAGTGATCATTGCTTCTGCTACCTCTGGTCCTGAGAATGCTTGTCCTGCACTATTAAAGCTGTTTTTATCTTTATACTCATGGTACCAGAAACCACAGCTGTTAATTTTACTGCCTCTGAATCTGGGCTCTGTGGTGGTCAGTGAAATCAGGCTGCTCTTGCTGCTGCTGTGCTTGCTCATGTCTCCCCGAAACTGGGGTAAATAACAGCAGAGCATTAATTACTCCTCTCTGGTTTACTTTAACTAAAATACCCTAGAATGAAGACTAATGTGATTATAGATGATGTGTTTTCTAATAGCCTTTGTTAATGCTATTAATAAGATTAATAACGTATAGTAAAAATGTCAATAAGATTATCTTAATAATTTTTGGATCAGCCTTTCAGCTGGTAGCAGTGAGCCCTTCCCTGCACAGCCTCACTGGGCTCAGGAGCAAAGTTACCGCAGTAGGATTTGGTTTCCAGAGAGCAGATAAGGCACGTTTCTGTTCTCCCTTTGGCAGCCGCTGCTATAACCCAGCCTGTAGACCCAGGGCTTGTGCTCAAAGTGCCGGGAAACTTGGCGCAGCCCAGGACTTTCCGAAGTTGCTGTACAGCAAAATCTCCTCTCGAAAAATCTCATTTTGCATTACCTGGGCTGGCGTCGGTGACCCCGTTATGAACTGAATGATAAATCGTGCGAGAAGCTTGCTTTCCTTCTCTTTCTTTTTTTTTTTTTTTTAAAAACATGCGACACAGCAGCGACTAGTGTTAATGTATAAAATTAATTGCCCCGGTGAGACATTTCTTCCAAAAAAGTAATAATAGCCAGGATTTAGCCTCACGAATGTGAAAACCCTCTGGTATACTAATAAAATGAAAAGGTTTCACAAAATAATATCCCAAATAATTGGGTTCCCTCTACCAACAGACCCCATGTTTTTTCTCTTAAGCAATATAGAAAAAATTGAGATTATTCCTTTGGACTTAATAAAACATAATTGGAAAAAAATCTTTTAAGAAAGCATAAGGTAATCACTTTCACTTTTCCTAATCAAATTGATGTTGCTTTCCCTCTTCCATCCTTCTTGTAAGGTGAAGAAGTCTTTAACACATTCAGATCATTCAAGAGAAAAAAAAAAAGAAAAAAGAGCGAAACACCTTTTTCTCTTTTTATTTACAAATGGAATCACAATGTTTATTTATGGTGCTAACGCACCCACTTGCAACTTCCTTTGCTTCCTTTGGTTTGAAGGGCTGGCTGGTTTGGCGTTGAGGTTTTGGGAATTTTTTTTTCTTGGTTAATGAAGCTTTTGGGGGAGGGGGTGGGTTGGTCTCAATTTTTTTAAATTATTTTTTTTAGGCACATTGATGGCTCAAACTTTTGAACAGCCCCGGCTTGTAAATCCAGTGCCTGTCACCCCCTCCTCCCGCTCCCCAGAAATGCATGCTCCTACTGTGCTGCATTCATAATCAAATTAGTGTGCTGTGAATAGGTTAAAAAAACTGTTATCCAGCCGCTGCCGAGAAAGATATTTTAGCCCCCTCCCCACAAAGCCCGCCCTTCTCTGCTTCCCCCCCCCCACACTCCCCCCCCCCCGCCTTTTTTCCTCCCTATATGAGACATAAAGACATCCACACGGACAGAAAGATCTTTACCTTACTTCTTCTCTGCAATCTTAGCCTCTTTATTTATTTCCCCCATCCACCCAACATAACAAACCAAAAGTAAATTCTCCAGAAATGAGCTGCTTACGGGAGAAAAAGGGGTGCTGGGGGGGGTGGGAAGTCGGTGGGCTGCTGCGCGAGTGATGCTATAGGGAAAAAGCACTGGAGATAGTTGTCCCAGCTACGAGATAAAAGCTACATTACATGAAATTAATGGAGGCTGTCTGAGACATACATGAATCAGTGTTTCAACACTAAGAAACCAGCACAAAAGAATAAAGAAATCTGAGTACTAACTATATCTTCAAAGGTCTCCTATTTACCCAGCTATACCGGGTACTGACACAAGTAGGGGGAAAATATAAGAAAAAAGCACTGCTGTGATCGAATGAATGAGACCATATGAGCTATATTGGTGCCGTATGCATTCTATTTAGCTGATATCAAACACAGTTTAATGAAAGTTAAATAGTTTCTGAGGAGTGCATGAGCTGGAACAGATTAGATTCCACCGAGGGGTCTGTCAGCATATTGTTGCTCACATGTATTCCCTGCTCAGAGCTGCCACAATTCCAGCACTCCATTAGCAATACACAAAAGACTTATGCAGATAGCGGGCATAAGCATGTACCGCCATGTTGGGAAATAAAAAAAAAGGGAAAAAAAAGAAAAAAAAAGGGAGAAGAGGGGGAAAAAAAAAACAGATGAAGGTTTTTGTTCGGTGCGTTCATCTGGAAATAGATCACTGTAATACGAAAGTGATAAGAATAGATGGAGAAAAGGAGAAGTGGGGGCTGTAAGAAAAATATAATTAAAAAATATAAAAGAGAAACATGTAAACTACCTTAAAAGAACATATATTGCATCAAGTATATAATGAGGTTTTGATCTTTCAGGGGACAATGACATGGGTGAATGCTGTGCCCTTTTGATCTGCAAGTTACATCTGGTCTTAAAGGCACAGTGGTTCCCGTGGCCTCTCTCCCCCAGAAGTTGTGAGAGTAGTTCCTTTTTTAGGGAGAGGGGAAAAAAATCTTCCTACAAAACATCTCTCAGGTTCCTCCGTCGTATTTTAAGATGCAGAATTCATCCTAGCAATACTGCTGGACAGCCTGTGTGCCTAGTACAATCGCTGTCACTGAAACTAACATGAATTGAGATTAATTTTTATCACTTCAGAGGATTTTTATTCCTCTCCCTGGGAAAAAAAAAAAAAAAGAAAAAATCCTTCTCAGAGTTGTCTGTTTTAAAATTAGTAGTAGGATAAGGCTGGTGGGGGTATTTAGATATCAGATGGCAATTGCTCAGTGATTATTGCATTTTGATTTAATCTGACAGAACTGATCTTGCACCATGAAATCTGTATTTTCACAGGAAAATAGGAGTTGCCATGCCGGAACAGAGCATTTGTCCACCCAGTTCTGAGCACTGTGCTGACCTGGACCCTGTACATGAGGGTAGCAAATGCCTCCCCCTGCACTTGCACTCTCTGCAATTATTTATTTTTTATCAAGGGGCAGGGGGAGGAGGGGCAGGATTTCTCCTTGCCCCTGGCTGACAGTCACTTTACACCCTATGGTACCAGGATTTCTTTCCCCTGAAACTTTTTTTTTTTTTAACCCTAGCTAAGTGCATCCACAAATATTATTTCTGTCCACAGAAATGCTGTGAACTCTTTTGGAGCGTTCCTGTCTGTAGCAACGCTCGCCCTGGACTTTGCTATCCAGCAACAGCGATGTTGGGAGGGCAGGTGGGTGTTCCCCCCTCTGTTCTCTCCCCTTCCCTCTCCACCCACCTTTCCTCTAATTCAGTCAAAGAAAAGGGGGCACAAGAAAAAAACATGATTATTTGTTCAGGTTTCTTTCTGCTGCTGGGAGCCTGCCTTATTAGTATTATCTGGGCTGGGAGCACACAGTGTTTCCTCAGGCATCTCTTCTGAGTCATTTTATCATTATTCATAGGGATAAAAATGGCCCAAACTGAGGATGCTGGGGATCCATTTAGGGTTGCCTGTCAGATCCACTAAGGTAATTGGCTCCATTTCTTCATTCCAATTCTAAATTAAAATAATTTTATTAAGTGGTACAGTAGGTGTTTCACCTGTGTCACCAGCTGTCTATTAGAGCCAGAAAGGGCTTTTCCACATTATTTCTGTCTGTTCTTATAACATTTTGTCATCCTATTCTGTGTTACATCATGTCAGAGGTTGCACACTCCCATGTGCTTAAACCCCATGGTTACAAAATGTAGGTCCGAGATACCCTTTTCAGGGTGGAGGAAAAGTCAAATACACTTGACTGTTCCAACACTGCTCACCATTTCCCAGATGCAATCCATGCAGCAGGAAAAATGACCATGTAACTGAGAGCAGGGTCCATGGTAAAAATTGAAAATGTACTACTAACGAAAATGATGAACCAGTGATAGTAGTGAGGTTCCCAGCAGCAATATTTTGAGAAGAGATGGGTTTAAAGCTGTGCTGCTTGTATATGGGAGGTAAACATGTGAATGGGTCTCTATGGAGGGAGAAACATGTAACGCAACTGGTCCCTGCAGGTAGTAGCTATTGGTGGTCCTGATGCCTGTACTAACGCGGTGTTAAATAATGAACAGTAGGCTGGCAAAGTGTATTCAGGTTTGGGATTTTTCTTTTGTCTTCAGAGCAGGATGGTCCTACCTGGTAGGGATCTGTATGGGGTCAATAATTGTACTTTTAAAGAAGTGGGAATTGAGGTGGAGCTTGAAAACACCATGGTGAAAGTTGTTAGTGTCAAAATAAGGTATTTGTGGTTCCCAGTTTTGTGTTTATTGGTCAGGGATGGGGTCAGCGTTCCCAACAGTGGTGTTCATATTCAACATTCAAATACAGCATTCTGCATCTCCAGTTAGTGTCTTGGCAGGAAAGCACAGGTGGGTAAGTATACATTTGAGCATCCGTCTGAATTAGGTATCTTGAGAATGAATAGTTGGTGACTGAGATCCCTACATCCTATGGGGGCAGGGGAACCAGGAGAAGTTATGGCAGTAGAAGAAACATCAGAGATAACTGCTGATTGATATTTTATTTCAACCTTCCCATGAACCACTAGCTACCGAAAGGTAAAAGTTTCCACGAGCAGATAACATGAGTTATGCAGTGAAAAAAGGTCTCTTTTCTAATGGACGACGTCATTTCCATCCAGAAAAAGGCGCAGCTGCACAATAACATTCCTTGTGGTTAGATAGGGAAGGAGAGGAGAAAAAAAAAGGCATGTTTGTTCAGTTTTCAGAGGTTTTGCAACTGTTTTTCTTCAACCTGCAGGTGGCATTAGCACTAAAAATGGATTTTTCTTTCTTTCTTGAAAAGTGTTTAGCAGTGAAATGAAGTAAGCTGCAAGAGGATCTGTAGTAGGACTGCGTGCTTGGAGTTAGTCATGCTAACTGCAGATGGCATTTTTGCATGTTTTATAAGGCAGGGATATACAAATGTTTTAGCACCCTGAAATATAATATATTAAGTTTCCGGAAGCATGCAGGCTGGTAGGACCAGAAGAGCCAGAGCTTACGCTAAATCTGTGCAACTGTGAATGAACTGCGCTGCACTCAGAGCAGTGCTCACTGCCAGTGACACCAGGCTGACGCCTGTCCATCAAAGTCTTAGGTCCAGCTGGGCAGCATCTCAAGCTGCTAGCTTGTCCCCAGCCCTCAGTGAGGGACAGTTTCAGATGCCCTAAACTGCTGAGGAAGAGTTTATTGCAGGCCCAAGCTGGTTCCCATTAAAATAAAAGGGAGAACCTTACTGCGCAGAGCAGGGTTAAATCCTTCTGCATGGTGAGGAACACTGGGGAAGCTCTGCAGCCTTTTACTGTCTAGTGTCTAAGACTCTTTGGCTGTGAAATGGATAATAATAATTATTATTATAATAATAGCAACAACAACAACACTACCTGCTCGTCTTCTTTACCTGGCATGGGGAGGCTAGAAACATTAGTCAGTGCTGAAACAGGGCCTAAAGTATGAAACATTATGAACCCCAGCCCCTCTCGCCTTTTCTGGTGTGTGTGCCAGGAATAGTAACAAACGCCGATTTTAAATTGTTACTTGCATCCCAAACCCCAACACCTTCCACGAACACTGACTTGCCGTGTGGGACACAGTCCCAGAACAGTTCCCTCCAGAAGGCTGGACCCTCTTTTCACCTTGTTCTGCAGAGCTGAAAATGAGTCATTTATGGCCACAGTAATTTAGATTTGAGTTCATGACCAGGAAAAGTTCACTCAGGTAACACAACAAGAGCAAATTTGGAGGGAGGAAGGAAGCCCAGCAAAGGTGGATCTGGGTCAGTCTTTACCCAACTGCCCAACTCTTCACTCAAGAGCCACAAAGGAACCCAAATAATGATAAAAAACCAGAGCAGACATGGAAATCCCTTGCTATTTCAGCCATGTATGACCCGAAGTAAACCTCAAGTACCTGAGAGCAAGGCACCTACAGGCTTTTCCTGCTGAAACACAGTCTGTAGCTGTGAAACCTGGAGTTGATCATCTGCTTAAGATTTCTTTTATTTCTTTAGTTTTCTGCTGCAGCTTGAGCACCTCATGAGTACTTCTAAAGCTGGTACTCATCCCAAAACCCAAACCAAGGCTAATTTCTCTAGCAGTTCTATCTATCACAGTTTAGGTGCACTCGAACACAATCCTTCCCCCATTCCCCAAACTAAAATGCCAAAGAGGAAAACTGTCAGCTGAGGGAGAACTGGGGTCACAGATCTCTCGCCAGAGGCTGCGGGGAGATTTTATTTTTTTTTTTTTTTTATTTTTTTAAGCAAACAATTTTGTTATTGGGAAGTGATAATTTGCGAAAGGAAAACAACTCCAGGCAAAGGGTGTGCTTTGACAAATTTCCCATACTGAGGAGGGGTGGGGAGAAGCATGAAAAAGAGAAGAAAATAAATGTAGAACGATTGCAATGTCATGGGGGGTAAGTGGTACGTTTGAGACAGGGACTAAATCACTGCTAAATCACTGCAGGCAGAATTGATGTGAGACTGGAGCACACTGAGAACTGGGCAGGGGCATAAACCTAATTGATTTGAGGCTGGAGCAGGGAGTTAATTGGGGGCCAGGGTGGAACAGTAACTAACGTAGCGATGTGATAGCCAAAAGCATATCTCACTCTATGCCGGTCACATCAGTTGTCCTGCCTGCATGGGGCATGAATGTTGGGAGCCAGGGTATCACCCCAGTAGCTTAAACCAGGATTTCATTATTTTGGTTGGAGGCTGATCTCATGCTTTTGGAGATGAGGTTGAGCATGTTTTGAGCACTTGCAAAAGCTCTCCACCATGATGGATCTCGGGAGAGTGATGCCGCACAGCATGGCTCAGCAGCGCTTGTCATCTACAGCCTTGTTTTGGCTGGTGAAGGGGAGGAGAAATGGATTGCTAGACAAATTATTACAGCAATCCTTGAGAAATGGGTGCTTTTGCAGAGAACTTCATTCCTCTCAGAGAAGCAACATAGCCCCCAAGGAAACCACCTAGACCAGGTTCACAGTTATTACTTACAAATATTCCCTTGTGGTTTTTTTCTGTTATTTTTTTTTAAAAAAAGACTGTTGAATTGAGCACTCAAATTTTGAAAATGCAAAGACGAAGGTTGCCTGGGCAACTGCTTTGCACTTAATGAGGAAATGATCCTGTGAAACAAACATTAAGTGATCATATAATTAAGGACTGAATCAAAATTCCATTGTACAAGGGAGAAGCCTAAATTAAAGTTGACCAAGCAACTTCCAGTTTAGCATTTCCTAAATTTTAAGAACTTGACTTAATTTTTTAAAAATTATGTTCTCCTTTTGTACGCAATCTCAGTTTTTCTGCAAGAAAATTTATGGAATATCAATGTTTTGTGGCCAACTTCACCTCCAGCCCTAATCTGAGTTTCAGCCCAGGAGCTGCAGATTCGCAGCACAAATGCCTACTGTTGGGACAGAGAGTGTAACTTTCATCTGCTGCCCTTTGGGGAATGACTTACAGCTGAAGGTGCAGCATGGCTTTTCAGTTTGTTAGAATGTACAGTTTGCCACACTGCATCCAATGGGCAGTGAATTTAGTCTACAACAGATACATCGAAGGAAGATACAAGAAATTAGCATACAGAACAATCTGTCCACAGAAAGACTTCACCCAAGTCACTAGTATTTAGAGAGTGTTCTAAACCCTCAAGAATAAAGTTTATGTCTCTTCCAAACCCTATTTTTTGGCAGTGGCTTTGGGTTTAGATGTCACTCTTTCACCATTTCCATAACCCAACATGTCGGAGGAACGTGGTGACTCAGTATTCCTGGGGTCTGCTTCAAGCTCTGGGGCAAGAGTCTAGTCTAAAACAGTTTTTAGTAATCCATCACCAACAGCATGAGCAAATGCTTTAAAACTGGAACAATAAATGCCACTTGGATAAGAAAACCTTTAAAATTATATCCTCTCCTATATAATGTATAAATCTTTCTAAATTATACCTTCCATTTTGTTCCTTTTGCAAAACCACAGTGGGATCTTCCAATGCATTACAGCATACTTGCCATTTCAAACTATATTTAAGACTTTGCACCAGCAAACTCCCCTCTTTAATTCATCTGGAAACATGCATAAAGTTTTAGCTTACACATTTTTTAGCTTACTAAGTGATAATTACACAGAACTCTGCCATTCTCTTGCTGTTTTCAAGGGCAAGAAGTGTCCGTACATGCAGCTTATACTAGGGTCTGGCTTTTATTATTATAATTGTTATTGTACTTAGCTATCTGTCAATGCAGAGCTTCAATTTGGCGCAAATTATCTCCACAGTGGCATGCTCATACTGCGAGATGCTCTTGTGGCTCCCAGGACCAAGGATGAAGGCAAAAGACTAGTTTTAACGTCCTCCCATTTGCACCCAGTCTAATTTTACCTAATGATCTCTGTTTATTTATTTCCTTTTTTATTTTTGTAAATTGCAGGCTATCCAAATAGTATCTAAGAGTTATATCTAGAAATACAGCAATATAGTAGGGAAGCTTTACCTTGCATTTACAGAACTGGCAAAGGATTTGGGGCTCCTCAGTTCTCATCTGCGTTTCTGGGGACATTGGGACACTCAGCGTGAGCACTTGCCCACAGCAACTTCCTGTTTAGGCTGGTTTCCTTTGGTACCCTTCTTTCCTCTACTCAGTCAGTTAGTCTTTGTCAATGTGGACTCTTGTTTCTTGTAGCTTAGGTTAACAATGTGACTGTGGGTAATATCTACTATCTAGGTGCCAATGGCTTCTCTAAGTTGATTTTGAATAACAATAGCTGTATGATTTGTTTGTCATCTTAAATTATATTAATTTTTTTTCTATAGTTAGTGTTTTTGCTGGCAGGAGTGGCAGAAGTTGATGCAGTTTTGGGATAAGGTGGCTGCAAGATTTTGTGATACTTGTTGAACCTCCATTGCCATATGTACTGATGAGCACGAACAGTGCTTGTTTCTAAGCAAAGAAGACTCCATGTCTGTTGAAATCAGCTTTGTACTGCTTTCATTATTCTAATACTGGTCATGAAGATCATGCAAAGTTCTTTTACTGTGGGACATCCCTGACATTTTCCCATTGACAGAGACTGACTGGTGTGATTCAGTGACCTTCTGCTCAGATGCTTCAGTTGGATCCTGTTCCTGTTTCTTCACCCACCCTGCTCCATCACTGTCATTGCCCAGCTCCATTGTTTTGCTGCCACCAGCTGACTCCCAGTCTCCTTGCTTGGTCAGGTACAGCATCTCTCTTCTTCGCTCACAACAGCGTTTTTATTTCACAACTTTGCCCGATGACTCTTTATCATTTAGTGTAAGCTCCTCACTGTAGAGTCCCTGCCCACCAAGCAAGACCAGCTGTAAGCTGTCTTTCTGATCCCATATTTCAGTTTTGCTTGACTTGTTATCCCTGTTAATTTCTTTCTGTACTCACAGTTTTCCTCATATGTCCTCTTCCCCCCCTCCCCATCCCTTCCTTCTTAAATGAAGTTGTTTCCTTTTCTACATCACTCAGACCTGGAGAGCCAGGGAAAACTGACTCTCATTGTTCTTTCTAAGACCCCTCTTCCAGCAGCTGGAAGCTGCAATTACAGAAAAAGTCTGTTTTGAGTTTGGCAAAGTTATAAGCAAATGAAACAGTCTCTTAAAATGAGAAGTGTCATACAACCTTAATAATAGACAACACTATCATCTCCACCTATAGTATATATGTGCTTGTGTATAAAAATGAAACCTGAAAACTGAATGAACATGAAAAGGCCTCGACCTACTTTCAAACTGATAGGTGTGCTCCCCATCTTCAATGGAAATAGACAGGACAGGTCTTGTACATCTCTGGCTTCATTTTGCAGAGCTGTATTATAAGTAGAGTATTATTGTGGAAGGAATCTTACAGACAATAAAACTGGGGAAGGGATTTTTTGCAATATCTGATTTGTGCAGGAGTAAAATTCACGAGCTCTTTTGAATCTCATCCATGGCAATTCAGACAGATGTTGAAACATGTGGTAACCAAAAGTAGGTCCAAACCTGAGCCCTCAGGTAGGCAGAACTCGTTCCTTACAGTCTCAGAGTGTACAGTTTCAGGGTCTGCTTTCCAGCTGCAACCCAGAGGAAATTTGGAAGGAGAGAGGGACTCGTAGTGTCCTCTTTAAGCCCACTATTTGCTTATTAGGAAACTGAGAGCTCTTATTCCTGGAAGCAACGTTTTGTAAACTGTCATATTCATTTCCTTCACACGCTGGCACAGATTGCCTGCCTGACCTGAGGGCTGAAGCCATTTACATTTTTGATTTGCTCATCTCTCAAAAACCTCCACAAATTAGAAATACCATAAACCATGTTTGTTGTTGTGAGGATAGAGAAGTATGAAATGAGGTCTGAGGTTTGTGTTTTGACCTTGGCTGAAATACTGGTTCAAAATAGACACGAAGAGTCTCTAAACTTCAAGGCACTGGCTAATGTATAACTGGCTGTAAGTATTTCTTTACAGGAGAGCTTTTCTGCACCAGAAGTCTCAAACCAAGTTCTGCAGCATCTTACAGGTGAAAGACAGAAAACAAAAATTAATATGATCTCCAAAAAGATTTTGAATTGAAGCTGTGTAATTGCAAGATGTTTTCCACCTGTATTAAGATTTCTAATGAGCTTTTCACAGGAGACTCTCAGCTGAGAAACCCTGTAAGACTGCAGACATTGGAGACTTTTACATCCTTAATCTTTATTCTTCCTCCTGGTGTCTGGGGCACTTGCCATGGGTATGGTCCATGTTGTTCTTTTGTAATAAGGACATACATGTCTGTCTTTTCTGCTTTCCTGTGGTCCCAGGCCCCTCAGATGGGCACTAGGGGAGCAGAGGTGGCTTTCTGGCTGGGACTTTTGGAGCTGGCCCGTATGCTATGACCTCAAAGGGGGCAGAGCTGAGAGTGAAACTCTAGAAACAAGTTGGTAATGCTGCAAGATTGAGTGTTTGAAACTTCGATATTCTTCTGTGATGAGGCTATTTATAATTCACTCTCATTCCCTCCTGCTGAAAAATTCCTCTAATTCTTCCCATGTGAACGGAGAGCATGAAAGGAGCACCGAAGGTCTCCCCTCTTGCTTTCCTATTCATTTCCTTATACTGAAGCCCTGTGGACAAAGTCTGTTCCAGGTGCAGGAGAGCTTTTCGTGTAATTTACCCATGGTATTCTTATCAAAAGTGTTACCTCCGAAACTATTTCCTTTTAACATTAATTATCCTTTGAGCCAGCTCACCCATAGCACACAAAAGGGTGCAGAGGCTTAGCAGGATTCTTTTTTTCTTTTTCATTAAGTACCACATGTGCCTCTCTTTGCGTATAGAGTGGTTCCCTGCCACCTTGAAGACATCACAGCATGTACTGTGGGAACCAAAGCTAACAGGTATAAAATGGGTGGTTATTGTTTACTTATGTGCTGTAATGCTTCCCATATGACCTAGTGACGAGGCTTGTGGTGCTGGAGGTGTAAGGATTAAATTAAAAGTTTAAAGATATAATAACAAAAAAAAGGACATAAGTTAACAACAGTTGGGATAACCTTTGAGGCTGAATCTTCCCTGCAAGGCTTGGTGCACCTATGTGGTCTTACCTAGTAAAGGGGGATGAGGATGTGATCGACCCCCTGGGCATGGAAGTTGATAGCTGAAGGCAGTCTGATGGGAGAAGGGAGGACAGAGGGGTTAATCTCTTGTCTTCTTTGCCCAGGGGAATGTTTATTTCCTTTCAGGAAAGGTCTTCTTTCCTTCGGTGAGTTAAGTCAGCCTCTGCTTTGTTTGATGCTGCCCATTTGAGGAAAGCTTCTCCCTGACCTTCTGCCAGAGAGACTGATGACAAGGACAGTTTGAACTAACCTTGACATTCACCAGGGTAAATGGCTTTTTCCACAAGTAGTCAGCAAGCAAGGAAAGCTAATGAATCTGTACCTGAGGGAAACTGAACAACAATTGTACTTTTGAAGAAGGAAAGTCTTCTCTGGCTCCATCTGTGCTTAAATGCTGGAGGATTAACTCTTCCAGCTCACACCTGAGCCTCAACATGTCACCTTTTGATGGGTGGTGGGGAGGCCACTGGTGGAGGAGTGGATAGGCAAAATCACCATGGGAATGGAAAAATGCTCATCTCTGATTGCTGTGATGCTGGACAAAACTGCTGTTATCCGTCCTCTTACCACGTTGGATGATAACCTTCCTGCAGCCCCGCGCTGTCCTCGGCCCAGGGCATCAGCCATAGAGACCCGAGAGCTGATGGGTGGTTAGGTATCTGCTGCCTACAGGCACCATACCCTCAACTTTACCTTTAAAGGGGATTTTAAGTCTAGGTTTGAGTACTGGAATTTAGCTTTAGGAAGTGGAGGGATCACTGTGGCTGTCACCAGACAGCTGTGGCTCATGTTTCGGTGAATAGGGGTGTCATGTGTGGACAGGTCTGCAACACAGGAAAAGACCTGGCTGCACCTCAGCCTGGGGTTTTCATTGGTGTGTCCCCAGATTATAAAGGCAGAGGCATGCGGAGCCTGCTGTGCCCTTTTCCTGCCTGGGGAAGGAGGTTTCGTTTACTGCTCAGCTGATATCTGGGAACAATAGAAAGAGCATAGGCAGTTGCAACATATTTCACTTTTCTCAGCACTGTCCAGATGATGTATTCTTAGTCCTAATTAGGTTGTTCAAAGTCTAGTTTTTGTGAATAAGCCATCATTGTGTGAAGATTGGCCTGACAGTACTCTGGCCTGTTCATTCACAAATATTGCTTGTTACTTCATTTAGTGTTAACTCATTAGGGAATCCTTCCTGTGGCTGGAAGGAAGAAACAGAGGTGTCACACTAGACAGGGCTTCCTGGATGGATGGAAGTCAGATTACAGCTGATTTCAGCCTGCTTTGGTGAGCCTCACTGTTTCACAGGAGCTCGTGCTCTTGAAAGAAGTTTGCAAGGGTACTGGCTGGTGAGGTGAGAGTCTATTTTTCTGGGATGCTTGGGAAGTGGCTGCAGCCAGTTTTTGCCTGGCAGCACTTGGGCTCAGGGCACATGGACTGCTTTTCTGAGTCTGCTACTAATTCATGTGTGCATAACTCCTACTGACTGGACTAAATTGAGGTCTGTAAAATGTATTTATTAATACTTACTTCCTAGGGCTGTTTATTTAAATGTTTGCAAAAGGCTTTGGAAGGCTAAGCAAGGGGAAGGCGCAAGTTCCAGCACTGAATCCTAAGCACTGGCAATGGAGACGGTTGGCAAAAAAACAGTGATACTTTTTCCTCGGGATAACAAAAGGTAGCACCAACGGCATCTTTGCCATATGATCATTTTCCAAGGGATGACTGAAAAAAAAGTCTACAATGTTTTAAAGAGGGAATGAAAAAGCACTGGGAAAATGGGTTGATAAAATTAAATGCAGCTGGATGTGAACTGCCTGTGTTTTCTTCTGAGGCTCTGCCCAGGTTTCACCCCTGTGTGCAAGTGAAAGTAGCAGAAATGTGTGATGTCAGAGATAAACCGGGACTGGAGTTAATAAGTGGTGAGAATCTACCAGGTTTTGTGCCTGCTGTTGAAACACATGAAAGTGAACTGCCCAAGCACGAACCTTAGTGCTGGCACAGAGGCAAGGGCCAAATCTACTGCTCTGGGGCCAGTGAACACCCCTGGGTGACGTCTGACAGGGACGCGTTGGAGGAGGATGGGTGCATAATGCTGTGAGAGGCTCGAGACAAAACTGCAGGGCTGGTGAGGCTCCTGAGGAAAAACTTGTATACAGTGGAGGAGATAATATTTCATCTCCCTGCGGGTCATTTGGTTCTCAGCAGTGTTCTCTGTTTGAGATTTGAGGATTTGCAGACAGACAAACTCCACAACCCAGCAAAGGTCAGTCTGAATATCAGACAGATAAACAGCACCTTTGCCGTAAGCACAACTCCATTTTACGGTGCTCAATTTACTCCTTCCTTTACATGATAAAGTGAAACGCATGCTTCTTTAGAAGGCAGCAGCTGAAAAATTTAAAGTAACATAAATTCCTGAGGTGTTTTTAAAGAAATACTCTTTCCTGTAGCTGCAGCCTACTTCCTCTTCAAATTTTGTGGGTTTTTTTCTCTCTGACTGTTTTGCTTTGGAGAGTTTCTCCTTCCTGACACACCAGCCCTACAGATAAACATGACACCTGCCTTGCACTTGCTTTTCCAAATGAAGACCTTGGTGAAAGAGAGTCTGCAGTAACACTTAGGTTGGCCAAGGACTACCTGGGAGTTGTTGGACTCTCTTCCTTGACCAAATCTGTTCTTTAGTTGTTCGACCTGGCCACGGTAAAGCCAACACTGCTGGCAGGGTACAGGGCAACAGACACATCCTTGGGCCTTGTTGGTAGCTCTCTGCAGGATCCAGCACAGCAAATTCCACATGCACCCCCACCAAAAGCCCTGTGAATAAATTGCAATGCGCGTTTTGCACAGTAAATATCCATAGGATGAGCTTGAGGCAAGGAGGAACAAGATGTAAGATATTTTCAAAGCCTTAATTTCTCTTGCTTCTGCTTAGTTAGAGCAGAAAACTAGGAAACTTAAATTTTACACGAAACACTGAAGGGAACCAGTTTTTTATGGGCCTGTCTTTTATTCCAGATCTGATTCCCATGAAAAACATAGTGGAATCTTTGTATCTAGAATTTGCTTGGGTCATCCTCTATGAAATCCGCATTTCCCTGTGCCCCATGAGCTATCTTTAAAGTGAGTATAAATTATGTTGCAATGGGACATCACTTTTACCATCAGTACTTGAGTGGGGAAAGGGAGTCACAGCAAATAAGGAGTAGAATCCCTTTAATTTTCTTCTTACAGACAAGATCTATGTAATTAAACCATTTCTGTAGGTAGTAAACGTGTTGAATGCAGAGAGTGTGCCAAATACATTTTTTAAGTGAAACTATTTTTTATTAGTCAAACAATCAAGGAAATAATATCACATTCTATCATAAATAGAGAAAGCAGTAATTCCACAATGAAGTGCAAATTAGGGTTTAGAGTTTTGGGGTGTGTTTTTTTTTCTGTAGGCAGAAATCTCATGTATGTTCTTATCGAGATTGGATTCTGTATCCATTTCTAGGAGTTGTAGGTGTCTATACCTTGGATGCTGGATCTCTATCAAATTGGATTCATTTGCTTCTAAGGCAAAAAATAGACTAGCTATTTAGTGAATCTGTAGAAAGCAATTTTTTAGTATCACTGTACGCTTGAGGTAGTTTAAATTTTTCTTTTAAAAGCTGCCTCTGAAGCCCAGCAAGCTAACATTTGTCAGGAATCTATGGCTGTAGGCTGGTCATCACAGGAATAGGTGACAATGGAGCAAAACCCTGGTTCTGTTGGTCAGTTCCCCATTTGTCGCTGCAGCCTTGAAATAATGACAATTATCTGCCTAGCCTGTAATATTAATAAAATAATAAATAATTTATAACCTTTTATAACACAATAAAATCATTGTAATCTCATGAAAAATGCTAATATCAGCTTAATTGCTTTTAATGGTAGTTCACAAGGATATCCCTATAGATTTTAAAATCAGTAGAAGACATTTGGGTGCAGAAAGGAAGAAAAATGAACTTCCTTATCTCTTCCAAGTTCTGTAGGCTTTTTCATTGTTAAAATATAAAGCCAAGTTTTAGTGCTTTAAGTTTAAAATTTTATATTCTGATTCACTTCCATTTTTGGAGAAATGTGGTTTTCCTTGAGAGCACGGCAGATTAATGAACAGCAGGAAGTAAAGCTAAACAGCAAACTCCGGCAGAGAGGCAAGGATCTGGATATTCATGGTGGTGGGCACCAAGGTATGTGTGTACAGATCTTGATGATTAAATCTCTCACGAGACTGGCAACCTCCTGAGTCCTGGTATGAGCAAGTCCCCTTATTGTATCTCTTACAGGCCATTCACCCCTACTTATGAGACAGAAGAGTGGTATGCTATTAAAACTGGTTATTCCAGACAGTTCACCTCAAAACCCACTGGAGATTTAATATAATTACTGGAATATTCTCCTGCTACCCGTGGTCAGGGGTGGTGGAAATGGAGTACCCCATTGTGCTACTGACAGAGTCCAGCACGTCCAGGGCTTTTTCAAGTTGTAATAGACATATCATCCAGAAATTATTTTTTCTAGTAATTTTTGATCCATTCTTCCATGACCTAAGCAGACACAGCCTGACAATTGGGGCTGGGTGCACATCCAATAATGTAGCAGATAAATCCATCAGTATGTAGGCATATATGTATCCTATCATGAACCTTGGCGACTGTATCTACTAGAAATGAAAACTTTCTTTCTCACACAAACCACCACGAGTGAGAGCAACAGCAATGGCAACTAACATTTGGTATCCTTTGGAGAAAGGTAGTTTATAAGTTCTTATGCTCTTACTCAGACCTGAGGGTTGTGTTTGTCTCACACAGCAGTGGCTCTGGACCTGTTCTGTTTGCGAGTTGGAGATAATCAGTGCAAATGTAATAAGATTTTATGGTACCACACTGTTGTCATGAAACGCTATATTTTGTTTTCTCTTCTTGGGGTTTGTTTGGGATATGTTGCCACTCTTGGTGGAAGACTGCATTGTGCAAGGGAAACTACAAAAAGATGTGTGGGTTTGTGCATCTCTGCTGTGGTGCTTGTTTAGGTTTTGTTGGTTTTCCCAGGGTCAGGGTCGTGCTCTCGCCCCTGTGTGGTCAGCAGGGGGACAGCCCCCTTGCTGCTCTCTCCAGTGCCTGAGTATTGCTAACCTGATCACCGCTGGGCGTTTCCATGGTGACTATAGCTGGGTTGATCTCCATGGTTACGGCGGTACCCTGGCTGTGGGATGGGGAGCTGTTACTGAAGGCTAGAGGTACCCAGCTGTCCTGGGACAAGCAGGCTGGGGAGTCAGGAGGGAACATTAGGGCATGGGCCAGCAGGTCGAGGACAGCAGCAGGGTGGGGTATACCAGGTCATGGGCAACAGCTGGTGGAGAAATTGTCACCACTGTCAGGCTCAGGGAGCAGAGCACCTCTTCCCAGCTCTGAGACCTGTAGTTTTTCTGTGGGGAGACTGTCTAAAACCCAGCCCCATTAATCACCTGGCTCCAAATATCTCCTTTTATGTCATTGCATGCTGTGCAGGGGCAATGTCCTACTACCATGCAGGTAAGAATGTCCCTGGGAGGGCAGGGAAGCTCAGGAGCAAAACCACCCACAAGTATTGCAGACAGGTACTTTATTTCGGTTTGGCTTGTGCGATGTGAATGTGCACCTGCTCAGCCTGATCTTTGCCAGACCCCTGAGCCCTATTGTACTGCAACTGCAGGAAGAGAGACTACTCACAGCCACCCATGCGCAGGTGCTTAAACACTAAGCAGAATGTTGTTAAGTGAGCAAATCCTGCTGGTCAGGGATGGCTTTCCATATCAAGAAAGGCTCCAGTAGGTAAGGTCAGATATGAAAATAACATACCCACCAGATAAAGACTTTTTGTATTTAAATATGTCATTAGATATTGAAGGTGAACTTTGTATTTCTTGATCATTAAGCAGTGAAAAGATCTATGCTGGTTACATTTATCCTGGATTTGTTCGGTTGAGCATTGCCTGCATCAGCATTTCATCTTGTGTGGACACTTCCCTGCTTTACTGACCTGACGCTAGCTGTGAAATAACCTTCCAGTTATCAAATGAACTGTGAACTGTGAGATGTAGGGGTAAAGGCACAGGCTGGTGCTATTTCCAACTATTGGTGAAGGAGTGGCACTTTGTTATTTCAAATCCTGGTAAGGATGAAGAGTGACATAAGCACAATAGTAAACAGCATTAATGTCACCGAGGGCTCTGGGAAGTGTTCAATTGTCTTCATCTCATGTGGCTGGAGGTTTCTTTTTTTTTACCTTTGCTTGAAATGCTATCAATGGTCCAACTTCAGTCCCTATATGGCTATTTATCTCAATGTCTCCTGTGGTGCTAGCAGGTAGAATGTGCCTGCTCTGCTATGAGCCAGGGAGAAGGCAAAGGAGAGAAAAAATAAGCTGTGAGTGATTCATTTATGCTAAAGCTTATCATTCCAAGCCAAAGACAAGATGATGAAAGCATGTTGAAGTAGCCGATTCCAGCCCAGGCATGTGCCCATCAAAAAGAAAACAAGAACTTACACTTAAATACCCTCAAATATGAAGCATCTCTTTCCTTTCTGCCCAAGTTATCCAATTCACTTTGAAAACAGCCTCCTGCTGCTTTACAAACTTTTTAACCTATTTTGAACTGAATATACTGGCGTCTTCATTCTCCTCCTGCCCACATCAAGGTAAAGTTTCACGTTACCTTTAATGCAGCAGGACTAAGCCCCTCTCACAGCCTTGCAGCACATGCACTTCCCCCAAATCTCCATACACCTTCTGCATTGCAGGTTCCACCAGATATTACTAACACTGCGGAAGGTGAGAGGAAAGTGAAAATATTTCTCCTGGTTTGCCCAGCTCCCTTATTTTGTGTATTTTTCACTTGACAGTTGCTATAGACTTTTGCCACAGCAAGCAGGAATGAATTGACTTTAGAAAACAAAAAATTGGAAATTTGTAGAAATTCATAATGAGACTGATGACTAAAGAAACTCCATTGCAGACCATCACCAAAGTTTATTTTTTCTTCTTTTTTCTGCAGTTCACATGAATCCTTGGTGCTGTGACTGCTGGGCTGCACTGAGTGCAGAACCATGCCCTAAAGCCTCACAGGCACTATGACCAGAGAGGCCCTAGAATTGAATATGTGAAAAACTATGCCTACAGCTACTGAATTTCAACACTTGATGTAGTTGAACTGCACTTTAAACTGCATAAAAGAGTTAAAGCTTGTGTCCAGTTTGCTTTCCCTGGTGCTTGAGGATTAGAGGGGTTCATGGCGCTTCGCAACTTTGTGGACCAGTCCTTATGGGTGAGTTTAAATATAAAAATCAGAGATGATCCCTGTGGATTCACCTTACCCTCTACAGAGAGAATGAGAATGCAGGGTCTCACTCACCACCTAGCTGCACCCCATCCCCTCTCTCAAACCTGCTTGTAGGAAATGATTCAGAAAACACTGCCCTTATCTCCTGGCATTCATGTAGAGCAGCAGCACCGGCCCTGCTGGGGCATAATCGGGGGCCCCGGTGCCCTGTGGCACCTGGCTGTGGGAAGGTCAGTGCTGGGGCAGGCTGTGCTTTCAGCTTTGTTTTTCCTCCCCATCACCCTGTGGCAGCCGTAGGGGTTGGTCTGTGGAATGCTGAAGGGCCTGGAGATTGTTAAGCACCAAATTTTGTTTACTCCCTCTTTTATACGAGCATATTTCACTGAAGAAGCAGAGGGAGAGCTTGTTCACTTGCAAAGCAAAAGCATCCTGTCTACATCCATTTTAGGACTGTGCCTCTTATGAACGATTATGTTAGGGGAAGGAGCCACGATCTGCTGGATCGAGCCACAGCATGCAGGGCTGCAGACGGGGTTCTCGAGTGTGGGGCCACAGGAGCGGTTAAAATATTGCCTTGCCTTCACTGGGGATTTTTCTTTCCCTTATGAAAACAGAGTGGCCTCTGAATGTCAGCCCAGCCTGCCTGTCAGTTCTCAGCTGCACCATGGGATAAAGCTGCTGATCCTTTTTATCCCCTTCTGGGAGTAGTATTAATAGTGTATTCATTTTTGTTCCATTTATAATTCATTACTGCCCAGTTATTTGGATTTACTTGCGTTAAAAGGTGTAACAAGACAAAAACTTAACTGGTTACAAGCCCAGGAAGGAGGGGAACGCTCTTCCCCTCCCTCTGTCCTGTCTTGCCTCCAGGGCTGATGGGAGCTGCCAGCCAGGACTGAGCTTGCCTAAGCATGGGAGAAGGGAGATTGGAGATCACTTTGTCCCCAAGATGTAAAGCTTTAGAGGTCACCATTGCTCAGGGATTTTGCCTCTAAACCCATAAGAAGAACTGCATTACTTCTGTCTAGTCTTGGCATATTCCTGGATGGATGCACCCAGATCTCACTGAATTTAACTGGAAATCTAACTCACATTGGGTGTTTGAAATTCCTCTGTACAACAGAAATATATGTTCTAAACAGATAGGGGCAGGCATTTTAAATAAAAATTCCTCCTTATTGTTTTAATCTCCCACCTACCCCCCCTCAAGTGTTTTTATCTGCTCACAGTCATGTAAGCATTGGGTCTCCTCTGGGCATTGCAGGTTCAGGGCCAGAGGGTCTGCTCTGCCCACAGCACACACTCCAGGAGAGGCCCAGATGTTCACAGATGGAAAAAAATCCACAACCCAACAACAACAACAACAACAAAAAAAGCTGTGTTTTTTAAACCACCTTTACGCTTTCCTGCTCCTGAGGCCAGTCCCCTGCACAAGATAAAACAGCCTGGAGTCTGCTTTATCTCACCCCCAGCTGCCCACTGTCCCGGGGGACTCTCTGGCAGAAAGGCTCAGCCGGACACAGCAGCTTCTCGGCTGTGCACCCAGGGAGGGGGTTGTCGTGGGACTGGTCCCAATGGGACCTCCTGCAGCGGGGACTTACCCCATGGCAGGTTGTGTTGGGTTTTCCTGTCTGTTTGCTTTTCAGGAAGCAGCTGGGGCCAGTGTTGGGCTTTGCAATCCAAGGTGTTTTCTTATTCTATTTATTTTATGTTTTATTTTTATTTTTTCCCTAAGTTGTCAGACTTCTTTCCTGGCAAGCTGTGGCTATTGAGGTGGTTCTGGGGCCCTGTTGACACCAGGAGATGAAGTAGTAGAACCCTTCTACTGCTTGGCCCAAGTAGGAACAAACTTGCTCTTTGAGTTGCTCTTGCTCTTACAGATGGTGCTGGTACCCTCATGCTACTCCCTCTCATTGTAACCATCTACAGTTCTTTTGGCTGGCTTAAACTGACTTCTGATATAGGTCTGGCAAGGTCAATCTGGACAGTTACATCCAAAATATACTTTTGGGAAATTATCTAAAATACAGACAGGAAGTTTTATTTTCAGACAGACCCATGCAGAATTCTGCAGAAGCATAGATGGACAAATCAGTCAGCTGGGGCATCTTTGATCCTGAAAGCTCCTGGACTTTGAAGGATTTTTTGTGTATTAGTAAGATCCCCAGTTTCAGTCATCCCTATCTTCCTGCCTTGAACCTGTCACTTCCTTCCCAAAGGGCATTTGCAGATCTAGAAATAGAGTTACTTGTGGGTTCCCAACATAAGAAATCCCAAATTAATAAGGAGTATACTGTGGGTTGCCTACATGTAGCTCCCTTGCTTTTGATTCAATACCCAGAATGGCCTTTCTGAAGCTCACAGAGGCTCTTGGGAGGAGGGATTCATACTACACTGGCTTCAAAGGCTTGTCTTGTAGCCATAATAATAATTCCAGATTAGTGGTAGTGATAAGTATTAGAAATACTATGTCTATTTAATTTTAATTCAATATTCCCAACAAAACTCTATATGTTCTCAGATACAGCAAAAAATGCGATACTTGTGGCCAAATACTTTCTGAACTTTTTAGCACTCTGGACTGAATACTGATCTTTACCAATAAAATTTGGATTCTCTCCCCTGTTTTCATAAGATTTACTCTGGATTTGGTTGAACGTAATGGGGTGAGAGCTTAGCTGTATCCTATAAAACTTCTTAGCATGTTCTGCATTTATCTAATCTTCACTGTTAAGTAAGTCACTACTTTTGGTATGATGGGAGGAGCACGTCACAGTGTAGATACACACTTTTTTCTTTGTTTCCTCCAAAACCCACAACTTAAACCAAAGACAAATAAAGCCAGGTCTGAACCCTAACCTCGTTAATGGTGTACTTGTCTTGCTCTCCAAGAAAAGGCCAAAAATAGAGACCAGCAGCCCATCGCAGAGTGATACTGATGCTTTTGCCTTCACCCAAATGCAGGAGCAGCCCGCACACTCAAGTTTTCACTTTGCTTTTGTCTTTACCCCCATTTTAATGGCACACAGAGCAGGTGGCAGAGGGAGGGAAGTGCACAAGGGAAATTATATAGTCATAGGCATTGCTAGCAAGTGCCTTCCCCTTCTGAAACACAACACTTACTGACTTTGTCCACCTATTTAATATGGCTTTGAGGTCTAATATATTTTCGAAGGAGGAGCAGAGACCCTTAAAGGGACGGAGAGGGGGGCAGGGAAGCTGCTGGCAGCCCCTCTAACAGGAGCATGGTTTGCAACCCCACTCACAGGCATTGTCTGGCATTGTTGTACCAGACACGCTCCATTCACGGCCCCTCTCTCATCCCTTTTCAGCAAGCGCCCACTGGTCCTGCTCTGTTTGTCGGTAAGAATGAGCTGTCGGGAGGAGGAATGTTTCCCAGACGGGGGGTGAGGAGGTCAGTCTGGACCTCTGGACATTTGCGGCGGTGTCTTGCAGCCGTGGCATGTGAAAGAAGGGTGATCCTTTGAGGGTCTGATGGCAGTTTGTTTGGATATGTGCGGCAGAGCGCAATTCAGATCATGAGATTAGCTGTCAGGTCATCTGCTGTGAAATCCATTATGAAAAACACCCGGAAACTGATGCTTGACTTGAAATCCTTAGTTTACTAAATTGCAGAAATTATCTTTCAAAGCTTTTGTCAGATACATATATATGTATAACATATTTATACACTCACACATGCACTCACACACATAAAATAATGCTTGCAGTAATCCTCATGCAAAATGCTAGTTGAATAAATCTGTCACTGAAACTTCAATTCCAGATTACTGCACTCCAAGATCTGCTATTACAAGTGAAAACACATCTTTAGAAAGTTCACAACAGTCTGAAGTAGATGAGCTATTGAAATGCAATAGAAAATCTACCCCTTACGGATTAGTCAAACAATGAGTGTAGTCCTGCATGTAAACATTGTCTAACTGTATTGGCAGGGTAAATGGTTCCTGATTTACTGCTGCAGGAATAGGTGGCATTTCCTCAGACTGCGGGTACAAATATAATTTATCTTGAGGAAAAATACATTTTGAATCTATAAGTGTGGTCAAGGAATCCAAATAATGGTAGCAAGTTACTCAACTACCAAATTACTAAAAATTTCCAATATTATTAATCTGTGGTAGCAACAACATACAGTTTGCCAGAAAATAAATCCCTAGTAGAACTTAAAGTACTGGAAAAAGTAGTTTTTCTCTGTGGAGGTCCTGAAAAGCCACAACCCTGAGTCAGAGAGATCAAAGAGGAATGAAGAGTCTGTGTTTTTGGTTTTCAGAGATAGTCTTTCATGGTGGTTGGTGTTGCTACCTCTCTTTGTGTTTTCAAACTGCACACTGCCTTGTGTGTGTTATAGATTTACGTAGTAATAGCCATATTTACTTTGTAGCCATTTGAATGCAACAGCAAAGCATTGAAAAAAAAACTCCTGAAGGAGAAAAAAGATAAAAGAAAGAGGGAAGCAGAGTAATGTAGATATTACTCTCTCTGTTGATTAAGAGTGGTTTCTACTCTGTGTGCAAAATATTTCCTTGCCTTCCACACAATCTTCTCAAAGAGCACTCTCAATCCAGTGCATTTTGATGGAAATGTCTGAGGTACAAAACACAGAGAAAAGAAGAAATTTGATTTCTGGTAGGTAGAAAGTTTGGATCATTGTAGTCTAACCAATGGAAATCTTCACAAAGTTGTTTGTAAAATTTAATACCCTCCCAAAAGACCCTTGGTACCAAACACAACATGCTTATGTGCTTGTGCCATGACACCTAATGCACAGAGGACTTCCATTCACCCTTATAAAAATGAGTGACTTAGATGAGGGAAGTAGTTGTGGCAGATTTTCTTCAATTTTCTAAAATTGCACATGCACACATTGGCGTATGCATGCATACACACACATGCACATGTAACAGATTTTTCAGTGTCTCGCTTTTTAGACTATTAGCACCATCTCAAACTAGATTCAGGTCTGACCAGAAGAAACCGTCATCAAAAAAGACTGTCAAAGCAATGTGGCCCTGGCTGGCAGACGCAGTAGAAAATGCTCTTCCCAGGCATGAGATTACGGACGTGGTCCAGCCTCAGCACAAGCGGATTGCGCAAGTCATGTCACCATTGTACTTTTTTATTTCCTTAAAACAATTACCCCATGGACAGTAGCTTTGGAGTTGTCTAGACAACATGCTTTCGATGCTATCACTGACCTGAGACAGGCTGGGCTAGCTCTAAATTAGCAATGAGAGGGGCTGGAGGGATGTATTATGGTATTTATAAACCATAAGAAGGTATTTAAATAGATAGATAAGACACATGCAAATCTTTTCATTGCCATGACAACGATCTTGATATAGGTTTTCCATATGTAGCAAGAAGGGCAGAGCAAAAGGCACTGGAAAAATAGCAAGAACCTGTAATGATAATGAACCCTGACAGTGTATTAGTCTAGATTTTGGTCACTTATTAACTCTTAATAGAATACAAACTTCTATAGTAATACAGTGTTCAGTGGGTCAGGGAGCAATTACTTCTAAACCTTTGCTATAAGGATCTCTGCTATATGGCTATACCTAATGTACCAATTCTTCACAAATTGATCTGACTGATTAAAAAACACTTTGCTATTAGATGTAAATTGCTTAGCTGCTCAAAAGCGCTTTGCAGGGATGGGTTGCACAAAGCATGAAAATATGTCATTTATGGATGTGTCTTTATTTCCCTCCTGATTTTATTGGTCAGACAAGGAATCCTGTAAATCTGAGTTTGTAGATAATTGTCACATAATATCTGGGACCGCCAATTTCAAAAGGGAAATGCATTGCAACCCTCAAAGGCACGTGTGAGCCCTCCATACATTACCTGTTAAAGTAGACCAAAACTAGGCATTCTTTTTTTGTTCCTCCTTCTTACAGTTCTTCATTTCTTCCAAGTGCAAAACCAGTAGTTTGAAGGCCAGCTTATGGTTCTAATGATGTCTCCTGTGGCCAAAGAAGGTTCCCTCCAGAAGCACCTTTCTCAGACAGATGCACAGGATGAAAGCAGTCGCTGGAGCTTAGAACTAGAGGCACCTTGTCCAACCCGTTTGCATCTTCTGTGCTGTCCCCACTCAGTTTGGAGATGTTGGGGTGCAGATGGCACAGCTGGGAGGGTCACAGGCATGCTAACCCACCTGAAAGAGTTTTATCTGCAGATCAGACGCAACAGTAGTGACTGGGTCTTTGGAAATGGATTATGGTTAACCTTGCAGGAGGTTTTGTTGTTGTTGGGGTTTATTTCCTTGATAGTAGTAAAGATGCGGTTGTAGGGACCAAGCCTGTTGCACTAATTTGTTGTTACCACTGCTTGCCATACTTGTAATGGATGGTTTTGGTGTGTGAGTGTCTTTGGAGGCAGATGGCCCACATCATGCTTTCACATTGCTCCATTTCCTTCCAGCACACATGCAGTGGGATGCCCCTTTTCTCAGCCCAGCTCTGGGCTCTGGAGGGGACTGAATCTGACACAGCCTCCATGCCACCTTCTGTTGCCTCCATCCACTGCCTGCTTCCTATAACATTTCACATACAAGGCTTGTCTTCCTTGTCAGAACAATTCCTAAAATCCTATCCTTTTATTTATGCTTTCAGGAAATAGTTTTGGCCAGCAGCATCAGGCTTTTACTGTGCAGCTCCCCACAACACCCATTCCAATCCTCCTCCTTTGAACTCCTTTTGGGCAGTGACTCCTCCAAGCCCTTGAGGATGGCGAGACAGGTAGGGTGCTATGATAACTGCTTATTGTTTGAACTGCAGCCATTTTACTATTGCATTGTGTCATGACCCTCTGCCCAACTTGTGAGGTCGACAGGAAGCAATTTGGGCAGGCACCATCCTGTCTTCCTGCAATGTCCAGCATTGAGTGGGAGCACTGCAGCTCTGACCGAAACCCTGCAGGTGATACCATGGTGCAGAGAGTAATTAAAAAGCTGTGCTCGTTTCCCACATGAGATACACTCCTGTAGTGTGTAAATCAGTCACAGTCCATGAGGAATAATCCAGGCAGGATAATTGTGATGGGGAAAGGCCCCAGGCATGATAGGGGTGTGCATTAGCAATGCCTTTTCATCTATCTGTCTTTTGACCAGAGCTAGAGAGGGCCAGAATTTGACTTATAAGGATATTTTGATCAACTGATTATTTCAGTGGCAGAGCTCCTGAAGTACACACAGACACAAAATACCTTATTTGTGTACAGGAACAGCCAGGAGCCAGGGACTGAAAGATTTCCTTCTTCAAAGATTAATCTGTCTAGGATCTACCAATTCCCTTATAATCCTGGAGAATTTGACCATTAGCTTGACTGGGGGAAATATTTCACCTTGAGTGTTTATCCACTGAGTACAGTGGAAGCAGAAATAGGCCAAAGAAGAATCTGGCTCAGAGCAGCATTAAATCATATAGCTTATTGGTATACTATTGTTATTTATTATTTAGGCTAAAGAGGAGCTGAAGAGCCCTGCTCACAGTCAGAGCTTGATTGTGTTATTTGAGTGTGTTAGGAGCTCTGTACTGCATCTCCACCACACATCACCAAGCAATATAAAGGCAAGTATATTTGTCGGGCCGTCAAATATTTTTTACAACTCATATGTAACATACATGCTACTAACAACAAGTATGCTGTTATAAAATGTTCGGTAAAATTTAGAAAATGCGCATTTTGTTGTGATGGAGGAGAAAGGGTTTATAGCAGACTCCACCTATGTATTTTTTTTTGACGATCATCTAAACTTTATTGAAGACTAACCACAGAACTGAAAATTGTTCGTATTAACACTCTAGGACATCCTGTGCACTGAAGTCTCAACTTCTTATCCTGAATACGTGTTCTGGCTGACAAATTTCAGGGTGTTATTTTGCCTTCTAGATATTAAGATATTCTTTTGAAATCTGGGAATTTAATAAAGAGCTTTTGCATGTATTTAAAGCAAAGTAAACTTTCCTATAGCCTCCTGATGGTGAGGAGCAATCTTATTTATGAACACTGGCAACTGCCATGTTAATTTCTCCAAAGTTTTTGATTTATCTTAGAAGAATGTATCATACAGTGGATTTGGAAGAGCTAAAGGGAATCTGCAGGGTGACTTTAATCTTTATGTCTTTATATACTTGAGGGCATTTTACTGCACCTCTGCACTGCTTTCACTGCACAATCATTTTCTGCTTTAGAAATGTAGCCATTTGGATCAATAGTTACAGTACAATATATTGTACTACTGATGGGAGCCTCACAGGACAGTTAAGAAACACCGTGGTAATTTCACAAAATGCTTGGCTACACTCTGAAATATATTTTAGAAGTAAAGTTGGCAAAACATAACACTGTGCAAAATTTACAAGAGCCTTAATGAAATTGTACTTACTCTACTTACTTTTATTAAACCTAAATTAGGAAAAATGGGATGTAAAAGGATGTTCCTTGCTTGAAACATAAGAGTTTTAATAGGGAGCTGTAAGTATTATGGACCAGGCTATCTGCCTCTGAATTTGTTGTAACAGAAGTTTTAAACTCCTGTGGAACAGTGTTGGCTTGTTTGGAGGGATTTTTAAAGGGAAAAATTTCTAACTAATGTCATAAGTGTGTATTTTCTGGGCTTCATTTAAAAGAAAGCAGCAGAGAAAAGGATGTTTTGAGATGTTTTCTCAGTGCACAGAAGAAAAAATATCAGGGGAATCTAAAACCATACGCCCTTTAAAGCGTTAACAAATGTATTCTGTGTGTTGTAGATTTTACAGTAAATTCTTTATCTATAAACAAACTGGGTTATCACAGCTGTTTATTGTACTGCTAGCCCTGATCCTAACCTTTATGTCTTTATTGCTTACATACCATTCCCTTGTTTATACGTCGGTACCAGCCTGTGCCCTTGAACTTGGCCCCCCGTGAGCCCTGACCTGCCGCACTCACTCTCTCACGCGGGTCACGTCAGCAATCAGTAAATGGGAGACAGGGCTGGCGGGCAGCCGAGTGGCCAGCGGGCAATTAACACATGGCCAAAGCCTCACTCACTGCTGGGGCTGCCAGTAGGGCAGACCACTCACCACGGTCCTTGGCTCTGGAGCTGAGGCACATTGGCCAGGCTGCGGGTATGGTGGGCGGAGGGAGAAGAAGGAAACGGCAGACGGAATCCTCTTTGAAACAGCTATTTCTGTCTTGGTGTGGGATGCCAGTTGGACCACTCAACAGTGCCCACTTAAACTGTCTTGAAAGCAGTGCTGGGGGCTATGCTAGAAGGGGAGTGACACTCTACCACTGGATCCCTTCCCTTTCATCTGCTCGGGCCTCGGTGGTGTGCATGAGAAATGAAGGGAGAGTTGTGTTCTCTTCTACTCTCTTTTTTTTTTTCTTTTTTTTCCTCTCCTCTGGCTGATAAGCTGACAGCGAGGTGTGCCTTATTCTGATAACTCAGCAAAGTTTGGTTTTCGTACAGACAAACAGCCTGTGCCCTCCAGCATCTTCACCAGAAAGGTTTGAAGGACAGGAAGGAGCAGGCAGCACTGCAGTAAGCAGGGAAAAGGACATGGCTGGGAACATCTGCCATCAGATCAATGCTAGACTTGAACCATAAGCCAAAAACTACTTTATAAAAACCCTGATGTCCCACATGGGTGGATTTTGGTGCATAAAGGATTTTAGCTGAGCTCAGTGGTCTGCGTTGGAGTGTTTGAGACCAGGACTGCAGTCAGAGCATGCTGTGGCATGAGCCCAAGAGGCGGACTCTCCAAAAGGGGGTGGCACCAAACATGCTGGGACAAACTGGTGTCAATGTGTACGATAAGCCTTCCTCACCACAAGCCAGAGAAATTATACCAGTTTTGGTTTCAGTTAGTTGAATGGGATCTTCACTAAAAACGAACCTGGTAGAAACATCTCCAGGCCAGAATCAAATCCTTAATTTGCTACTAAAAATAATGTCAATGAATGGAAGAATTCATGAATTCTCTCAGGGAAAAGAAAAATGATCCAATTAACCTACACTACAGCCATCATCATTAAGAGATACCATTATCTTGCGGTTCGCACACTGTCTTGTCAGAGATGCTACAATCATCCCTGTAATTTTGGAGATACTACAGTCATTCCTGTAATTGTGTGGTAACTCCTGGCAAATGGTGACTTGTCAATAGGTGATATTGCAGCCAGGTACTTTGTTGGATTATAAATGCCCAATCCATATAGCCTGGCATGAGCATTTCAGCTATTCAGCCATTCAGCCAAAAGCCTATCTCAAACCATGCTTTGGATCAGAAGTCCAGAACAGGATTGGGTCCCCTGCCACATAGAATTATGGGGTTTGACTGCTTTACAAGATCACAAGCAGTCACAATTGATCAATACTGAAGATGCTGTAAGTACTAAGAGTTTTAATGACATATCATGTTCTAGAAGCTGTTGTTTCACTTTCTAAGGTAACATGAACTCTTTCAGTAGCTGTTCTTCATACATTTGTTGATACTCAGCCACCACAGTGAGAGTGCTAATTAGTACCTGTATTTGGTGAATAAGTTTAACTAAACCCTAGTAGTTGGAGAATTGGAATGTTATTTTTTAATATAAACTATACATACATTTATAATTTATATAAAACAATATTAGGTTTATATTTATTATTATTTAATATTTATTACTTACATATACATGGGCAATGTTCTGTTCTCTTAATATATTCTGTTAGGCTTACACATTGGGGCTTTGATTACAAACATTCTGATTAGTTTAGTATTCAAATTTCGATATATTCAGAAATGTGAATTTTCCTCAGTTTTTTACTTTGCACTATGCTATTTACCACATCTTGTGGGATTTTTGAGTTTTATTTTTTCCTCAAAGGAAAGAACTGCAGAGAAGTCAGCGTGGTTTTGCAGTAAAGGAGCTGTCATGGTCCTCAGGGCACTGCAACTTGACTTACTTTGGGTTCTTAGTTTGACCAAAAGCAAGTAATTCAATCCTTATGCCTCAGTTTCCTAACTGTAAGGCAATTTAGGTTATATAATTTAATACATTACTCTCACAAGTAACATGAAGATATACTCAGTTTATTCAGTATTTACCTGCTGTTCTCAGGTTGGAAAAGTACAGTTTCAGGAAAAGCTGTTGTTGGAAGTGGGCTGTTAGGAATTCATCAATCTCACATAGTCTTAATAGCGTTGCCTGTTGCTCAAGGGAAGAAACTTTCCCATTTCTTCCACACCAGCTCAAAAGGCAGTTGATAAGCTCTTGATAACATCACCAAAGCAAAAAGCAAGCTTCAGGTCTGAAAGCCAACCAGACAACACGACGGCAAGACCTTACAACCTTGGCCTCCATTGCCACACTTAAAAAAAGGCAATAAATAGAGTTTCTGACTAAGTATGCTTCCCACAGTGCAGCCAAGTATCCTTCCCAGCTGCATAAGGGTTAACTAAGCCCTAAAAATGTGGTTGATATATTACAGCCCTGATGTAGTCACCAAAAAGTCCCAGGCAAACAGCAAGTATTTTAAAATGTGCAGTTTTCATAAAATTCCATTGGAGATTTTAGTCTTTTTTCCTTCCTTTGCAGCTTGCTCCTTATCTCTTTTTTTAAAAATCACTCATGGAAACATTCTCAAACCTAAATTTAAGAAAATCTGTATGTCAAAGGCTACAGTAAAACAACACCTTTGTTCATAGGTTTAAAAGACGCGAAGTAATAAGATATATATTTATGTAGCAAGGAGTCAGATTTATGAAAAATGCTGTTGTGGCTTGTAATTTCAGACGAAATGGTGCACTCTCAGAATAAGAAATAGCAAATGCTGACATGTAGTGATGTGTAAACTCCGGTGCCTGAGCTTGAGTATATTTCTATCTTTGCTCTAATTATCAATCACTTGATTCATGTCAGACAACTCACATTTAAAGCAAGTTTTTTCTGCTATTTAGACAAGTACTCTGTAAACACATGGAGAAGAGGTGGTTTCTGGGATGAATGAGAATGGCTGTCTGAGTCCATGCTCTGTATGAACAAATTAAAAGAAAGAGACTTTCATGCTAAATTTGTATGGCCCTTTGCACAAATTGCCCTATTTATTTAAGTATTTTTTCAGTGGTGAGATGTTTTGGGACACAGGGGTTGATAAAATGCATTAAATAAAACACTGCATGTCAAATTTAAGTATAAAATGAAATTCTTTCTCTTTTGGGTTTGATGTTCTTAATTTAATCCCTAGTGGACTGTGGTCTGCATTACAAAACCTTCACACATAATTTGGCACAGTTTAGATGATTTGCCGTCTCTCCCTCACTCTCTCTGCAGAGGATACCCTGAACAGATCCTCGATGACCTCTCCTCTCTCGGGAGGGTGGTCTCTTTAGGTCACCGTTCAGGTCATTTCTGCAGCAGGGTAAGGAAGCTTTGACTGTTTCTTCCTTGTGTGGGTAAACAGAGGACTTTAATTTTCAGCACTACCAGTCCCTAACCTTCAGCAGATAAGCACTCACTGAGGGGGATGGGGAAGAGATGCCAAAAGAAAGTGCAGAGCAAAGAATGTAAAGAATTTTGCTTATCTGTGACAAGTTTCTAAGCGTGTTTGATTATGGTAATAAGTATACCTCATTAACAGAGGATTTTAAAGGCACGTACACCATTGATAATCAGCCCTGGCCAAAGTACAGCGTACATTTTTAACTACTGCCCCCCCTCCCCCCACTCCCCCAATATGATACGTTTGAAACACAGCAGCGCTTTAGTGTGAATGTGGAATTTCACTTGATGCCCGAGGGTGGAGCCACGGCAGCTAAGGAAGGAGCTGTATCTACCGAAGATAAAGTCCCCATCATAGAAAGAGATGACTGTGAAACATGTACAAATCCCAATCCTTAAAACTCTCCTTAATTGCAAATCTGCTCATTGTTTTAACTTATCTCTGCGAATGTTGTGCTGAATTAGTTCTTTGGAGTCCCTGAATGGGATCAAGGGAAGAGAAGAGGAAAGGAAGGATGGGAATGAGAGCGAATGACTAACAGAAGAAACAAGATAGCCAAAGAAAAGGAAGGAGGAGGTGGAGTGTTAAGCATAATTGCCCTTTGGCTTCCTGTGAAATTATAAAAGCTTTTGAACACCCTTGATGAATCAGCCACAAGAACATTGTCTTCATCCCTGCTGCATGGAAGGCATCTGACCTGGTGCTGGGGGAAAAAGGAAAGAAATGGTTCAGCAGAAATTTATCTCAATTGTTTGGATGCTTTCTGGTGTGTCTTGCCTGGAAACTGGCCCAAAGAATGTCCCTCACCACTAGCCTCTGTGCCACTCCCACATGTTAGGTCCATTGGCTATCTGCCCCACACCTACGTCCCTGCTTGTGGGATGGGAGATCCACGACTTCTGTCGTCACCCTCTTTTTTGGCCAGTTTCGCACTGCAGCAGGCAACTGTTCTCACCAACAAGCAATTCAAGAGAACTTACTCCAGCTCCACCTGATGCCCATAGTATACCTATTTTTGCATCCTTATCTCCTAACGAGTTTCTAATCCAGACCAGAACGGTACTTTTGCTATTCTCCAGATTCCTTATGAAATGGTTTTGCTATCCAACACGGTCAGATGACAGACAAGTGTCTTCTGGCCCCATGTGAGTTCCTATGTGGGTGCTTTTCAGAGTAGGAATGTTCTTGAGTGGAAATTTTGTGTTATTTCAAATGGGAGAAAAATTAAAACCACCTTTGCACAGGGCTCTTCAGGCGTGTTCCAGGTATAATATTGGGATGCTGGCTGCCCAACCCTAAATGTGGTAACTCAGTAGTTCTTCTAGAGCTTTTGAGTTGAAGAAAGCATTTTAATATCCACACATCTCTAGTAAACTAGCGCTGTAATGGAGCTTTTTCTATTTGTATTGCTCTTTTATTGTTTCCTATGTGCATTCATCATTGATTTTTGCCAGACTCCCCTATACTGTAAGTATGCAGTTATAAACTGGTGTTATTGAGGGGAACTGAGGAGAGAAAGAATAGCCATAAAATTACTGGTTGCAAACAAACACTGCAGCTCTATTTGGGCATTTATCAGTAACACCTGGAGATTATTGCATACAACCTTCCCAATCAGTAAATCAGCCAGCCACCAGTTGTTTCCTTAGACACATCAGACAAAAATGTAACAGCTGTTTAATTTACATTTTTTATGGTAGGAAATTCATATCCTGAATCATCGATATCTTTATTTTGCGACTTGCTGCCATTAAATTATTTCTTTTCTTTTGTCTCAATGTTGCCTACTTTATAGATGGGAAGGTCAGTCTGCACACATAAAGTGGTCTGCCTGATGTCATCTTTCAGGATGGTGCCCTTGTGGAAACCAAGTGAAACTCTGGAGATTTCTTAAGTAAGTTGGGACATCCCCTCAAGTTCAAGGTGGGGCAATCGCTAACCTGAGCAAGAACTGAAGATAGTACAAGTACAGAGCTGAAGAGTTGCAGGCTCTAGAAACTCTAAAGCAAATGGCTTCAGTTGGCTTGAGACTGTGCAACAGCCAGCTACAACTGAATGCTTTATTGCCGTCTGGAAGTGTTTATTTTCTGAACATAAATTCAAGGGACATATTCAAGGCATGTCTAGAAATAAAGCATATCATCATGTGAGCTAAGCTGACAAGGACAATTTACTGTACCCTGCATTTGTTCTGGGCCAATCGGAAGAGAAGAGGCTATTAACATTCTGAAATTCCCGCTGTTTGGCTCTCCCTGTCCCTTCACTGAACTCACAAATGGCATGTATTAACCCCTTGAGGGCCTCCTGCGCATAGCACACATCCAAAGAAGAGACACTTGTTTAGGCCCCGTAGACATATGCAGTATGTCCAGCTCTTATTGACAGCAGCAGAAAACTGCTTTAAAAGCCATGACACCGGCTGCGCTCTCTGGAGGCCCAGCACAGGGTTAACATCTTTCCTAGAGGCAGTTTCGATGCTGTAGATGAGCGTTGAGTTTGTTTAAATGTAAGAGTTCACTGGTCAGCTTGACCTTGAATTCTCTTGCAAAGACAGGAACAAGTTGACATACTGTTCATATTTCCAGTGGCTGCAAAGTTCAGGGAATACAACACAACTGCAGCTCACATGCCGTGAATATCACTTAAAGAAGAGAAGAGAAAGTTCATTTCCTACTTTTTAAATCCTGCCAACAGAAAAAGTAAAAAAACTAGAAAGAGTCAGAAGGTAAAGCACAAAGGGCACAACAGCAGATATTTCAGAGGAAAGGTGCCATTCATAGTCGGGAATGTTTTATAATAAAATCCACAAGCAAAAGTCCACAGAGTACTGTTTGCATAGCAGCATTACAATATCTACATGTGTAAATAGAGGGAACAGCCTTTAAATCCACGTTGCACCAGCAAGTGTTGGGTCTTTTACCTGCTGCTATGTTTCTCCTGACTTCGTAAATGTCCTTGTATAGGACAGCACTATAAGCCCTGTTTGAACATTGCAGTGTAGGGAACTTACTGATCTGACTCTGAATATGAGTTTTCTGTATACAGCACTGCAAAAGGGTAGTGCAGTTAACTGGTCTCCAGCTCCTTTTCATTCTGTCCCCTCACTACACAGTAAGTAGTAGATTCAGCAGAGCAGTTTGTTCCTGCCTCTTGCTCCCTGTGAAAAGCACATGTCTGCACCGTCAGCTGCTGTGTGAGAAAACATAAACTGGAGCCTTATCGAGTGCATGGGGAAAGGGAAGTCGGAGAAGAAAACTCTGTATTTTCTTTTACATCAAGGCTTGCTCCCACGTAGCCTGGTGAGGCTACAGGCACAGCACACCCAGGCACTCCTGCAGCCACAGACCTATGGAAGCAAGAGCAGAAGCAGGAGTAGACACTGGATCCCGGGTCACGATCTGCCCCCTAGACAGCCTCTCTATTTGTTTATCACTGTGCTTAAGAACACATGGAGTAAATCTGCACGTATTAAAAAAAACACACTCCCCCTGCAATTTGGTCCCATTTTTTTTTCATTTGTGCCTTAGTCATTCTTCTGTATTTTGGCAGAGTCACGCAGCAATGTCTCTTTACTACACTGGCATAATGTTCACAGCTGTAATCAAAACACTTGTTCTATTTTACATCAAATCATTTGAGGTCTCCTTCTCCCACCAAGGAGCCTGTCTCATTCATTGCTTGGCTACTATACGTGGCTTAAATATTGCAACCTGCAGTATTAGACCAGAATAATATAAGATCCGCAAAGAATCATTTATCTAGCATGACATATTTTATGCTCTTGTGTAAGTTTTCCTAAGGGACTTCTGAATGTCCTACTGGGTGACTGTAAAGACACCACAGACTCAAAGTCATAGGTATCATCTTTATTACAAGTCCTAAAACACTCAGCACAGAGACAAAGCTGAGTGAATTTAACTTTTCTGAAATTAAGATACTATATTGTCTCACCAAAGTCCTTCCAAAGATACCTTTATGAGTAGAGTGGCTAAGGGCAGAAAGGATCCTTGTACTGAAATTGATCTTGATCTTCTGTTACTGTAGAAATATTTCTGCACTTCAAAAATATACTCCCCATTTCTTACTTTCAGACTACCCTAATTTCAAATTAGCCCTCTGAGCAAGGGTCAGGAGTGCAGGTGTGCATATCTTATTGGTTCAAGTAAAGGAAATAACACAAAATCACACAGGCTACTGCAGAAGTTTTTGTCAACAACTTCCTGAATACTGAGAGGCTGTTCATACATGAGCTGTCTATACAGCCAGATAATGCTGTTATTAGAAACACATTAGTGTGAGAATTTTTTTTTAAAGACATATACACGGCTAATAAATACATAAATATCATAGTTTTCACAGTAAAAGTCTTGGACTAGTGTTCCCGATTAATTATTAATGTTTGTCATCTTGGGTTTTTTTCAAGGTGTTTACGACTTTGCCTCGCCTCTCTTTTTCCCAAAATATTTGCACATAACAAGCTCAGTTAACTACACTGGTAGCTGTCTTACTATTATTCGCCAATGTCTTTAACAATGATGAAATGTTAAGTATAATGGACCAATAAATACTTTGGAGTTAGTGAACTGGCAGGTATGTGAGGAAAGCACTCTGTGTTAACAGTTTATATACTGCTGTTACATTGGTGAAGAGGGCTAATGCATTTGCGTAAAGATCCTCTTTTAAAATTGATTTTCCTTTCTTTCTTTTTTTTTTTTTGTGTCCTTGTGCCTGAACATTTGTCCCTGGGGGAGTAGGGTGGAAAGATTGTTTAAACAACAGAGAACTGTTTATTTCAATTTTCTCCCTCTTTTTTCCCCCTCTTTCTAGTTCTCTTTACAGGTAAATCACTTATGATATGAGAGAATATCAGAAAGTTCAGAGGTTTGATGCAGGAAATGTCTCCCCTCCCCTCAAAGTTTGTATTCAGAGCTAAATTTATCTGAATGCTGTCATTTCCCTGCTTTGCCTTCTCTACCTCCTTCGCTACATTCCTCTTTCTCCCTCCCCATTCCCAGCCACCCAGATCTTATACTTTCCTTGACCTGCAGCTCCCCCTCCCTAGCCTTCCACCACTCTCAAATGTTCAGAGGCTGCGGCTCAGGGTGGTAATTTTTCCTGTTGGGTATTTTTATTCCTGGTCTGTACTATGGCCACAAATGCTCTATAATCCTTTGCCCTCAGAGTCAGATATCAGACACTAAAAGTAGGTTCGGTGGTCACTAAGAAGGCAGCAGCAGTGCCCAACAGAGAAGTCCAGACCTGCTGCGTGCACATGCCTGCAGGTGATGCAGTGAAGGGCCTACGTAGGTGCAGATGATTGCAATTTGTTTTCGGCAAAAGGATTGTGAAATAGGTGTGGAAGGTCAGCCAAATTGCCAGCCTGCTCCTGCTTTATCTGACACCCATTCTGCACATTTGTGTCACTTAGCACTGTCTTGAATGGTCTATCCTGGCAGGAAACATGAAGAGTTCAATAAGAGCCCTCTTTCTTTTTTTTTCCCCCCCTCTATATTTTTAAATATTGTAGTCTTGCCCTGTGTTGCACTGTGGCTATTCAGAAGTGGCAGGCAGCCAAAGGCTGGAGTCATTATTTGCAAACTCTAAAAATAGAGTCAAGATTTATAGGAAGAAAACTGATATGTGTTGTTATAAAACCATGAATAAGGATTGACACGAGCATAACGGTTTATTCTCTTTTCATATTGCTTATTGTAAATTGCACTCTATCTTTCTGGGAGATACGCTAGATAGTTACAGTACAGAAACATTTCCTTTAGTTGAAAGTACTAGAGAACTGCTGTTTATTTGTTGTAAAGACTTGATTATTCAAAGGAAGCGATAAGAGATGAGGTAGCCCCTGGGAATTTTGCACATTGTTGGGGTGGACAATTTGTTTTAAAAAAAGTATTAGTGATCTTCTTCTGCAGGTCACTGCTGATAAAAATTACATTCAGCACATCTCTTCGCCCAGCGTAAAGGTGCCTCATGAGTTGCACTTCTGGTTGGTATTTCTTGTTACTATTATGTAAGACGTGAACATCACTTCCCTGATCAAACTCCTGTTAATAACACGCTGTATACTATCTCCTTACTCATAGGCTCTGCTGGGGCAGCAACAAAGGGAAAAAAATAAATTAAAAAAAAGGAAGGGGGAAGCATAGAGAAAGAGAGGGAGAGACTTTCACAGAGTTAAAAAAGCCTGATGAAATCCTTACAATGTACACCATATGGCTTGACATTTACCAGATTAGTTAAACATTTCTACTGGGGATAAATATTCCTGCACATCGATGTAAAGAAATTGCATGAGACAAGGGCACATACAGCATATTTATGCCATGGAGTAATCTTTTTAATTTTTTTTTCCTCTCCCCTTTGCTAGCAGAATTCAGATTCCTGAACGTGTAAGAGCCAAGCTTACAAAACCCAAATGAGCCCCCTTGCTTATGTACACTGCTGAGCTGCTTGTGAATGTGGCTGCAAACACAAGCCCCCTCCCAACATCGCCCCAAATGCACTTGAAACTCTCACCCAAAAAAGTTTCAAATGAGCAATCTTGCTAGAAATAAAACACACCAACTCCATGGAGAGGCTTTAACATTAAAGTTTGTCAAAATGTATTTCAAATCCTGGGTTGCCTGTGGAGAGATGACTGTGATGGCTGCCAAACTGATTTGAGGTGGGTTGATGCAGAGAAGGTGACTGCTGGTGCCCATGTCTGGTGTAGACTACTCTGCTCCTTGGTGAACAGCCCTAAAGCAATAGATTTCATTTGATCTTTGCAAAGGCTAACATCTGTCTGCTGTCATTTTAGTAAGATTGATGACAGGCTGGGATAGGGGAGGAGGAGGGGATGTACAGTGGGAGGAAGGCTGGTCCCTGTAGCCCTGACGGCTGTGGCCGAGCCTGCCTGGAGTTGCTGGCCTGGGCCCTCTGGTAAGCTGTGGTGCTGGCAGGGAGTCGCTCCTGTACCACTCTGGCAATAATCGTGCTGGGTTGTTACAGCAGATAGCAGGAACTCAGAGACATAAAGCAGCATTTTTCACCTTATATATCTTAATAGATTATTCGTGTCACAAGCAACACAGAGAGAAATGTTATGACAACCATAAGAATGTAGTTTACTGTGGCTTAATGTGGCTGGGCAGTGCAGGGTAAAGCTATCAAAAAATATATTTATTTTTTTTTAAGTTTCTCGGAGAAACTAAGTGATGTGGACGTGCAGCTATTTTTATACAAAACCCTGACTTTTGGCAAACACTTTCCAGGCCATAGCAGAAAATGCTTACTTTATTTATTAGTAGTAGTATTGCAGTGCCAAACTAAAATTCATATGCTTTCCCACTTGGAAGCGTTCTTGCAAGATGATGTCTCAGCTGATGTAATAGGGGAATTTTCTACAGAGGACACATGTCCCAGTTGGGGCAGCCAGTTGCTGGCTCCAGCATGCAATATGCCTCAGAAAAAAATAGCTTTCATACTTGGGCAGGATGAAGTCTGTGTATCTTTTTCCATGAATGAATGAGTGAATGAACAACTATCAATGCTGAAATTTGATCTTAATGCAAAATCCTAGAGATTCGGATTTCACCAGGCGTGTGTATATATACAGGAGGGAACTCTGCGTTTCTGGGAAAGAAATACGGTTCGCTGTGGAAGAAATGCATAGTGATAGGGTTACTGCCCTCGTGGACTAGGAAGTGAGAAATGTACCTGTAAATCTTAATCCCAATATTAGATTGGAAACAATTGAGGCAAAGGCTGGAAGCAACCTTAGATCCTCTCTGGGAGCTGGAGGGGAGACGGGTGCATAAGCTGGTAACTTTAACAAGCTGGAATTCAAAATATGCCTGACTCAAAACCCCAGGCTAAGACATGTATAGGCTTGATGGAAAGCTCAGCTACAGCCCCTTCTGTTGAGATTTACAGTGCTGAGACTGATGCCGTGCACACTTTAACCACTCAGTATCCCGCCACAACAAAATGACCTCACGTGAGATGGTATTTCAGCTGTGGGCAGGAAAAAAATAGTTTAGAGTATGAAAAGAAGCTGTGCACCTCTTATTATTGTACGTCAGGAAAGAGCAGAGACTCCCACCCAAAGGGGAGGGCTAGCTTGGGCCCCACATGAACTTTGCGCTTGGGTGATCACGGATGGCTGGATTGGTAAAGAATGAGCCACAGAGATAAATACACATATGGAGGAAAATAAGAACAGATAATGGATTTGTGTAAGTTGTAGTATATTTCCTCCTAGTGATGAAAGGCTAAGAGTAAGTTATAAATCATTCCTTCTGATAAGAACAGATAATTCTTTGCAAATCATTTATCTACACAATATTGAAATGTTATTTAGGTCTGCATTGGTATTAATCTGGCTCTTTGTGTTTCCATCTCAGTCCTTCAGCAGGTGAAATTGCATTGGTAGGGACCCTAAAGGTTTTGCCTACATCTTCCATGGATGCGGAATCTGTTTTTGTTATATGGTTTAGATGATGGGTTGGTGTTAGTGTTGGTGTTAGTGTTGGGTTATAGGTTGGACTTGATGATCTCAGAGGTCTTTTCCAACCTTGTGATACTGTGATACTGTGATACTATGAGTTGTGAAGACAGAGGGCATGATTATCCTATGTCTCAGGTAAATGTGACATCACTATTTATGCATTACCAGAGTTAAAATCTTCATTTGTTCATGTCCTTAATGTAAGAGAAGCAATCGTTGTAAGTATTACAAGAGCTGTTTACTGCTCTGTGATATAATTAATGTAAAAAAAAAAAAAAGAGAGGGTGCCTATATGAAGAAAACAACCCATCTGACAACTTTGATGTAAGAAAAGCTTTCTCCCTTTGACTGCTCCAGAAATGCTGGCGTGTCAGGTGGATGCGTTCAGCCCTTTTATCCCTGCAGTCAAGGCTATGTAACATTTCCATGTTCCAGAGATACAACATATATACAGTACACATGTGTGAGGGCAGTTAGCCTAGGCTTGAAAAGAGAATTCAGAAAAAAGTAGCATGTTTTTGTCAGTGGGGAAAGATTAGAGTACCTAATTTTACAGCTAGAGTAGAGAAATATTTTCCATGAGATTAGAAAAGTCATTATTATTAATAGAATCATAGAATGTCCTGAGTCAAAAGGGATCCACAAGGATCATCAAGTCCAACTTCTGTCCCTGCATAGGACAGCCCCAGAATTCACACCATGTTTCTGAGGGCATTGTCCAAATGCTTCTTGGATATTGTCAGGCTTGGTTCTGTGACTGCTTCCGTGAGGAGCTGTCCCAGTGCTCTACCACCCTGTGGGTGAAGAACCTTTTCCTAATGTCCAGCCTAAACCTCCCTGACACATCTTCCTGCCATTCCCTCCGGACCTATGATTGGTCCGCAGAGGGAAGAGACCAGCACCTGCTCCTTCACCTCTCTTTGTGAGGAAGGTGTGAGGGGCTGGGGTGGAGCCACTGGAACATCCAGAACCGACTGGAACATCCAGAACTGGCTGTGACTGGCAGGGGGCAGCCCCTGCCTCTCCTCACAGAATTGAGCTCTCCCAAAAGCTGCTTCAAACTTGAGGAGATGATAGAAACATTACGTGGAGGCCACGACGCTGGGGCAGTGAGGAGGGGGCAGGTGAGCTGTGGGCCAGAACCCAGGGTGCATTGCCAGCTGGTCAGTGTTAGCCAGGGCTGTGGGAATGAGTGACACAGGGACTGGTGGTGCAGGCTGGGTGCCATGGCTGTGTGACAGCTGTTTGCCTGCAAAGATGCTTGCAGGTCAAGGGAACTTGCATTTCTGCTAAACGGTCTGTTATATCTTCACCTTCTGTAATCTCAGCTGGAGCCTTTGCTGCCATGCTTTCCCCACTGTAAAGCCCCTGCTTGAATCTTAAGAGCAATCTTTACAGTAGTCTGTAAATCCTAATGTTGTACTTGTTCTGTTTTATGCGATTTTCAGTAACACACTGGCTTTGGAGATTTGTCACTTGGCAGATCAAACAGCTCTAAGGACACAGCAGACTTGGGCTGAGGAGGGGGAAGGAGTCAACTATCCTCATCTTGTTTAAATGAGCTTCAGGTTCAGTACATTAATGTGATAATAAGGCAGTCTTTTGTTCCCACACTGTTCTTAAAGGCATTCTCACACTGCTGACCTGACCTCTTTAATCCTGGCTTTCCTGAAGGAAAAGCCGATCCATCAGGTCTCCTGTACCTAAAATGGGATGAAAGGAAGCAGTAGACCTGTTTCTACACTGGTGTTTCTCAGGTACCTCAAGCAGCCTTGTTCTTTTTGTATTCATCTCTCATTTCCCTGGGAAGGAAAAAGAAAAAAAGGGAAGAAAAAACCCTAGATATGATGTCTCAAATCACTAAAGATGAGAAACACCAAAAGGAAATAAAGAGGTCACACACCTAAGTTAGCTTATGATTAAAAAGAAATTAGTGGGGCTATTTTTAATTTGTTTAAATATATTACTTTCTATTAAAAAGGTCTTTATATTTCACTAAGTATGTGATGAAGTGTGTCACCAGAGGAAGATTTTTTCAGTTTTACTCTCTTTTCTCTCAAACAATTAGAAGTCAAAGAAACTCCTCTGAAGTCACAAATGTGAAGCTGGTAGAAATGGCAGAAGATTTTTCCTCCACAATACAGTGTGGTCACCTTCCAGTGAGGCCCGTTTGCAAGGATTCAGGAAAGAAAAACATAAGCTGTGCACAACAGGCACATTGTGGGTAGGTCTGTAGTACCACATATCTCCCTAAATATTCAACCTTTGGATGATGGGCAGCCTTGAGAAGCAAAATGCTGCATCTGTGTACTCGGACTCAGCCCAAGGCATCTGAGGCCCAGCCAGGGAACCGATGCAAGCCCTCTTGGAGGCTGAAGTGCATCTCATACCCAAGCTGTGCTACTAGAGCTTACGTCCTTTTTTTATATATCTGCTAGGCTATGGATATAGTCAAGCTGCAGCTGACAGGCATTAGAAAGGATAGTTGTAAATGAAGTTTTGTAATGCCAGAGGTCTATGATGGAGCGTTTTTAATCAGTGCGTGAGCTAAAAAGTGATTGAACTGTTCTAGGGGTTTCCATGAGATTGTTTGGGTTTTCCTCTATATCTTTGCTTCTGGAATGTCTCTTTTGTTAAATGGAGTGCCTTAAGAGCAAATATAGCAATTGGATTAGTCTCCACAAACCTGTGAGGGTAATCCACCATAATGTTTTAAAAAACAATTAATAAAAGTTTTAGTTAAGAATTTGTCACAAAACTCCGAAACAATGCAAACACTCTCAGTTTCTTGTTGCATTCTCAGCTGGAAAGACAGGCCAAAATCACTGAACATTTCACCAGGTCTTGCTAACTTTCTGAGCTGAGTTGTGAGAAATTGTTCTTGACATCACATGAGCTGGGCCACAACACAGGACTAATGTGATATTTGCTGTCGAAGGTTTCCTAGGAAACATGCTACTTGGAGTGCTCAGCCCTTCCTGCCACCCTTTCCGCATCCTCCAGTTTCACCTGTTCCCACAGGTTTTGTAGAGGCCAGTGATGTCCCCTCTGACCTTCAGACACCCTTGGTGCAAAAATCCTGCTGCAGTGTGATGCTCCTCAGTAGCCATGGACACCCAGCTGAACGGAGAGTGGTTAAAGAGATTTTGAAGCTCATCCACCTAATTTCCTTTTTTTTCTGTGATTTATCCCTTTCCTTCCCACTTAATTTTCCCCAGCACTCTGCAATGGGAGAGGTGACAGAAACTAGGCTACATACTGCAGGACTGGAACTGGAGAAAAGGAATTATGAGACTTTCCAAAAATCTGAACCTTGCTTGTGAAAGGGGAACCGGTGGAAAAAGGTTAGAAAAACCAGCAGATAGCTTAAAACTTAACTAGTTACCAAGGCTCCTCATTTTTGACTGCAGTTTACAATGCAGTAGCTGTTGTGGTACATAACCTATAGAGATTTTTCAGCTGAATGGGGTTCCTCAATTCATTCCCAAAATTTCATCTGGTGGCTATAGATGCTTTCCTTGACATCAGAAGCACATAAATGATTCCTGTCATTCAGGCCAAACTTTTCGACTTAGCTGTTTGAAATGGCAAGATAACTCCCATTGAGGATGGGTTGAATGGAGTCAGTTCACACATGTTAAATGCAAATCCTTAGATGGAAACTCATGGTCAGCTTTTTCCAATGCTATTTTCAGAACTTCCACAAAAGACTGTGCTGTGATTATATGTATTCATGATATGTATATCATGTATTCAGCTCAAACAATATTTGAATGATGCATTTAGAATTCTTCCTAAAAAAGGACTATGCTTCTGTAAACTGCATCATATTTGTAAAGGAGGAAAAAAATCCAGCTTGCTTTTCCTTTCTTTTTCTCTTTCTTTTTAATATATCATTTCATAAGGCTATAAGAATTGATGTTAATGCTACATTACACACAGACACACGTCTACATAATCATATGCATTTGCATGTACGCCATGCATAAACAACCCTATGGAATCCCAGCTCCTCATTGTTAATTTTGTGTCCATACTTTTCAAAGCAAAGAAGCTCTGAGTGTCAAACAGTTGTTTTCTTCACTTGTTCACTGGACTGTACAGCAAATACAGCAAACCTAATAAAGCATTGGGGGTTTTGTGGGTGGAATTTTTGGGATTTTTTTTGGAGGGTGTTTTTTTTATTTTGGTTTTTTTTTCCTACCTGGCCATTTATAATTACCCTCTCTCCTTCCTGTCTCTTCCACTGATAAAAAAACATTTTTTTTATTCCATCAATAAGTGTCCTTCACACTGCCAATACTGATTTCTCCAACACCTTGAAGGCCTCCATGTCACCTCCATGATGCTCCCTGCAGCCACTGACTTGAAAAACAGGAGAGCTAAAGTTGCTACTGCCCCACATTGGTTTCCCACATGGTAGGCGGGAAGACAAGTAGCCTTAAGTCACTGGACTGTCTGAATCATTTATCTCTGTGATGCTATTCACTTCACCTTACCGCATGTTTGTGTAGTGAAGCTGTTTAGCCAACATGCCCTATGGGCCTTGTCTTAGTAATGAAAGTGCAGAGAGTGGAAAGGAAATTCCATTCTGGATTGTTTAGCTCTATCTTCAGTTTCTGATTGCATCCAAAAGATGGGGCTGGTTTTTGGGTTGTCTTCTCAGTGTGCTTTCAGATTCGGAAGAGCAGCATCTGCTGCACCCTGCAAAGCCAGCAGGACTTCACCTGCATAAATCTGGGCAGAACGTGGGTCTTTGTGGCCAGAGAAGGGAAAGCAGTAGTACTCTTCTCTATCTGTTCAAACCGAGAAAGAATTCTTCCAAGCATTAAGACTGCAGGACAGATGATGTCAATCAGCTTCAGAGGAACAGCATTAGATTGGCTGAGAATCTGCATACAAGTCTCTGGTCTGTATCAGTCTTATAGATCAGTACTTTTGTTGTAGAGTCACAATTTTCTTGTGTGAAAGCAATGGCAGATTTGCAAATCAATGTCTACTCGTGAGATATCATCATGAAACCATGTTCATAGAAGGCAGAACTTTTCTAAATTATCATACAATACACAATATGTAAGATTCTGGTGGGTCACCCAGACAATTCATTCGTTTTCAAAGTGCTTTAAGAATGTCAGTCATGGCACTGTGTGTAATATATGTCAGGGAATATTGTTATCCCCCATTGCCGGCTGAGGAAGGGAGGAAAGGAGATTACAAAACCACAACTTGAGTTATTGTTGAGGGTAGAACTGGAACTTGGGATTTCCTGGACAGATTGCCACCCTTCACTTTTCCCTCGGTTGGTATAATTAGAAATATACCGGATCTCTCTTATTCCCATGCAAGAACACATTTGAATACATTTTCTTTGAAATTGTCTGTCTTGGGGTCATTCCTGTTGTGCTCTCTGGCTGTTAATGATCTGTTGCCTGCAGTGAAATGCTCACTAGTATACTATAAATCATGAACAGATGTAAAGGCATCCATTTGTGACTACCAGTTTCTGAAATTGGCTACCTGTAAAAATTTGGGAGCCACCTCAAAGCAATCTTTTGTGGCTCTTCAATTTTTTACTTCTTGGCTGGTAGCCATCCAGATGGATGTCTTACATCCTTGAGATGAACTTAGTGCAGCCCTCATTGACCTAGCAAGCCATTTTCCCTGATGACAAGCTGGGATCACATCTTGTAATGACTGCTGCAAGATTGTCTTGTTAGGGAAAGGGCTAAGGTGGGATCGTCTTTAATGACAATGAAAGCACCTCATAAAATCCGATTCTTCAGTTTTACAGGCATGGCTCTAGAATTTTAGCCGATGCAGACTTAGTAAATCAGTCAGTCAAAAATTATATCAGTTGAAGTTTAATGTTCATGGCAGTCCAAAAACCTGAACATGTAGGTGATTTGGAGGGCATTTTGTTAACTCTTTAATTGGTCGTTTGAGTGCTGGAGGCAGTAGCTAATTGCCTGTAGGTCAGAGCAGTCCTAGAGCTTAGGTAAATGTATATTGTCATATGTCACATTTTCATATGGCTCCTTTGCACAGGTTGGTAAAAATGATTGCTGCATAATTAAAATTAAGACAAGGTGGGAAAAGTGATTCAATTAAACCCCTGAAGCCATTGCACAAATTATCTGAAGTACCAAAAACTAATGAATAGTTAAAACTAGTTTTATCTTTTTACTCTTCCTTCTCGAATCCTGAGGGTATTAAAATGGCTGGAGTCTCGCTCAAAGTTCTCAAAGGTAAGTTTTTGGGTGGGCAGTGCAAGTATGAGTCAGTGCAGAGGAATCCAGGCCTTTTAAAATACAAGCACACACAAACTTTGTTGCCTAGTTGTTTTGAATTGAAAATAACCAGACTTTGCGCACAAGAGACCTTTTGGTTTCTCCACCAGCCCAAAATTATTTTGAAAACATCTGCAATATTTCACTCTGCATGCAGCAGGTATTATATGCCAGGGAGGGTGATGACAGTAAAAATAAATGAGATATGCTGTAACCAAAACATCCCAAGTTTTACATCATACATTTCACAAGCCTAGCAAGCATCCTGTGCTTTGACTTGAAGGCTAAAGGCATGTGGTAGTTTTACGAATGTCTATTAGTATTAACAAATATGTTCCATGATTGGACAGTGTGCCACTGCCCCGACCTCCCAGTGCAAGAGGTGAGTTAATATGACTTATAAAATATGAGTGCTGGAGGCACAACTATGGAAATAAGAGCCCCAGATAAGCAGGAGGTCTCATTACATTCAGTGGGACAACTTACTAGAGGCTAGAACATGAGTATAAAAGCTGCCCCCCAGCTAAGGCTTTTTATTGTTCCTGTCCTTTCCCAGAGCAATACTGCTTTAGGAGGTTTAGAGCAACAAGGTCTGCACCTTTGGATGCTGGCAGTGTGCTAGTTCTGTCTGTGTTTAAAATGAGAGGTGAATGAAAGAGTATATACATACGTTTTTGATATCCATGTGATTTTTAACATAATTTTTTGATGGTTGAAAATAGTGAGGCACACAGGACTTGCACTTCTCTACAGTTTGGGTTTTTTGTACATAGTTCTTTCCTGCTAGCTTAAAACTCCATTTCTGGCAGAGTCTTTCTTGGACAAGGTTGCCAGGATTGTGAGTGTGTGGACAGCGAAGACCCAATATTCACAGACTATATAAGCAGTACACCTTACGTGGACATCTTGCTAATCCTGATTAGAGCAGATTTTGTGATGGAAGATTTCTAATAAATACCCTAGTAGAGACTGTTCTTGCCATCTTGTCTGTAAGCATTGCTTCTTGCAGAGGTGGCATAGATGTATGGAACAGATGAAGAGCACAATAGTGTCTTTTTATGATTCCACCTCTTTGAATGTTGTTCTCACTGCATTTGAAATTAGTAGTTATAAAACCTGTTCTGAGGCTTATCCAAAGCTTAATCAGAAACCTTAAATAGGAACTAATTTATTATCACAGGTAGCATATACATCTGAGTACTAGTTTTATCAAGCCAAGAAAATCCCTGCTGAGGACCAGGATGATTCAGAGTATAGTAGGTTATAAAAGCGTGTAAACATCACCTCATTAGATGAGTTCTTCATCAACGTGTAAAGCTACTGTAGGTAGAAAAAGTAAACTGCCTTGAAGACTTCTGTGGATCAAAATCCCAAGAGATGCAGAGAGCAGAGCAAAACGAGAAAACTGAAACACAGGAAGTGTTCAGATCTTGTGATCTCACTGTCCCATGCTTCCTAGCAAAAAAATGAGCAACCAAATATTTTCAGGAGCATCCTAAAAAGTCAAAATTTTGAATGGGCAAATGTCTGTCCCAGTGTTGCTGTCTCTCCACCAACATGCTTTCTGCACTCTTTCTTGGTGTGTTTTCAGCCTGGTAATCAGAGACAAAATTTCCACTGTTTTCTTTTTTTACCTGCGATTCAAGAAAAACACTGCTTATGTGGCCAAATGGAGTGTTTTTCCATAGCTCTGTCTATACACCCTTGGCCTGAGCTTACCTAAATGCCAGGTAAAGTATTGTTTGTGACCAGCCTAGATCTTTCTTCCACTACAAGGCGTAAGCAACAGTCTATAGTTGCTTGCTTTTATAAACGCAGATTGAGATTTTAGAAGACTACCAACAAAAAAAAAACAGATTATGTTATAGGTTGTTACAGATTCTGCTGAGAGAGCACTGAAATTCCTGCTTTGCATGTGAGTGTGGAAATTACTCAAGAATGTTTGGGATGCCTTTGTGGTTTCCATATATACAGTACTATATTACTTTTATATAGATGTAGATGGCAATACCATACAAAAATAATAGAAGGCATAAAAATTGTTAAGACACTATGTGACAGATAGACAATTTTTCATCTATTTGTAGAGAACAATTCAAGGTCACAGTGCCAAATTCATCTTTCAAAAGTAACTCATTTCTCATTTCATTGGGTGCAGAAGGTTTGGACCACTGCCCCATATTTACTATAAAAATACATATTTTAAGATACTTGAAACCAGTATTTTCATCTGTTAATATGGGCCTTATCAAAGAAAAATGCTAGCTATTGCCACTAACCAAGTCCATTCACATGTCAGATCGCGCAAAATAACAAGTGTACAAAGGGAGTTTAAAACTTTGGTTGAATATGCAATCATTATTGCTGGTGGAGGTTCGAGGAGCACAATCCCTGCCTGCTAAGCTTTGTGGAGAAGACCTACACAATGTGCTCACGATCAAATCAGTGGACAGTAAGGGAATGTATTAGGACTTTGGAAAAATTGCTTTAAAAGCCTCTGGAACTGCAGAGACAGTGAGAGAGACTTTCCACAGACTTTCCGAAAATGCCCTGTGAGTCACTGTCAGGTTCCCTTGGGAACTGAAGGAGCCAGTAGGAAGACTGTAATGGTCTATTAAATTTGATAGGGCATGCTTTGATGGCAAGTGGTGGGACCATGGCATTTCTGCATGTTTTCACTAGCTAGCAGCAGAAGGGTATACACATTGCCCTTCCTTTGGGGTACATTTTACATGCAGTGAGATAGGGATATGAAGTCAGCTGCCTTCTCCCAGAGAGCCTGGAAGCACTGAATTTCCCTCTGGACTAGCACTCCTCTTGGTATACCTCAGTGTTTTAATGGTATTCTCTTGCAAGAAGGAGGTTTAAAAGTGTTTTTAATACATGAGACAAACTTAAAACTCATTATGAGTGTAGTCTGGATACTCACCATCCTTATGTTATCTCAGGGAGTCACAGCCTTTGCTCACATTGCCTCATGTGCAAGGACTAAAATGCTATACTACTCAAGCAACATTTCTTGTAACAGCCCAACAAAAAAGCAGGGATGTGAGAGATTCCTTTGGTAGTGCAGTTGCCCAATGATGCATCTGGAAAGCAAGGTTTGCTTTGCCGTGAGAAGAGAGATTACACTGATGCTACCAGCTTTGCAAGAGGATAATATTCTCTGGGTGTTCCTACTTTCTTCTGGCTTATGCATAAGATGGCAACGAGGCTGAAAAGACCCTCTTTGATGCCCAGAAAGGGACAAAGTTAGTAATGATCCTCATGCAAAGAAAGATTAGGTATGAGCAGTGGAATTGAATTGATTGCTTGAGTAGTGAAACTGGCTTGATTTCTTTAGACAACTTTATGACTTTGTTTTCCTTCCTGAAGTATTTGTTGGTTCTTTTTTAGTGAAATAAATCATAACTCATAAGATAGCACTATGCAAATAAATGCCTTGCAATGTTGCAATATTTTTGGTGACTTACAATTAGCCCTGATAACCCAAAGTATGGAGGCTAGCATATGTCCTGGGTGGAGTCAGGAATAACATGCATCTTTGTGTCTATATATGTTTGACAAATTTCAGTCAGATGCAGGCCAGGCTGAATTTAGCCACCTTGGCTTTAATGTTATCCATGTGGCTAAAATTGCCAGTCCACTTACCCTGGAAATTATTACAGTTGTGCACTGCCAAATGCACATTTGTATAGTTCCTTCGCTTCATGCTGTTGTATGTTAAACATACCTCTGAGTCTTAAGCAAGTCTAGATTGAGTGTTTTCTGTTTAAAGGAAATTATTGGGGAAAGGGGAATCTTTTAGTGTTCTTTCAGAAACCACCAATAGTCTTTGTCATTTACTTCTAGCTTAGGTAGTTATGATTTAACGGATAAGAAGGAGGTTAAAGGGCTTACGTAAGAATTCAGGTAATGGATCACTTGAATTTATAGTGGGAAATCTGCTTTAGTGAAGGCTAGAGTAGGAGCCAGAAAATCCTAGGTTTTTTTTGTACACACAGCCAGAGATCAATGACTAACCCAAGCTTGTGAGCCATAAAATGAGTATGCTATTTAGACCTTATATCAGTGCTGAAGATAAGTCTACCGATGACGTGGAGGTAAAAGTTCTCCTGACTTTATCTACAACAATAACAATTTGCTTGGAAATACATATGGAGAGATTTTGCTACACTAAACCAACCCGTTTTATGTCATTTGAGTCTTGGAACCATCTGGGCTGGAAACTGTGAGCCCCCTTTTGAATAAGCTCAGGTATCCCCAAAAAGCAGCCGTTTAGGGCACTCCTTCCAATTGTCTCTTGTCTAAGGAACAGACCTAAAAGAATGAACCATCATTAGGAAAAGTGCTGCAAATGACAAATTCTTCACTGTTGCTACCAACGCAAGAAATTTTGTTAGGGTCACCTGTTCTGCAGTAAGAGTTTTCTTACCATTTCATGAGGAAGTAGCCTTATGTCTCCATGGGGAAAGATTCACCTCTCTATGTAATTCTTCTTTTGGGTGGGATAAGGAAAAAAATTGCAAGGATTAAAGAGTAACAGCTCTTGTGAAGAAAACAGGCCATCTCTGGAAACCAGCACTGCCCGTCAGGGAGAAACTATTCTCCTTGAATAAACCACAAAATTCACTGTGCACTTGCAAGGCAAATGTTAAGCATAATATATAACTATATTATAGTCAATAAAACCTGAACACAGAGAAGAAATAGTGTGTCCTTTCTTGTTTATTTTGAAGAAGAGTACAGAGGCTTCCTGGCACCAAAATAAACCTTTTTATTTTTGGCTTTTGCTGTCATTTTTCCTCTATGGAAAGGGGGAGACATTCTGGCTGTAGTTCCATCTGTTTTTACTATTACCAAGAACAAAACTTCCATTTTCCAAGTGAAGTTAAAGTCCAAGGGCCAGCTCAGTTTCCTTCAATAACCCCTGAATCTTTCTCACATGATCAGCTCTTCTCATGATGAGCATGAGAAGGAAGCCAGGAGGGGCAGCACAGTTATCCAAACCAAAATCTTTATGCTCTTTGCTGAAAATCTCACAAATCAGGGGCAAGATTCCTATTTATTACAAGGTTGAATTACAAAATCAAGGATAATGTTGTTGTGCAATGTACTTGTGCTTGTGCTCTCAAATGACTCTAGATGACCGGTCTCTTACATGCTGCCTTGCTTTTGAAGCCTGAAAGACTCTGTTAAAAGTAAGTATGGTTGTAGCATGCAAATTAAAATAATAACCCACCCCACTGTTTGCTTGTACAGATTCATCCTTGGGTCATGGGAATGCACAACTAGAGCACACATGGTCAAGTCTGAAATGTTGTGGATGATACCTGAAATATAACATACTTTTTCACCCCATTTTCTTCCTATCCTTTTTCTTCCATTTCCCAGCATAATAGCATGTTTTTAGCCCCCTTTTCTCTTCCATCTGGCATTTGCCTCCTTCCTCTTTCCTTGAGGCCCACAAATGTTTGCTGCTCTCTCAGCTGCTGTCTTGGGCCCCGGATAGTGCTTATAAACAGTCGCCAATCTCGGAGAAGCACATCTGCTCTGCTGGCCACACAGAGGGAAGTGGTGGTTTCCCTCCTGAGCACTGCAGCAAGGTCTCCCCCGGTGATAAGCCCTCACTCCCCACCTTCCCCTTACCAGCCTCCTGCTCCATCCAGGCACCTGGGGTGAGTCCTGGGCATGGGGGCAAAGAGGTTCCCTCTGTATGAAGGCAATTAGATTAAGTTAAAAATGAAAAATGTAGTAGATTGGATTAATTAGACAGAAAGATAGATAGATAGATAGATAGATGGATAGATAGGTAATTCTCATATTTTCACTTGAGTACCTTGAATTTTTAGTAGTTTGGGTTTGGTTTGGTTTTTTTTTTTTTTTTTTTTTTTTTTTGCTGGATGAAGGTAAATATCTACTATTTGGGCAATAATGCTTTGTTCCAACTGGACACTTGGTATTGTTTGTTTATGGAATGAAACACTCTTCCAGCCCAAACGTGAGTGTTCTTTCTAAAATTTTCTTTCTAGGAGTGAACATCTCCATAATTGTCATTGCTGAACTGTTTGTAGTAGACAAATACAAAAGGGTTGCAAATGCAGCCAAAGATAGAAATCAAAAGAAATATTCTCAAGAAAATTTGGCACTGTTTTTTCACCTTAGGAATATACATCCTGTTCCTTTTCTTAAAATATTTTATTTTTTTAATATAACTGTGTGAGCTGGTACTTCTATTCAAGCTGTCTCTAAACTTATATTTCCAACAGTGGCAGCAGATTATGAGATGATACTTATAGAAATGGCATTATATCATTCTTTAAAATACCGATCCTGAAAGGCAAAATCTGCAGAAATTATAGGACTAAGAGGCCTCCTTTGAGAGACAGAAACTATTTTAACTCGTTATTTTTAGAGCTCTGCAAATCACATATTTTTCTTTTCTCTGGCAATTCAAAAAAAAATTGGAAATTGTAATAAGGTTTAAAAAAAAAGAATATTTCACAACTTTTTTCTGTAAAATGGAAAGTTGAAATATGCCATTTGCGGGTAAATGAGATGTTTCACTTTGATTTCAACCATTCTTTTTAGTTCCTTTCTTTGAAACAAATTAAATACAAAATGGTCTATAGGATACTGGCCATCCGTGTGCACTGGCTGGGGTTTTTTTGGTGAGGACACCTGTCCTGGAGCATGAACACAGATGCATGCTGAACTAAATGGTAATGATTGTCCAAGAATTCCATGTGGAATAAGAAGAAACTGACATCCAGTATCACAGAATCACAGAGTAGTTTGGGTTGGAAAGGACCTTGAAGGTCATCCAATTCCAAACCCCCAGCATGACAGGGACACCCTCCACTGGAAGCACGAAAGATTTGTCAGGATTTACTTTGGCCAGCGCAAACTTTATAAACAGGGACACAGCTCAGTAGAGACAGGCTGAGCAAATTAAAACAGGAGACGGAAAGTCACCACAGGCACAGGAGCCCTTGGTACTGTCAGGTGTTTCCTAGGAACCATGAAAGTCTGGTTGCTTTTTCCTGCCCTTCTTACTCATGCTTGTTGCTTTGTGAACCTTTTCATTTGTACCCAAGCCCAGCACCATCTGAGCCTGCTCTGCACCCAGGGGCTGTCCAGCCTGCCCTACTCCCCGCTAGTCAGTAATGTTGGCATCAAGCACTGGCCTCCATTGCTGGCTGTAGAAGGAGCACCTGGCACTGGCCTGTGCCTCTGGGACTGTTGTGCTTCACAGCACTGCAGCCACCATGGGTCCGACTGACTTAAGGAAGGTATAGCAGAGCAGATTGGGATCTGGCTTTTAATTTTTATTATTGCTGGGAAGGAGATTGGAGTAAAAGGAGACTGCAGCTTATTGGGTGAGAGAGCTAGCAGCAGATCTGGTGCTTCCATGACACTGGAGACAAGTAGGTTTGGGGCAATGGAGGAAGATGTTTACAATGTGAAGAACAGAGACAGATCTGGAGAACTTTAGATGATCAGTGGGGACTGACATGACATTCTGTGAGAAGAAATCATGTTTCTTGGATGTCTTATGGGCAACCAGTTCACTGAGCTCATGAAGTAGTGTCAGAGTGCACCTTCACTTCCCAGACACTCCGTTCACAAGCAGATGTCCCGGCAGATGCAGTCCTGAGCCTTGTTTTCAACTCAGGAAACGACTGCTTCAATATTCGTTGTCAATAAAGAGTAGTAAAACTTGTATTTCCTTTTCCTTTATTTTCTTCTTCCTTTTTTTATTTTAAATTTTTTTAATGAGAAAAGATCTCAGTAGGAGAAATTTAATTTTCAGGGACCTCACTTCCAAAACTTTTTTCTCAGAGTGCTTCAACCTGTAATTTAAGAGTTTTTGTTTAATCGCATTTTTAAACTTCCGTCGCTTAGTTACTTTTATTTTTTATTAATACCTAAATATGTTACTATTTGGAGCACAAACAGACAGGGATTACAATTAACAGAATAATTACACTCTTTTTGTCAGTGTAACCTCATAGTACAGAAAGTATTACAAATCCATTTTAAAATATATTAAATGTTCATATTAATGAGGATAATAGAGAACAAGTACCAGCAAACTAAATATTGTTAATGATTTTGAGCTATTAAATTCATTACAATTTCCTTTCATAATAAAGTGATTACTTGCTAATTAGACCTTTTTTAACTCATCATTATTGAATTCATTACATTATGTGCAGTTAACCCTTAAAGAGCTGCTAGGGTATCCAGACGCAATTAAAAAATAATTTCAACATCATATGAAGCATCTATGCTGTTTGCAACCCTGCTTGTATTTTTGATACATGTACTTTTCTTCTGGTACATTTTCTTGACACATCATGCCTAGCAGCTTCTTAGCTGTCACAGCAGCTTCAGCAGCATGTACAGTGGAAATACGCTGTATTCATTTCATTTAATAGCATTTAATGTTAAAACTGAAGTAGAACCCACTTGTTTGGTCAGGGAAAAAAATATCCATCAGTGCACTAAATGGTTGACGTTAACAAGCTACTCTTCTCTGAGTTAAATTTGCTGGGAGTTGGGATGATTTACTTTTTTCTCCTATGGAGATAGGTATACTTTTACCTACCTGAGAATCTGGTCTTGCTCTGTAACCCCAGATGGAAAACCTATCTCTGATAAAGCACATGTCAAAATTTCTCTTGATTTCAAGGTATCCTGAACTTATGTCCCAGAAACTTTGAGGGTTTGTTTCCCTCTAATGCGTGTGGGGTCTATGCCACTATTCCTGTATCTTGTCCCACATATGCAATTGCTGGAGAGGTCACTCCCTGGGACTGAGTCAAGGCACTCCTTGGGACTGAGTCAAAATGCTTTTTTACTTCTCCCTCTTCCCTCCAGTTCTCACTTACTCAAAGGAGTAAGAGAATGGAGCCTCTATCTCTTAACTTCTTTCTGTTTTCTCCATGTGCACTTTTTTTTTAATTCTCAGCCCTTCCCCCTCTAAAAACAACACCCACGCACTTTCAAGTTGTAGGTATTTAAATAGCACAAATATACTTATTCTGCAAATCACTGGGACCTAATGGATAGCATTCCCATGCCTTGCCTGGTCATGGCACAATGTCATGGAAGGAAATGGGTAATGATCTCTGATCGGAAAGCACCATTGTTGGAGTAGCTCTGCAGTCACTGCACTGTCTGTTGCAGCGATGGCCACATAGACAGCCAGGCATACACCGCTCAGGTTATTCGCTGTGAGCAAAGCCACTGAGGAATAATTTTTACTTGGGTAGGAAAGGCTTTGTGACACTTATTTCTACTGTACTTGATGGCTGGAAGCTGGGCTGATGGATGCCCTGCAAATCCAGTAGATAACAGATTAGATATGCATGTACTCTGTGGCTCTGGAGAAATGCGGCTGCTCCATTATTCAGATCAGGCCCTACTCTTCCTGCCAATCCGAAGCCGTTTCTTTGCGTATGTGAGATATGAGGGTACAGCTGTGGGCCTGCCGATGGGCCAGGAGCAGCCCAGCACTCCGCCTGGCTGAGGCACTGCAGCTGCACCACAGTATATAATAAAAATAACACTACATATTTGTAACCTCTGTTTTATTTAAAGCCAGGTCGCTTTCACCTGTAAATAGCTAGGGTATAAATGTGCCTCACCAATCACATTGGCCTATTGTATTATACAGTCTATTGAATGTTTTTGGCAGGCATGAGCCCCTGTGCTACTGTGTCCTTATTTTATTATTGTTTTGAGGGTAGAGCTGTGTGATTATCCATTCTTGCTTCAGGCACAGCAAACCATCTGGAATGCTTATTAAACCCACAGGCAGATCAGAAGGATATAACTCTGATGATGTACATGTATATGGGCTGTACTACATCATCAGAGCATTGCTCCTCTGATGATGTAGTACACATTAGTGGGCCTAGATAATGGATTAGAACTAGCAGAGTGAAAGTTAGACTTTTTGAAGGATGGATATGGTGGGGTTTTTCCTCCCTCCGGGTAACTGCTGGCATAAGATGTGGAAAAGAAAATTTAAAAGTAAGCCAAGGAGGCTTCAAAACTTGTAAGTATTCAGCTTGTCAATGGGGAGGCACAAGTAGTGATTGAGAGGCTTAAGGAGAGAGCTTCGAAACCCTGAATCATTGCAAAGAGGTCATACGTACTTGTCTGCTCGAGTGAAAAGGGACATGAAATGTGTCCAGAAATAATGCCACTTCTCCAACCCTTCTTTGGTCGGTCATCACTGCGTAGATTTTTGGTAGGACTTTGGCTTTTTGTCATACTTCAGTACTACATCAAAAACCCAACACCCTGTGTTATGACACATAGAACTAGTTTTTCATCAGTTTCCAAATTTATATTTATCACATATTTGCAAGTACTATTTAGAAATAAGCTTTTCAAATGAATGAGAGATCTGATCAGCTTTCAAACTAGCCATGCGTCTTCTCTTTTGACTAAGTATGAAAAACACATCAGTAAAAACTAAAAATAATTTGGGCAGTATGTATGGAGTAAATGAATGAATGACTATTTACATCTCTGTGGGGTTCTAAATACAATTTCTATTTCTCTTTGTTCATAACCCTTCTTGCAATGGTTTTTGGAGGTACCTGATATTTTTCTAATCATGGAAAGGTGTTTCAAGTCTAAGCAAAACCTTTTCCTGTGGAAGATGCAGAGGTTCATAAAAGTTAGGTCATTCAGTCGGGAAACTGAATGTGTGCTGTGCAATTTAGATTACAAATTGCACACTTTAAATATCAAACCATAAATATCAAGTGCTCAAAAGAATATTGAAATTTTTTAGCAATTCCAAAGAGTAACAGAACTTGGAAAAAGGAGCCATACAGAATGAACATATACTCTAAAAATCATAGCTGTAAAGTAAGGCAAATATGTGTTTTAACAACAGTAAATAGTAAGTACATAGAAGTATGGATCACATTTTATTAATGCTTCGTTTGTTTTGGTTTTGGCCAGTTTTGCCAGCATCCTAAATGTGGGTTACCTACAGCTGCATGTCTGAGTGAAGTGTGCAGTGCATGTGGGTAGATGCCTATTCGTAAAAGCAACAATTAAGGTTTTTTGCAGCATAATAGCAGTGCTGTAGCAGCAGTAGAGTAATTGCTTTGCCAAAGTCTTTTATTTAGGGGAACTCTATGGCTTTCCAGTCTGATAGTGACCAAATTATCCTGGAGGTGTAAGGGAGAGTTAATAAAAATTCCCAGTTGGAAGAGTAGAGTTCAGAATGTACATGACTGTAAATTAACAGTTTACCTTTTTGCAGATTCTGAGGCTTTTCTTTTCACATAGTGAACTCCACTTGGGACCGTTACCTGTTCCACTTCGCCTGGATTCAATGGCCACTAGGAGTGGAACAGGTACCAGGCACAGGGCCACAGTCACTGGGCTCAGTTCTTGTCTGCTGAGGGCTGAAGAACCTCTCAGCTCCCAGCTTGTTTATGTTTCTGGCAAGTATCTGGAAAAGATTCTATTTCATTCCCAGAATAGAAAAAAACTTGGAAAACTCTTCCCTCTCACTGCAAATCAGATGGCTCGTTCTTGAATAATCCATGCTAGCATGGCTCCTAGGTAGCAATTTTGGCAGGAGGATGTGATGTATGTGTGTGTTTTGATTTCCAGGTTTGCATGCCTCTTAGTGAAGCATCCATCTTTTGCCCTCTTCCCAGCCTTTCTTCTTTTCTTTCCCTTGGTATCTTATGGTGTTTCCACTCACAGGAACATGCTTCCTTCTCTCCTCCATGAATTACCTTCTGTCTTCCAAAGTTTGCCTTCTTGCAACTCACCGCAGGGCTGTTGCTTTCCTCCAGTAAAGCCTCCTGTGTCCCCCGCTAACCTGCGTGTGCCAGTTTGCTTCTTTCCCTGCTACCACATGGTTCCCAGCTCCAGCTCACTGGGGAAGGAGATGACAGACTGTCACTTTCTCAAACACCCTCTCCTCCACTGACTTCTCTTAAAGAGGCAGTGGGATAAATGAAATTCAGCATTCAAAAGGCTCAACTCCTCCAGAAAATATTCCACCCACAAGTAGGGAGCTTCAAAAACCATTCCTAGCAGTTAATGCTCCATCCTAAATGACATAGCTTTTCAGTAGTGACATGTGCATTGATCTGCATTAGAAAAATAAGAGAAATAGCACTTCTATTCCAGCAGCAGTTAATTACCAGCATACATCAGGTTCCCTCCTGCTGATACTCACAGGGTGGAGGGGATGGGAGTGGGCATTAGGTGGAGGCGATGCGGCCAGTTTGCACGTTCAGCCAGCTAAATAATATTGATTGGGATTCATGTAGAGCCCCAACAACACCCCTCCTTGCTGGTTTGATTAACCACAGGGGTACCTTTGCTACAGTTACAGGATTTCACCCCAATCATGTCTTCGACACAAAGGTGCTAGTTAGGCTATAAACAGAAGATGAGAGCTGATAGGTTCTTCAACCCTTAGCTGAAAAGACCCAAGTTCTGTGACCGTGGTCTTGGTGGAAGAGCTGGATGAATTATGGGACAGGTACGTGCAAGAAACCCTCTCACCCTCCATCTGAGGGGGGGTGAAGGCATCCTGGCATTGGTGGAAAACTCCTCTCTCTCCCTTCTCTGCCACCCCTCCACACACATATAATTTGGAGGCTAAGGACCTGGGGAAGGTAATTCCCAAAAGCTACCTGCAGATTTTTATAGGCTACGTGAGGAGGCTATATGCATCATTGGGGCAAGGGTCTGTCTTGGGTGCTTGCATGTTTACCCTCTCTGGGGTTTCGCTCTGGGTCCCCAAAGAGCAGATGCCACCCTGTGCAGGTGAATGCAGCTTTGCAAAAACTTCTGAGTTCCTCTGCAATGAGCCTCCCTTGGGCAAGAGACGCTTCAAATTTTTGTGAGGGAAGGAGTGCCACTCACTAGCTGCCAAACGCCTGCACTGCCCTCCAGCAGGGCAAGGACCTTTGTTTTACTCACTTCTCTTTGGGGCAGATGTCTAAAAAATTATTGCTGTTATTTTTCTGGCTGAACCATCAGTACACAAAACAAATTCTTTTCCACAGGAGTGCTGGAAAAAACACAGCTAGCAGGGAAAGTGTCTGCTGGTGGCTACATGGGACTTTCCCATTTCTCACTTCATAGTCTGCTGTTCTTTAGAGGCAAATAAAGCCCATTGGCAATGGGGCTGAAAGTACTCTGTGGGTCTAAACACGCTTCAGTGTGTTAGATTGACTGAATTTCCTCTCATCAGTGAATGCAATCTGCCGTGGGAAAGTTTTAATGTCTCTGAGTCCTTGTGAAAACATTCTTAGATAATTGAGACATTCCCAAACAATTAAGATAACCAGATGTGTCTGTTATTTGTAATTACCTGAACAAGAATTCTTTCTTCAAGAACACTTCCATTTTTCCTGCTTTTTGAATTAGTCTAGATAATGGATAGGAAGATTAACTCCTTTCAAAAGTTATCCGTGGTTTGTACCTAGTATGTCTCATTCTGATGCAAAATCAATTCCTCTCACAATTAAGTATTGGTGTTGAAACAATATGTGAAATGAACTTTCCAGTTCTACTGCACTATGGTGCCATTTTGGGTGACACCATGGGGTGAACTCTGAACTTCATGAACTTCTTCATGAGCAACCCATGAAGAAGATGCTAAAACGATCTCTTCAAGCAGGGAATATTGCTGACGGCTCGAAAATGGTTTCACAAACCACTTTATTTAGTAGCATAGTTTGAATTAAAGGGCTTCTGCACATGCTGCGTTTGCACCTGAAACGTCTGCAACATCTTCATTTTACAAAGCACCCAGCTCTTGCTGCATCACAACACATAATGTGAAGGAAGTAAAGGCATCTCTGACAAATTCACCATGTAAGAAAGACACCTCTGCATTTGGCCAGTCTTTATCCTAGCATTTCCATATCAATTGGGACTTAACCCACAGCTCATAACTGTTATTTTCAGGGCAGTAATCATGATTTTTGTTGCAAAACTTGTATCTTTGAAATCGTCCTCCCTCCTCACTTCATCAAACAGATCTTCAATCAGAATCTGCCTTTGACATTCAGTGCTGTTGTATGCATTTGCCCATCCCTTTTCAAAGAAGCCTCTTTCTCGGTTCCTTGCTCTCTGATGGGTTTCCCTCCTGCTCTGCCTGTGAAGCATGCTGCAGACAAGTGTTTCACCTGAGCATTTGTGCTACTTTAATGGATTGCAGGCATTTTGTTGGCAGTTCCCTAAATTCATCTCCCTGGTACCTCAGGGGATCTTTCTGCACTGAGGGCTGTAGCTTGGTTCTCTGTGCTGATTATTCCTGAATCAGTGTCATCACTCCTTGCAGTACTTCATTGAGCTTTGCATTGCTGACTCCCTCCAAAATTCTCATTCTGTTCCTTGTCCTGGTATTGTCCCTAACTCTAGGCAAAGCAGAGCAACGTTGCAGCTCAGGGCAAAGTTAAGATCACTGCCTCCCTCTTCCCTGCAGTGCTCTGTACCCACTACTCTTGTTGACCAACCATACAGCAAGCTCATATGATTCACTAGTCCAGCAGAAAATACAGACTCATTCTTTCCATGTTACGTTTCTGCTGGGTTAGTGAGTTTCTTTGACTCTCCATATTGTTAAGGAGGTGCCCGGGCTGGCAAAAAGAAGAGAAGCAGCACCAAGGGCGATAAGGGCTAAGAGGAAGCCATCGTGCCGGTTGATCTTCTTAAGTGCGCTGTGTAATTTTGTTCTTTGTCTCCAAAACAGAACTTTTCTTTATGTATTTCTTCCTGCCTTTTTTTTTTTTTTTCTTAAACAACTGACAGTTATACCAATGTGCTCAATGTATTTTCAAGCTGACTTTCAATTTTTCAACATACTCAGGAAGTCCTATACCCTATTACTAATCACAACTATTATCTTCATCTTCGGTACATATCCCACTGCTCATGCTTTCATCATCTTATACCTGGGCACTGTAAATAGGAAGATGTGGAGTGTCCAAATACCACGGTTCTTGTCTACTTTTCCTTTCCTGTTTACTCCACTTTTACTATATGAGTTCATGGCCTCACTTTTACTATTGAGTAAATGGCTCACCTTTGTTTTCTCCCCTGACAACTTCCTCTTGTTCTATATTTTTACATGTTCTTATTAATAGTGTTAAGACCAATGATAATGATGTCATCTGCAGTCATTCTAAGAGAAAGTTTTTTTGCAGAAGAAAGAAGAAAAGTAATTATTGCAGAGTACTCTACAAATACATGGGACTGGTGAGTTCAATATAGAGGTTTTTTTCTGGAAACTCATTCAAACCTTCCCTCCTTCTCTTGACAGTTTTGCCCTGGGCACTGTTATCTTTGTTGTCCCAAAGGAATATCCTTGAATCTGTTAGTCGTGTACATATCAACTGAGGCTTCTGTCACCACTTTCCAGCCTGCTGAGGATGTAAAGACACAGCATTGATTTGGTGCTAAAAATAAATAGACCTGCAAGTTGGTTTGGAAGAGTAGTGAGAAATGCTTGTTTTCACTCCTGCTAATTATTTAAAAGGTCTACTCAATACAAATTAAGCTTCATCGTCTTCTACTTTCTCTCATACAGTGAGTTATGACAACTTTGCCCAAGTGTGAAAAGTACATGATAGAGTACCTGGTTGTTAAACTACCACCTCAGTCTCCTTCAGAAGTGGAAGGCATCAGTCAGTTGGTACTGGAGAGCCAATGATGTTTTCAAGAAGCCTGAGCATTTGTTGTCCTTGTTAAATCTAAGCAGGATTTCTGGTGCAGGGAGGCAGTTTATCACTGATTTCTTTACTAGGTTCTTTTAGGCCTGATTCTTCTCAATTAGACAGGTACTTTTTAGGTCCATGGGAACATTTTATATATTCAGGATAGCCAGAAATACAATGGTACCTGTGGAATAAGGTACCTTTCCCAAAAGACCTGTTTTATTGCATCTTTGCCTTATTGCTTCCAGTGGCTTTCCCAAGTCTGACTCCTACGTCTTCAGGCTCCATCTGCGTTTTAATGGAATAGTCTCCACTGTTAATACATTTCTCAGAGGCCCCATTTATGACATACTACTTGTGTCATTGCCTACTTACTAGTTAGGTAGCTAGGCCTAAATTTTTTGTGTAATAGGAAAGGAAAGTGCACCTTTCTTTCGTATGGTCATTTTGTGGATCGTCTGTAGCTTCATATGGCAAAGTCTTGAGCTAAACTGTGTACTGGTGGGATAAGGAGAAGTCTTGTCTGAAGCAAAACATGTGCTCAAGTTTGCATTGAGGTTAACTAAGAATTTACAAAGACTGGCTTGGGATTTCAGGAGTGGCTTGGAGACCTAGAATGAAATAGAGAGTTACACAAAAGGATTTAATTTTAATAGCAATGTGTGTGAGAGTGAGAAGTCTGAAGCCAAGTCATATAGAATCAAAATATAACAGAAAGGAGGGAGAGGGAGAAAAGTATTGGGCCAGGTCAAAAAGATTGCAAAAAGATGCAATAAAGGAAAAAAAAAAAAGACAAGACAAAAGCATGAAGCATAAAGCGGGCTAGTAGAAAATTGTTCAGTTTGTATGTATTGGGGCAAGAGTGAGGCAGGAAGGGGAAGGAAAGGAAATTGAGCCTAGAACTATTTATCTAGCTACTGAAGAGCTGCCTTTCTTCCCTTTTCTTGGAGGTTTCATTAAAATGTGTGAGTGCTTTTTTTGTATAAAAAATATGCCTCTTTATCAAAATCTAAATGTTTCGTCAGATGCAAGCTGTTCTCAGGAAAATTCATTCCCCCTAGGAATGCTTCTAGAGTAGAGGGGGTCGGCAGGGCCATAAAAAGTGCTTCACACTTGGGACTTCCTATTTCCAGGTCACTCCAGTCTTCCAGGCTGCTTGCACAACTCCTTCTCTCTCTCTGCCCAGCATAGCCCACTGATATAATGGTAGTTTACAGCCCCTGCCTCATAAATGCGCTGTGAAATCCATTGCCTTTTATTTTCCAACGTGCAGAGGGAAGGTGGAGAAGCATGACAGGGTTAAGCCAAGGATGCCCTAGAACAGCACTGGTGTTGGGGACTACTGCTGAGGCCCCTGTACAAACAGTATTCAAACCTGTTTATCCAGCCCACCCTCATCACAAATCTTGTATTTCTAGATGAATATTTTAAAGGAAGGGAATTGTGTAGATTGTTATTGTAGCTTATTAAGTTTTAAATATTCATGTTTTCTAAATTTCTAGTATTATTTTCCCCTTGCTTTAAAGAAAAGAGGGGGAAAATCTCTTTTCAATAAGGTCTTAATTGTCTGTTTCATCTGGAAAGCCCTCTGAATTGAAACTCCCTTCTCAACAGTGCTACCTGAGCGCTTTGCTGTTTTCCTTTTTGAAGTGTCTATTGTACAGTTTGTGACACTTTCAGACTTCTAGCTAGAACTGGACACTTGCAGCCAGACAGAGAAATTTAAACTAAGTAGCATGTTATGGACTAGTTAGGCTTCAGTATTCAGTAGGGGCTGTGCTTTTACCAAATACTCCTGACCATCAACATGAACCCAAGGGTGAGGCTCATTTTATGCCACTTTAGCCCTCTAAAAAACAAGCTACTTCTTTTAATCAGTTTGACTTTGCCAAAGAGAGAACTACCAAAAGTGAAATCCATGTTTCACTTCACTTACCTTAGGTATTTTTGGATGAGTATCCCTCTGGTTTTGTCCAGCCCCATGGCGGGCTTGGTCTGGATGCCTCCCTTCCAGATAGCTCAAGCCATGTGAGATTAAGCCCATGACATGGAACTTTAGCTTGAGCTTCAACAGTTGGCATAGTTTGTTATGTTGACTGACCTGGACTCTAATTTTGAGAAGCAGTGTCTGGAAGAAAGTTGGAAGCCAAATGAACGGAGGCTGTGACAAGGTACCTGAAGTGAAGGTGAGCAACACTTGCTCTGAATTGATATGCTCATTCAGAAAGCTATGTAATTAAAATAAAAAATCATTTGTGCTGAGACATACACATGTTGACTTTGAGACTGGCAGCAGCTGAATTAGGTAATCACTTTTTTGATGCGCTTTGTGTTTTAGCATACAAATTTCCCAACTCTTAAAAGAAAATCAGTTGCAACAAAAGTACTCTTTTATTTTTAAACAAGGGCATACTACCAGTGACTTGGATGCTATACCAGCTAAAGCACAGGGCATTAATACTAGCCCATTCAAAGCAGACCTGCAACGCAGATGAGAGAATTTCACTGAATTACCCATTGCATCTTTCTAATGGCCTTACCAATGTGTTTGAGAGATGCCTGGACTAAGAACAATCTGCTCCCTCTTTGGGTTTTTGTTTGCTTTGGTTTGGGGTTTTGTTGTTTTGGGTTTTTTGTTTGTTTGGTTTTTTTTCTTTAAGTTCCTGGAGAAACATATTTGTCTATCAAGAAACAATTTGCTTTACCTGGAATACCTCGGGATATGAAAATTTTATTTTCCGTCTCATTTCATTACCAGACTCAGATCTTAGGTCTGAAAATGGTGTACATTTAGTGATATTAATGGTATGGTAAATGGGGCTCCCTTGTAGTATGTGGTAAGGACAACTGAGTCTGGCAGAATTTTGCAATAAGAGACAATAATGAAGATGAGTGATAGATCAGTTAAACGACAGAAAATTCACTTGTTTGCCAAAACTTCAAACGGTCACTAGGCTGGAGCTGCTGTAAGTCTGTGAAAGAGTAGATGCCCCAGAAGCACCCTGGCAGACAGGAGTATCAGCACTAGAAGATAATTTAGGATATAAAAATCCTATGCTGTTACTGTCAGTACTCAGGTACATTGCAAGAATGCCCCTTCCAATTGCTTAGAAACTGTCCAGAAGGCATAAAATATGCTAATCAGCTGTTAAAGGAGAAAAAATAACCTGTGGCAGAGAAAGATGAAGGGTATACATAAAAATATATTGAAGACACTTCTGATCAAGATGTGAAATATGACATTTTTCTGTTTGTGATGGTGCAGAGTGCTGTAGCTGTTACGGTGGCAAGGGTGTGGAGGGTTTTTTTTCTATTAAGGGCAAAAAAAACGAGGGCAAAATTTTAAGCTGAGGAATTTTCTTCTGCTAGAAGGCAAATTACTACATGCACTACTACAAAAGAGCAGGGGTAAACAATACAATATGCTGTGAATTGCAGATGCATGTGCAGTAATGCCGTGAATACATTAACTTCCCCGTGTTGTCAAGGCAAGTGACAGTGGCTGACTGAAATCCAGAAAGCAGCTACTGTCAGCGCGGTACTCGCTTGGGCAAAGTCACATCGCTCCTAATAGCAAAGTCTATTCCGTTTACGTCTGACATGCTGATTGAGAGGCTCTTGGTTGGGGAATTTTATTTGTTTTGGCCCAGGGAAGTCCACTGAGTGGCTCCATCAAGATCCAGCCTCCTGCCACAGCAATTAAACAAACTCATCCGCAGTGTTTCATCAGTAGGACTCAATTTTGTGCATCTCTTTTTCCTTCCAGTAAGATTTTCCCTCCTGCTGGACTTTACAGTAGAAAGGACAAAAATAAAAGTGCAGGAGTAAATAAAGAAAGCACTTCTGGAGTTGTGCCTTGCATCCTCCAGCCTTTAGTGAAGAAAGAGTTATTTCTTGAGGGGAAATGAGTCACAGAATTCTGTTGTTTTGTGCGTACAACTGTGCACCAATCTGTGCAAGAAAGGGACTGCTCAGCCCAATATTTTTCTTTCCTCAGGAAAACCCTTCCAAGGATAAATCAGTAGATTTAGTCTGTGTCCCGGTTTGATTATGGTAAGTCTGTACGTGAGTTACCCTGTGCTGAACATATCCAAGGCAGGAAAGTAAATATCCCATTATACTGGATTTGATGAAAGAAAATCCTGGAAAATGTTACACTTGTCTAAGAAAACTGCCAGAGGCAAATTATTAGGTCTGAATTAAAATGCAGACGAGATTCATTAAATTGTTGACCCTGCCCCCTCCAAAAAAAAAGTCAGGTTGCCATCCTAAATTGACAGCATTAGAGACAAATTATGTGCACTGTTTAATAAGTGTGGGCTAAATTACGGCTCGGAGAGCAGGTGGAGCGCTGTGAGAAACAGGAGTGAGGGAAGGAGCAGAGGAGGCGAAAGCCAGCCTGCCTGTGGAGACAGGGCAGTGCCAAGGGGTGGTGGGATCCTGTGGCATCAGGAGTGCGGAAGGTTATGAAAGGCGATTGATGGGGGGCAGGAGGAAGGAACTGAGACTCCTCCAAGGATCCTGTTCCCTCTGGGACGTAGATGATGATGCAGCACCTATCGTACAACAGTTGGCCAATATACTCCTCTGGTACAGTAGTGGGGGGTATGAATGGTGAGCTCAGGTACTACGTTACCCGTTTTCTTTGGGGTAGAGGTAACTTTTCATCCAAAAAGAGAAGGAAAATCCCTAACCAGACCTTGGAAGGTTTGGATTTAAGAAGTTACATAAGAGAGGTAAGGTAAGTTAGAGGCTTGAGAAGCCGATTTCCATCAGAGTGGGAAAAAAAGCCATACTGACCATTTCCCCATTTCAGGCAAAAAACAGAAAAAGCAGACATAACCATATGTGTATTACTCACTGGACATAATTCTCTGAAAATACTGTGACCGGTATATAAATAGCAAAATGAATGTTATTAGCATGTTAATGTTGCTAACCCTTTAACCTATTGATTAGGCAAACAGAAGGAAACAGCATCTTTTCATGCTTCAACCTCCCCCTACACCGCCCCCCCCCCCCCCCCCCCCCCCCCCCCCGCCTCCTTTCATGTAATTGGATTCAAATTCGCATCTGTAGCTACTAAACCAATGTTTTCAACCTTTCTTCTACACCTCCCTACCCCCAACTGTGTAACCTCCCATCTCCATCTCTGGCATGAATGTAAGCCTTTATTTGTGAATATTCCGATAAGCACTTTGCCTCCAACAATATTGTTCAAGTACCAGCATCATTGTTACAGCTGTAATTGTTACTATCAAGACACAGTTCTTTGTAATTAGAAAGTCAAGATGGTATTCAGCAGTATGGCAGCACAGATTCTCATTTGTTAGGCTATTAGAAAAAAATGTTTACAGAGAAAACAGTGTCATTGTTTAGTGCTCTTAATTGACCATCTGCCTGGTAAAGAAATGTCCAAAGAAGGATAAATAAGACTATAGTACACTTATTTATTTATTTTCTTTGTGCAATGAGTAAATTAGGAAAAGCAACAGCAGATCCAAACTAGACAAGACATTGCTAAATCAGGCTGCAAGTGAAATCATGTCATGAATACATTAACTTTTATTTCTCTCAGTGTCAAGACTCATGTCTGCATCTTCCTCAAAGTTTGTTGGGAAGAAAAAGGAGGCCAGATCCTGGTGGGCACTGTGGAGTTGACAGCATTCATCTTTTAACAAAGTCAAGCATATGCTGCTTTGAGTGCAGCATCTTTGCATGCTCAATGACGTGTTTAATGTCACCTTTCCCACTGTAAATCATCCCTGAGTAAATCCACAAGGGAGAGTGGTACTAGGAATTAAGCAGGAGAGAAACAAAATTCATGACCACGTGGTTCTATCTCAGGGAATTTGGTCCATATTGACAAGAGAGATTCACACCTGATGGGGCCGAGAGCTAATTTGTAGTAGGGCTGTTTATCTTCTGCCTGAAAGGAATGCTTTTTCATATTTAATGTGCATTTTCCTCATGTCTGTGTGTGTATGTGTTTATGATTTAATGTAGCTAAGGGTACATCTGGTTTTGTTTCTTGGCAAAAAGGTAATTTCTAATTTTGGGCTAATTCAAAATCCTGTATTTTTCCTATTAGAAAGTAAAGGAGGGGCAGTTTGGTCTTCAAAAAAGAGATTTGATGTTTTCATTGTAAATTGCACTGTCTTTCGTACAGGGTATTTGAGCTGTTCTTGCAACATTTATTTACAGTTTTGAAATAAGAAATGAAAGAAAACCCAAAAGTATTACCATGCTAAACCAATACAGTAAATGACCAAAATAATCTTTTGTACTATTTGTCTTCCAACATTCCAGGTGGAAATAATCCAGTACATTTGTATGTTGATTTATTACAGTGCAGAGTAAAACAAAAAGAGAGAAGCAATAGGGAGAAAGAAGGAAAAAGAGGAATGAACCAAAAAGTAAGAATCCCATTTATAGGCAATAATAATCCCTAAAAACATTGCATTTCAGTTTCAAAAGGCTCCCACATACCAGCAAGAGGAACCCAGTTCTGCCTCCTGCATGCCCATTGCGATGTTCATACAGAGGTATAGCTGCTCACATGGTGGCAGGGGGACAGCAACCTCGACTCTCACAACAATTAGCCATGCGACAAAGGTGGTGATGCCAGTATTCAAAATTTCCCAATACTTAAAAAGCTGACAGTTCCCAGAATGATAAATGCATTAATGACTCAAAGTGAATTTTCTTTCCATAAAATCCCTCCTTTCATGTGTTCACCTGATTTCTCAGGTGCATTGTCCCTTGGCCATCTCTTCTCTACTGAAACCTTTCTTTTTTTCATCTTTCCTGATCACAGCTCTAAACACTGACCTTAATCCTTTTTGTTTCTTTTTCTCCCCTGGATACTTACTCTTGGGCTCAGATTCTTTCTTAGTTTTGAAGGACTACCTCAAAATCGCGTCTTTTTTTTCCTGATGGCTTTTGAGAAGGGGTTGATAGTTATGGAATCTAGTTATCAGTTATCTTAAAATGCCATCATGTAATACATTGCTTCTAAATTTAAAATTTTCTTTCCCATTTTTGGAGGTCTTTCATTGTACCAACTGCATTTTTTTCAGAGAGCAATGACCCACCTTTTTAATCTTTTTTTCTCTTTCTAGTTGGGAATATAATTTCTATAAAAGTTCCATCAACAGATGCAGAAAGGTAAGAAGCATGCAGGGATTTGAGGGTACTGTACCTTTTTCCTGATTTAGAGACACTCAAGTTTATGAGGTCCAAAGTCTTTCTTTTATATCTTCTGAATGTGAATCAAGGGAAGCAAACATTTGACCCTACCAAGACCAAAAAGCCTACTTGGATAGCCTCTTGTTTGTGCATGCTGCTGTCCCCATACACAATGCCTATTTCACTTATTGCTTTGTGAATTTTCATAGCAGTAAGATAATGACTTCTTGAAGATGCCTTTGTGAACTGCATCTGCACCTGTTTCCCCAGCACTGTGTGCGTGTGTTGGCACACGTATGTCAGCATGCACCTCACTGGAACAGGTGTTTGTACGTGGAGCCTGTACACGTTTGTACGTGGAGCCTATATTCTGTCTGCATGTGCTCTGGAGTACCAAGCAGAATAAGTGGCTCAGAAAAATCTGATTGACACTGGTAGTTTTAAGCTCATGCATGTCTAGATACTTGTTCAATTTGTTTAGTCCAGTGGTCTCCTTTATTAGGAGCCTTAGGGTTTTTCTTTTGATTTGGCAGGATGATTATAATGAGAGCTCCTTAGTGCTACTACACCAGGGTATCTGCCCACTTGCTCTCAGCCTCTGCTGTATAGCTTGTGATTAATGTAAAACAGTCAGATGCCCTTTAGATCAGTTGAATTTGGGGATTCTATTATAAACACGAAAAGCGTGCTGACTGCACAAAGCCCTTGGTGGTACCAATTAATGACAGCGTCATTCAGAGTTGGCACTTCTCATGCTGCTGCTTTTCTTTTTTTCCCTTTTTGCATTTTCTTTTCCTTTGCACAGCAAATCTGTTTCATAGCAATGGTGGCCCCTCTGCTGCCATGCACCTGTGCCATGTTCCAGCCCCAAGGCATGACTTCCTTGGGTAGTGGGGAAACACCTCGCTTTCCAAACTTGCTGTCCAATTTCTGCGCCCCTTAGCTAGTTCTCCATCTGGCCAGACGTGAGCAACGGGATTTGGGTACAATATCTCTTCATGTCATCATGCAGGGATGGGGAGTATTGCCTGGACTCCCCCTAGCAAAAAGCCCTGCGGTGTCCCTTCCCTGCTGCTGTAGCAGCTCCGGGCTACCATCACAGATCATTTGATGAATTTCATGGTAAGACCCTAGCTTATCCATCTTATCTTTTTATTCCAGTCAGTATTCCAAGTATTCCTTGACTGTCACGAGTGAAGAGCTGGATTATTCACAAAGTGTCCGGTGATAAATCCTATTTACATGCAAAAGTTGTGTCAGCTTACCCTGAGGTTAAATCTGTGCAAACCCCTTCTGTGAGGACTCTTCTGAACTAATGAGAATGACCTCCCATGATTTCTTTAATTAAAGAACAACAACCACCTAAATCAAGATAAAACATGTTTCATATTAAATAAGGTTGGCCAAGCAAAATGTTTTGCATTACTTGATATGCTGACTGCACTTTTTGCGCTGACTGAATTATGTGAGTGCTGGTTTCTAACTCCTGGTTGAGTGGCTGCAGCTGGGGAGGGGGGTTAGTTTACACCTGCCCTCCACCAAAGTCAATGGAGGTTTTACCTTTTCCTGTGAGGTTACAAAGGTCTCTCTCCAACATACACATTTTGTGCCAAATCCCATGAATCACTTTTGATATTTCACAATTTCACATAAAGTGTCTGGATCAAGACAAAGCATTCATTTTCATGAAAGATACTCCCCCTGCCCCAGCTCTGTGTTTGTCAGAAAAGAATAAAACTGCACCATACAAGAGCAGAGATAAAAATCCTTTATTTCTGAAATTTTATCTTCCAAACTCAGGCTTTTTCTTGCATAAGACTCTCCATAAATCTGGGGTCTTGTAACTTCGATCTATTCATCCTCTGTCTGCTTTATGCGAATCACAGTTCTTACTTAATGAACTACGAGGAACTGAGGAACCCTAGTGTAAGAAAAAAGCCCCAAACAGTAATGGTTTCTTATTTCTCTGCTCATTTCTTACAAAAAAAAAAAAAGACCTTTCCAAGCTTCTTAGATGGCACTTTTAGTTGTGAAGGTGATGGCCATCCTCCTTTCTTTCATTGGTGATTCAGGAAACTGCTGAGAACAGAAGTAGCATTGTTTTCTATCCAACAGCAATCTCATCACACATCTTGCGACTTTCTAAGAAGATCACCTTGTTTCTCTCAATGTATCCCTTTCTAATCAAGGTATTTTCTAAGTCTGTCCTGAAAGATGATTATTCCGCTGCTTTTCACAAACCTAAACACTTCACTTGCTCAGATTACCTGTTCACGTAGGGGTTGGTGTCTCCCCATAAATCTTTCCCCATTAGTGCTCTATGCCTGGTGAAGTCAACCAGTACAGTTGCCCCATGAGGCTACTGGACATCAGTGGTGTTTGCTGGGTCTGTATTTTACTGTAACAAGAACTTTAAGAGTAAAATTACTGTGATTAATTGTAGCAGTAAACGTGGGCAAAACTAGAATATGGTTTTCTTCTCAATCAATATTATGTAGCTCCCACCAATCCTTTAATAATGTTTTATTCATGGATGAAAAGATACAAGGGTCCCAATATATTATTACCATTCATGTTTAGACCTGTGAATGAACCCAAAAATAATCGTAATATTTTGTTTCCTGCTATATGTAGAGTATACACTCAGCTTACTAGTATATAAATTAAAGCTAAATTGCATTTAATCCCATTCAGCATTAAAACGTAAGCAAACAAATTGACTAACAAAATACAGCGAGATGGCAGAAAAAGAAAATAAGCTCAGAAAATAATTGGTTCTAAAGAAGTTAATGAAAGTTGTAGTATGCTTTTATATGAATAGTGTTCAAAAGAGATTATTTTTTTTAAGTGTTACTCACAAATCTCCCATATCCACAATAGATCTTTTGTTAACTGTACCTGCACATTTATTGTGTATGACAGCCTAATAAAATGAAGTCATTTTAATAAACATTGTATCAGAATATCCTATCTTCTATGTGGCAATGTGAATTTCCACTACTGAAGGAAACATTTAACATTCTCACCATTTTAATACTTTTAATAAATATTTGCAGTTCCTGTGATAACGCATAATGGCAGAAAAATGCATTGCCTCCAAAATTTATGTGGCTGCTGGCAGGTGGCCATTTTCCAATTTTCTGTCTCGCTAATATACATTTATTATGTATTTCTAAGGGCTTTTCTTTTTTCCAGTATTTGGCTTGCCATAAAATTGCTGTTTCTTTTACAAGAGAAAGCACTCATGACAAAGAAATTCCAATTCAACCTCAAACTGACAAATGGACATCTGCTGACCAACCCAGAGAAGAAAAGCATTTGCCTGACATAACTCTCAGTTTGATCCCTTCCCATCAGCAGAAGCCACAATGTGTTTGGATCAGAGACTTGTATTCTGAACTGATTACAAGAATCAGTTCTCGCTTAGTAATATTTTCTGAAGTGTGACATTGCATTGCATCATGTTACGCATGACATGACATGAAATAACATAGCATTACATGATGGGTTATGACATAGGAAAGTAAGATGCAAGTTAATGTCATGCACTACATATTACTTTTTTTCTAAATTGTTGGATCTCAGCATATGATGAGCTGTGAGTGGTCTCTTCTGTGCTGGCTTTACACAAAAGCCATTGTTACAGTATCTGAGCATCCACCAGCTGATAATTAAGCTTCTATTGACAACTGAAATCCTTGAATCTTTCAATAAGCACATATCATTCTCTATATTTAAGTAGTAGTATTCATTTGAAGAGCAAGGGATCAGTGACTCTCTAAATATGAAGCATAAACAGACAAGCATGAGAAGTGGTAAAAAAGCTAAAATGATATGTACTTCTCCTCTAAATGGAAGGAAGCAGATTTTGTAAAATTCTTTATTGTGTTTTTAACAAAGCAAAGCATATCTTATATCATAGTGTATGTGCTTCTTGAAGATCCTTTCTGGTAGAAAATGATGTTCAGAGAGCTCAACTTGTTATCAGAGAGCTATTTATGATGGCCAATATAGAAGGGCGCTGAATAAATATCTAGAGTTTTCAGGAACTGAAACATGATGGTGCAATAGGTGGAAAGAAATATCTCACACAAGCAGAGGAACAGAACCTCCTTACCAAAGGTGACTGCAAGTTCAATAGCTTTTTCTTTTGTCTTATTTCAAAGCTGTGAAGGAACAGGATAATTCCAATTACTAATATACTTTAATGGAAAGGAAAAAATTGCTATGTGCCTAAGCAGGCTTTGGTAGATTGGGGTTTTTTTTCCTTAATGTGAGTGGGAGAGATCTTTTATGAATAAGAACCGTATAAAACAAGAATAACTATGAGGCCTTTTCAGTCTTCCCTGCCAATGAAACCTGGGGCAGATTGGCATTATTACTTTTTAGGTATAGCATGGACATGTAGCCACTGGTAGACTCCGTTTCTTTTGAGAGGGCCCAATATATGCAGCATTATGAAAATGAAACTTGGGCTACTTACGCATTACCATTGTGAACACTCTTCCTTGCTACCACCCTGACTGAATTCAAATTTCTCTGCTTGCAACGCTCACTAAAAAAATATAGGGACAGTATCCAGAACAAATTGCAAGAAAGCACCAGACTCTGGTCAGATGTTCAGAAGCGCTGAGCACCCGCTGTTTCCAAAAACTTCAGAAATAAAATGTGCCCTGGCAGGAGGAAGACATTGTTTCGGGCCACACCAGCCAAATCCCTGCTGGTGTCTTGATGCCCTGGAAATCCTTTCTCCAAAAGGATACAGCTCAGTTTACTGACCACGCAGGTGATATGTGTAGAAATTAAAGATTGATGGCTGACTTGTAATGAATTAGGCGTTAAAGGTGCAGAGTATTTTTCATATATATAATTTATATTTATCTGTTATCAGACTTGGCTCTGTTCCAAGAATGTATTAGCATTACTACAATTAGTGTGAGAGAAATTAGGTTTCTTCAACTTATTTTTTCAATAGGACTTTAGGACTTCTGCAGGAGGTGACAGGACTTCTTGCCAAGATGTACAAATAGATGGAGCATTACTAAGACTGATTTCTGGTGCCAATTTGTGCTGTTCCTCTAGACCCACTATTATTTTTCTTTGATTAAACTAATTCCTGGAACGATAAATACAGTGTCCCTAGCAAATGAGACTTTCCTGTATCTGTGCTCACAACATCGGGAGAGGTAGATTTGCTTAATCATATGTTGTTAAATATTCTCAAAAAGAACTTCTTAGCCATAAAGAAGGAAGTTACAAAAATATGGTTCATTTTGGTACCTTTCATGCACTTCCTGACATCAGGGAGCACAATTCCATCTTGCTGTAGCTGCAACCTGTGCAAGCGAGGAACACAGTACATGGCCACAGCAGTGACTGCTAATGATTACTGCATCTTCTGTGCATGGTTTGAAAAAAAGGGGCAGATCCCTGACACCTTGTTTGGGTTTTTTTCCCCTGGTGCAGGCCTTACAGATAGATATATTGATGTCCGTGGCAGGTATAGACAGCCTGGCATTTGCTGAGCCTACACTAGCTCAATGAAACTTGGCAGGCTGACTTAGGTGATGGTATAAAAAAAGAATAGGACCGTTTGCTTTGATGAAAGTAAGGCATAACTGCTGTTGCTAAAAACTCAGATTTTCACTGTCATGTCTGACAGAGTGTATTTGCTCAGGAAAAGTTGCAATCGTGTTAGATTGCTGGTTGGCATTTGACTGTAATTCATACAGCAATAAAGGCTACAGAAGTCTAGTTAGGAACAATGCAGCTGAGCAGTATGTAATAGCTGCTGGGGCACACAGGCTGTGTTTGAGTTAATCCACCGCCATCTTTCTTTATCTTGGTCAGACACAGCCTTCATGTTTTCACCAAAGCAACAAAGTGACTTTTCATTATGCAAACTACTGTTTGCAGTATGAGAAGGCCTCAAAAAGAGAATGTCTTTCTCTGAACCCAAAAAGAACAAGACTACAAACAGTTAATTGAGACTGGCTACTGTACAAGAGGTTAAATCTCTAATTTGCTGGGGAATTACAGGCAAGTTGCTTCATTGTCTACATTTCGGGTTTTCCCTTTATTTGACCTATGTTGGCCTCAGTTCAGGAAAGAATTGCTCTTTGGGTAAGTTCTTATTGGACTTAATGTGAATGTTTCAGTGCTTTCCTGAACCAGTCCTGGAGATACTGCAGCACTGGATGGATATGTAGAAGACTGAAAGCACATTTTTTCACTGATGATCATGGGTTTATGCCAGGACTAAAATTGCCATTTGGAAGTGATCAGGTAGAAATATTCTGGGTTTTGGGTTTTTTTTTTGCTTCTTTTTATTTCTTTTAAATTAAACTGAAAATTAAAGGTGTCTAATTCTTTTTCATGAAAAGCATCTATTTTGGGACTAATTCAGCTTAAAACTATGACAATTAGCTGCAAATTTTTCAATTTTCCACCAGAATTTCTCAGATGTCTAAAAAACCATGGCAGACAGATGAAAGCCCCTTCCTCTTGCCACTGTTGGCAAAGCGCAGCTCAGAAATTTGCTCATGAATTCCCTGTTACTTAATGGTAGGCCTTTCTCCATATTTTTTTTTGACTAATTGATTTCTCCTTTCTGAATTTCTAGCCTTGCGGCCTTTTTAGAACTGCTTTGTAGACTTGTTCTCATGCAATATTTTGTTGTAATTAACCTAACCCACACTACAGAAAAGTCTGTGTTTTGTTTCCATTTATTTTATTAAGTGAAGTACACATCATTAAGTTTTTCTGTTGCTCATGTTCAATGCAAGCTGATAAGAAACTGATATTTGAAGAAACGGAGAAAAATAGATAGATTTCCTGTCGTCTCATGGCTAGCCCTCTCTTAGATGAAACAAAGGATTTGAGAGCAGAGACAAGTGGGTGATACAATCACTTCTTTACCAGTAAGCTAACCGTATGAGTGGTCTGAATCTTAGCATCTTTTGATAATGATTTACTAGTGATAAGAATTCACATATACATGTTTCTTAATCTTGTGCCTTCATGCTGTTTCCTTAGCAATGGACTGTGTATTACCATCCAGCTCTGCTGGGTCAGTTCTGAAAGTGTAATAATTCACCTAGACACTTTTTTGGGGAGTGGTACACCAGTGTTTTTGAGTCAGGATGCTCTCTGAAAGGGGGCACATGGCAATTTTTAATCTCACAGCACCTCAGAGGTTACCTCAGATACGAACAGTGGTAGAGGAACAGGAATCAAAGAGATTGTTAAAGACAAACTGCGCTTTGCACAAATGATGCACTTGAGTAGTGAACCTGATTGTCATGCAGAGATTTGAACTGATACTGATGCTGCTTCCTATCACCCTGACCCTCATGAACCTCAACCCCCAAACCTGCAGGGGAGCATGTGCGTTCTCCCCAGCAGCGAGCATGGTGCTGCTGATTTCATCCATGTCAGTGAGTTGAGTTTCTTGAAAAAGATTTCTTGGAAGTAACTTTTCATTACAAAGGGTGGCCATTAAAAAAAAATAAAAGAAAAAACAGGCAAACAAAAACACCTGACAACTGTGGCACTTCTCCATGAATCTTTTTAAGCCCATACATTTTATAAGTATTTAATGTGATACCTTGTAGGAATAGACAGCAGCAGATGACTGCAACTACTTCAAAGAACAGCTTTTTTCTGTTCTTTCTTTTACAGTGTGGCCCAATAGACTTCCTAACAGATATTGCTTGCACAGTATCACCATTTCTCTTAGGATAATCAGTATGGGATGGTAATAATGCATAGCACCATACAATTAAAAATTAATGGTGAAATGATTACATTATTCTCTTCTAGCAGAAAAAACCTCCATCTTACAACAAAGGCCTATAAACCACTTTGGCTGTTTTCCAAAATACCTAATTAATACTCCACCTAGCACCACTTCTGTGAAACAGAAACACTATTACCAGGCAGGAATTGCCAACCGTCCATCTCAAGAAACTGGGCAGGTGGCAGGGAAGACTCTGCAATCGGCATTACCACACCAGGAAAACCTTCTCAAATGGCAACGGCACGGCAAATCAGTCTTTTCTATTATCAGAATAATCCGTGACATTCAAAACTGGGAGACAATGCGTTAGGAAGTCTAGAGAGAGTGGATTTCTTTCCTCAACACTAAAACAAAGGCTTTGCAATGTTACACATATTATTCTGATCACAAAAGTATCTTGCATTAGGGCTTTCAGCATGAGATAATTGACCTTGACATTGCTTTCAGCTAGGGGCACATAACTCTTATCACAGTGACTTATCTTGAAGAAACGCGTGCAACTGCAAAGAATATTTACTTACTATCGTCGCTTTTTTTCATTATTATTCTTGAAAATGGTGTGCTGCAAGGACAAGTAGACAGAAGTGTAGTGAGGGATGGAAGGTATTTTATGTGGATGAACACATGAGGAGGTGATTATGCATTGCTAAAAGTCTAATCCTTGGATAAACCACAGTTTGCTATTAATTCTTTGGACTTGCTTAGCTGCTACTTAACATTTCCATGACTTAACAATTATATTCTTGAGCTAAGAGTAACTTTTCAACAAAATGTGTAGGGATTAGAAACACTGATAATTATATTAATTAATATTAATGGGAGTGACAATATTTGTAGTCATATGACAAACATGAGGAAAGCAGGGCTTTAATTTTATCAATTAATTCTCTTTCTAATTGCTTTCACTATTCAATTGTCAGAACGTGTTCCACTTGCAATAGAGAATGCGCTAAGCAGGAAATGCAAACCAGAATTAAGGGGAAAGAGAGATGTGTATTTGTATATGGTACTGTCGTTATCCAGAAACATATTTAGCCCTGTCTGTGGGCTTTGCATTTTCTCCTCTCTGTTTATTATAAATATCAATCATCTGGAGTAATGGGTTCATTCTCAGTTAAGATGAGTTAGTAGGTAAAGAGGCAGTCAAAAGTAGAAAATGCCACTTATTAAGAGCTGTCCAAATTATCAAATATCCCTCTTCCCACACCTTACCACAGGTGCAGGAGGAGCACAGGGCAACAAGACTGTGTTTATCTATACTGACGACTCAGATCTGTTTAATACACTTGATTGGATTGAAGTTGTCTCCAGAGGAAGGCAGAGAGTTACACTCCATTGGTCTTAATCCTTCCCTGTGCTCCCGTATCTTTATATAGCTCCACCAGCTCAGCACCACAGTAAAACCAACAAAATCCACCCTCTGTACTCCCTGGTGTGCAGGAAATCCCTCACCAGATCCCTTGCTGAGCATCACAGCTGCCACAGAGCCTTCTTGGCACCATGGAAAAGGAAAACCGTCCCTGCAGATGTGTCCAGTGAAGGGCAGAGCAATGAGATGATGTTCTTTCTTGGTGTCCTGCCAGATGGGGCATGTGCAAAACCTCAGCCATAAGGTTGGAGGCATCCTTCAGAAAAAAAATCATGCCATAAAGTTTTCTACATTAAAGTCTTCATGTCCTGAAATCACTCTCCTCAGAGAGATTTCAGCCCATAAAGAAATATTAATGCGTTAAAGTTTCCCTCCACACAGAGCCTTCACCATGTAACAATCCAAGATGCCAATAAAACAAACAAAGACTATCTCCTGGGGCAGCTGCAATAAAAAAAAATGCTGCCAGCTAAAAATTGTGCCTTTCATGGCTCTTCAGGCAAGATATCAACAAGGTCTACAAGTGCTCATCCCCTTATGTGGTTTTACACTCGCTGCCCTCTTGGCCTGTGCCCAGGTACTATATGCAATATTTTGGGGTCCACTTTTCTTCTTAGCTCATCCCTCTTCTGGTCCTCCTTAGAATTCCACCCTTATAAGACTCTGAATAAACATCTTGCCAGACATTGTATGCACAGATGAAGGAAGCTATATCACCTGCGAAATCCTGGTTTAGTTGCCTTTTGGCTTTTGGCAGCTAAAATGGGAAAAGTTGGTATTTGCTCACCTTAGCCATATGGGTGTTGGGTGTTAGTGTGGGAGAGAAAGTGGCCTGAGGAGTTCCTCATCAACACACCAGTGAATCTGGTGGGACTTGCTGATGAGGATGAGGTTACACCCCCAAATTTCAGCTTCTTGTGGACTGCATACTCCGCCCATCATTTTCCCCCTCCTTGTTGACCGGCAATGCTGATCCCTAGCATCTATGCATCTATGCATATTTTTTAGGATAAAATAAGGAAACATAATTTTATCTTGTTGTGCAAACCACTTTGTTAAAAGGCATTCAGGACAGATTCAGATTTTTGTGCTGGTGTAAGCGTTGCTCCTTCTCCATATCCCCATCAGGGGACAGAGCTCAGAATTAGTCCTTTTGTGTTTGTTTCCACTACACCAGATGGACCTGTGAGCCTTACCCATCAGGAAGCATAGATTTAACGTATCAAATGCACCAGAATTACTTAATGAGTGCTCAGTGAATATTAATAAAAGTTTGGACGTGACTCAGGCTACAATGAATAAGAAGTTTGAAAGCTTTAGTTCAAGATTACAGGAGGCTGTGAGAAAATATGGTATCCAGCAGCTAGAACATAGTGCAGATATTTCACTATCCAGGGATCTCTAATTACTAATAATGTATAGGAACAGTATGATATGTCCTTACAATTGCAGAATCCTTTTCAAAGATAATCTTTAATAGTTTATTTGACAACCTGTAAAATTATAGAAAATTATTAGTCTTGGGAATTACAAAAATCCCCATAGCATAGTCAAACAATAAAATTATAATTACCTGTGGGTAATTGAAATTTAACTGTTTTTTTATTGTGTATTACACATCAATAGCAACATAAGTTCAAGAGTGTCCCCCTCCCCTCCTTTTTCTTTTCCTTACAGAAGCAGGGAATATGGACAACGCTGCTGGTAGCTTGTGAGCCCTTGTCACAGAACAGAGCTTGAACAATTTCGATTAAAGCAGTATGTTCGAGACTATCATTAGACCTGCATTAAATTACATATCTGGAATGTTAAAGAGTACTGAAGCTTATTCACAGCTGCCTGTTGTAAAGTATGTAGTCAAGGTTTTGATTATGTTTAAAGTACTTATTTTTCTCTTTTCTAAAACTTATTGTTTCATCAAACAAATATCTAGCACATTTAAGAACAGTATGAGCACATGAGCAGAATTGCTTAAGATGGATAAAGCATTAGCATGTTTCTATTCTGTGCTCAGTAGTATTGTTTAGTACTAACAATGGTAATTTATCAATTATCCAAGAGGGAACAAAGCTCTTCGCCGTCTCTCAGCTCCGGAACTACCTATTACAAGGTCCAAACCTTGAGACCCTTTCCAGACCTAGGGAGGCTTTATTTAATGTTAGCATTTGCATTACCAGTTTTTGCATTGTCCTCTCTTAGTGACCCCATTGAGGCTGCTCAGTACTCAGCACCATGGCACATCAAGACATCCATGGCTTTTTTTTCTAACCCTGGAAAATTATAACCTTTTTTTTCTTCTTTTCCTTCAGAACCAGGGTGCTTGACAAGGAGGCATGACTGTTTGCTAGCCCTTCTGTCTGCAGCCTGCTCTTCTTGCGTAGTAGATCCAGTCCCCTTTGGCTGTGTTGCTTGAGATGGCATTAGATATTTTTAGAGCAAGCTTAAGGACAAAATCCAAGTGTTTTGGATGCTCCTTGGCCAGTATAAACCCAAACCACGTCATTTTTGACGCTTAATTGTCTATATGACAGCTTTGCCATATACCACTAAGATGAATAATAAGAGTGTTTGCTTCTATACAAGAATCAGGCTGGCTACTTTTATTTGATTCTGTAAAGTGCTTTGTGATCATTATGTGAATACAACTGCATAAGTGGAAGTATGTCTGTTTTATTAAGAGTTTCAATTAAAGTGTTTAATACAATGATTTTAATCGTGAGAGAAGCATCACAGACTGAGTAAAACACAATGGCAAGCCAAGTATTGTTATGATCATTATTACTATTATTTATATATAATCATTGAAGTATTCAGTGAAAACTGGGAAATGAAGTTGCTGAGCCCCAAAGAACTCATACTAACAGCTTGTTTTGGAGGAGATAACAGTAGCGAACAGTCTCCACTTTGTGGCACAATTAATGGTGTGTACGGCTCAGTCTGCAGATCTGCAATCCTGAATGTTTTTCCTCATTTCCAAAGAACAAAGAAGATAAAAAAAACAGTTGTATCCATAGTTGCCTGCCTTTTTTATTTATGTGCCTTTTACCCTTCCCACTGCCTTTTTTTTTCTCTGCCTGTTGGTGTTAAGGGCGTACCTGCACATTAAAGCTATGATGCATCTGTTTACCGAGCAAAGCAGCTGGAAAGTTCTCATCAAAGTGGTATTTGAGCATCTTTACAGGTGACCTGAGGAGAGATATTTTGACTTCCTCACTTATCCTGCCCATCTGAGATTTTTAAGGGTTTTGGCCTACTAAAAGCTAAAGTGGAGCATTCCTATTAGATTTTAAACCAAGTATAAATCTTTCAAAAGGAGAAACCCCAAGAGAGACTGCATAATCAAAGCAATTGATGGTCTAAGCTACAGCAGGGGAGAGTCTGGGATGGACTAAATTCATGGTCCTCATGCCAAATATCCATGACCTATTGTACCACAGTGAGGAGATGTAGCAGAGACAGTTTGGTTTTGTTTTAGCTGTTTCCTAATTGTGACCCATGACCAACACCTGAAGGCTAAAGAAAAGTTTATCTTCATCCTTGTCTCAAACCATATTCTCTGGCAGATTCCTGCCGCTTAGCTCAACCGCCCTAAAAAAGAAGCTGGAGAACTGTTGTCCACTAGGATTTATTTATATGGGATACTTGATAACTAAATCTTCCAACCTCTAAAATGTGCCATACTGTAAGACAAAGAGCAGGAGATAAATTTTCCAGCATTTTGAATTTCTGTTCGTGTCACTCACTGAGGCTAATTTTGCCAGTGAGAAGAGCTATTCCAACATGAGTGTCTTCCTTTGCACTGTGATGCAGGGATGAAGTGGAAGCTAAGTATAAGCAGTCGTAGCATGGTTAGGATTAAAGCCAGGGCAATTATATTTTTTTGTTGTCAGTTATTTTTTTACATGTTAATTGGGAAAATGCATTGATACAATGTGTTGAAAAGGACCAAAAGTTTATTAATTTGCTCCAAAAATTCTGAATCAATTAGAGAGATCCAAGCCTCAAAGTAATGGGAAAATATTTTCAAGTGAGAACACAAGTTTTTAGGCATAGCCTTTAACACTGAGTATAACATAATGGGGGATGGGCAGGGGAGTCCAAAGAGGCTTCAGGGAGCTCGTCATGGAAATCACCATCGATGGTCCTCATTTTGCTGGGTGTTTGAGCTCACAATTATTTTAGTTAAAGAAGGCTTCAAGCTTCCAAATAATAATAATTAAAAAGGCTATTTTTCTTTCTCTTGGATGAGTTTAGAAGGTTAATAAAAGAGATAATCCAGCCTGCCCTGAAAAAGGGAATAACTCACATGTGTGAGACTTCAAAAACCTTTGGAGTCCATGTGTATGCATGTTATTTCCTGCCAGAGCTGTCCCAAGAAGATAGGGGCTGTTTTTTGGAGATGGAGTTTGGCCTTTAACTAAAATCAGCTGAAGTGAAAATAAAAATGTTAGTGTAAAACGTTGTTGCAAGTGAACTCCAATTCAATAAAGTTCTGGGTATTTGTTCATCTTTTTCCTGTGAGAATCTAAAATTAAAACTTACTACAGAGGAGTGGAGACCAACCACAGCATTGCAACTAAATGAGCCAGAGAATCTGGTTGTTTGATTTTTAAAAATTTCATTAAGTTGATTTAAACTTTTAAATATGTTGACAGTTTGAAAGAAGAAAAAAGTAGTCAATTTAGGAAACATTCAGCAAAACCACCTCTCCTCACGTTAAAAAAAAAGGTATAGTAGTGAAAGATATTATATATTTACAAAATGTACTGGGGGAACCTGAAAATATAAAAGACACAGATGGCATTCTGTCTGAAAAACAAATTGTGCACACACAGCGCTTGTTCTCAAATGATGCCCGCTGAATGCTTCTTTGCATTCAACCACTCTCAGCTCACTGGATCTCCATCTTCAAGAAAGCCTCAATGCTGTGAAAAAGCTGGCCACTCCTTAAAGATATCGGACTTGCTCTTAAGCAGCATCTTGCATCAAATAAGGGAAAATGGGGCCAAAGCTCTGCTGCACAATCTTTTGTCAATAGACAAACACATAACCCAGTGATTTTGCTGCACTCAGCAAAGGGGTTTAGAAGCGCAGTGTTTTGGGCTTGTAGTTTTCAGAGTTTTGCTCAATCTGCTGCATGATGGCTGCATGAATGTTAGCTGTGTGGAACAAAGCCATCTTAGAGAGGGAGATTGATTACAGAATAGGTTTTCTGAGCCTCTTCTCATTTTTGTGTTGTTTTCATTCTTGCCATTTCTAACCACAGAACCATTTGAGGCCAGTGGTGGAGGACATGCCTGTGCTATGGCGTTGTGGGTGTTCAGAGAGGGGTTGAACCATTGTGTTTCTTGCCTTCAGGTGGCTCTATGTTATGCCCAGCCGATTACAGAGCCAAGCATTTATTTATAAGGAGAGCTGGGTGTCAATTTTCTTTCCAGCATTGAGGAAATGCTTATTGCGCAGCATAGAAAACTACCTCAGGCCTTGTTAGACTTTGCTGGAAAAATATATACTGCAGGCTGGGTTACTTAAATGCCTCCATGACTTTGTGTCCCCCTGCACAGATGAGGGTCCGTACTAGGAAGCAGTGTAAATGTTATAGTCAATATCCCTTGGCAGAGAATGTGCTTTGCAATTTCTTTTTTCTTCTTTTCTTCTTTTTGCACAAGGCCCCTGTGCTACCAGCTAACTATTTCCTATAAAGCATTGTGTTAAAGTTATATAGTGTATCATATTAAATTTTATAACAGTGCTTAGTGTTTTGAAAAGACTTGGGGGGAAACAGCATCAATCAGGGAACCACATTTGGTAGACTTGGAAGGGGTCTCCTGGGTCATTTTGTCCAAGACCTCTCTGAAACAGGAAGGCTTCAGCAAAATACCTTTCCCATAAATGTATCTAACCTTTCCTTAAAGACACTGAGTGATTGTGCCATAAATACTTCAAGCTGGTAAACTAGTCTGATTGACCTTACAATCAAAAAGTGTCTCCTAATACTGTATATAAGGTACAATATTCCATTCTTTCAGCTGTAGCTAAGCAAGAAAAAGGGGCAAATACACAGTAATGGGCAAAAAATACAGACTGTGCAAACAGTTTTGCTTTCACTTTACTGCCATCACCTACCATAAATCTGGATGTACCACTGATACTTGGTTTCCCAGTGTAGTGCCTGTAATCATCGTAGTATCTATCTCACTTTGTCTCTGACTTTGGAGAGCCAACATTACAGAGAGTAGAAATAACGAAGATGTACGAGCAGCACTTTCCGATTCAGAAAGCCATTCAAAACCCTATGCCATGTAGTTAAAGTATTTATTTCTGTTTTCTATTTATTAGAATTTGTGAGTTGTTTCTTGTCAGGACTATGGGAGCTAGGGGAAGCACAGAGCTTTCTATGTCTATGTCACAATGTCAAAGAATGATTTCCACACTCCTCCAACAATTGTGCATACTGAAAAATAAATACCTGGTAGTTTAGCTGTTTGTTGTTGTGATAGTAATGCATGGTGTGCTGGTTATGGCCCTGTGCTGCTCTTCCATCTTTCTCTCACTGAATTTTAGGACAAGTGTCATTTTGTGTAGATGTGTTACTAAAACATACACAGATTCATTTCTGAGAGCTTCATGAGCTGCACATCAACTATCTTTGGCTTGCTTTTTTTTTCCGAAAGATGGTGAGAGCACTGAAGGACCTACCTATTTCTGTCAGGCCTATGCTAGTAATGGAAAGTGGTTGTCTCATGGTGTCCATCTCACCTGGCTGACCATCATCTAATTCATTCGGAACACAGAAGAAAGACACCCTTCAGTGTATCCTCACAGCTCCCAGGGAAAAGCATGTTGTTAAAAGCCAAATATGGCACCTTGGCAGCAGCGAGGCTTCACTGTCAGGTGTAAGAATGAAAAATCATCTTTCTTACAGTCATATATCAGGTTTTACTGCTGCCACCAGCCACTTATGGAACAATCAGCATGATATCAGAATGAGACACTGAATTCCAGTAAAAGCTCATGAAAAATGTTTGGGACAAATACTGATCCCCCGCATGTCCAGCTGGGCAGCCTTTCTTCATCAGACAACCTCATAAAAATATTATTCACAACCAGATCCAGAGAAGTATTTCAGTCTAGCTGAGGCAGACTCTAGAGGCATTTCTTCTTCAAAAGATCTGAGAAAGAACTTTTACACAGTTGAGGTATCCTGAGCTTGGGTTTAATGTCCATTTGTTGTACCAGGGTATATTAGGCTCTCATTATTTGGGGGGTTTTAGGTTGTCTGTTTGGTTTGGGTTTTTCGGGGAGTTGTTTGTTTCATAGTTGTACTTCTCAAACAGAGAGGACTGCTGCGTAACGGACAAGGGAAACTGGAGTTCAGTCCTAGAAGCAAAAGATATGGAAAAGGTAAAGTAATTTAGAAAGACTATGGTGATCTCAGGTATGAAGACACGTTGTATATCCCTGTACACTCTTTTATGCTGTCCCTCTTTTATGCCTCATGCTTTTTTGCCAGTTCAAATTGGCACTTACTTGTCCTTCTCAGTTCAGTATTAATCATTTCAAAAAGACCTTAAATAAATGCTGAAAATACAGACTTTTTAAAAATGCCATCCTTTCTCTGATGTGTAGAGTTTTAAAGTATTTGTTTAGTATTTAATCACATAGAAATACAGGCTAAAAGACACCTCATTGAGCTGTTTAAAGGCAGGGGCTGGTGAGATCTTGAGAATTCAATCTGATATTATAAAACCTCAAGGGAATGTAAAATGCTTATGTGAAGACAAAGAATAGAAATACTAACAGATCTGCTGTTTACTGCTTGTATTCTTTTCAGCCATTATCTTTTCCTCATTAAAATCACCAAATCAAGCTTCCCTCATCACAACAGAAATGAGAGTCCCAAGTCCAGCTCACCCTCATTCCCCTCCTGCCTTAAACTTAAGCTGTAACAGCAGCCCTTCTCTTCTCAGATAATTTGAAGCCCACACACTATTTGCTTATATAGCATTGTGGGTACTTGACCCACACGCCAAAATCAACTCCGTTTCCTTCAGGGTGACCTGTTTCAGTCCCGCATATCCTCCATCTTACTCTTGGTGTCCCTCCATTCCCTAGATGGTAAATATATGGTGGGGGACATAAATACATTTTTTGTTTTGTTAGGATGAAGAATGAAGGCAAAGAGGATCTCTTTTGTTTTTGGGATTTTTTTTGAGGGAGAGTTTTTGTTTTGTTTCGTGTGTTTATTTAGCACAGAATTCTGACCTGTAACTGTGCTGTTAGGTACTCCTGAAAGCAAAAGGTGCATTTGCATTAGGTGCTCCTAAAACAAACAAATAAAGGACATATCATAAAGATTTTCTGATCCTGTTCAGTGCACAAATGCCAATCAGAAGCAAATATAGGGCTGTATCTTGCAATCCATTTTGATATTTACAACAGAACATGACATATCCTTTAATTTAAATTTGCAGCATGCTCAATGTAATTAATGCTGTGCAGTGCCTAGAAAATCCTGATTTCTTAATGTGATACAATGCATGCATGCTGAGACCACTTTTTTTTAAGCTACTGTATAATTTTGGAACATTAATGGGGAGGCACTACTATTAAACATGAAAAAAAAGCCATACTCACTTTCTCTTTATGAAACTTCCATGCAGCTCCCCAAAACATGATGCAAACCACAGGTTTGTTTTAAAAGGAGAGGGGAGTCAGATTTAATTTTCCCTCGACACAGCATGATGCCTGAATAGCCAGGCAGCTATTCCTAAATTATGTGCATTTCTTTCCTAGGATCTGTGAGCATTTTGAATGTGCTGCTGTTAAATACAGTACACAAGCATAAATACTCAAGGGAACAGCTAGCTGAAATTTTGGCAAAAGCAGAAATTTGATATCTATCATGGTAGTATCTGAGCACGTAATAATAATGCATATTGATTTGTTGGGAGTGCTAAGAGAAGGGTTTTGGTATTCTGGGCTGAGAACTGTTAAACTTAGGAACATCTTGTGTGATTATAATAAGCCATGTTATTTGTGTGCTGTGGTTTTGGCAGGCATGAAATGCTTTACAGGTAATCTTTAGACCTGTGAGACTGGCCTGGGCCTTGTTTTTTGGAGCTGAACCCAAGAGACTGAATGCATGATGCAGATACATATATAATACATAAACAAAACATGAGGAGTTTACATCTGAACCTAGAAAATTAGGTAACAAAAATACAATGGACTTGGCAAAAAGGGTCAGGACCAAAAGCCCTTCAAGATCAGGAGCTTTACTGCTATGACTTCAGTGAGTTTGGGTGTTGGTTTACCTGCTTTATCAGACAGCTATATGATCAAAATTGTGGAAAAAAAAGAAAAGAAAAAGCATCCAACATCATCCCTATCATTTTACAAGGTATCAGTTTCTACAAGAATGAACTGTAAAAGCTTTTTCAAAGACCTGTTGATAGCAAAGCAAATTCCTCAGGTCCTCTAAATAAATCTGTTCCTAAATATAACGCTTCTACTTCTATATTCTCATCTGACACCTGACAATTCAACCTTAAGAGCAATTGGTCCTGTCTTTGAACCTCTGCAAATACTGCATGAGGAGGGTTGGCAATTTATTGATTTAGATTGATTTTTGTAAGAAGCATATGAGACAGATATGGTATCAGGTGTCACACACTGTATATATTACACACCTTGAAAACATCCATAGGCGATGAGGCAGGGTTCAAAAGTATAGGGAGGTAGTATTAAGAGAGCACCTGCAAACAAACCCATCCTGCTGTGTGATACCTCTCTGAGTAATACACCGAGAGAGACACCAGCCAGGAACAACTTGATTGGCCAAGTGTAAATTTCAAGATTGTGATGGGATAGATTTTCTGTTGCAAAGCCACCACAAGGTTTGTACTATCTCCACATGCAGCAACCCAAAAATGTTATTCTAGTGCAGGTTGCCCAACCTACCGGCCTCTTCCTGGTTTTGGTGTCAAGCCTCAGGAAGGGCTGGAGGAATGGATGGCTATTGAAATAAATGGTCAGATGTTTCCACAATTGTAACTATATTCTTTAGTGTTGTGGTTATTCGAGAATGTTATGAGTCAGGGCAATGGATTTGTCAGGAATTAAAGCATTTGTGAACTGTCTGTTTAGTTCATGACAAAAATCGTCATTGATATTAATAGCTCTGAGCCCAGGTAAAGACCTAAAAACCCTAGGGAAATAGCAGAACATAACAAGAGAAAGACGGTGGCACTGAGGGTCTCATCACTAGGGATGATGATTAAGACGTGAGACAGAGTGCTGTCCCACTTGTGTACGAGTTTGGCTGGGGAAATCACCCTCCTCCCGCTGCGTTGTTTCCCTCATCTATAATGAGGGAAAGAATAACTTCGCAGCATACTTTACACTGGCATTGCATGCTAACTTCATTACTGTTTGCAACAGCCTGTGCAATCCTCAGAGGAAAGGAATAATAACAAAGAAAAAAAATGATAATTACCGAGCATATAGTTTTCATCTATAATCTTCATTTCAGTATTCGCTATTTCTGATGTCAATATTTTATAATGGAAGAATGAGATATGCAAAGTTTCTGTTTGATGGAAGTAAATTCAGATTTAATATTGCCAAGGAGCTGAATTTTTAATACACTAGAGCAGTATGCAGATATTCCTCCTGTTTGCTGCTCCTGCCGCTCCTTTGTACCAGTTGAGCAATTTTCCTGTGACCAGGCAGAAAAAACGGAAAGAAGCTGCTCTGAATTTTCAGTGGGGTGACAGTACTTTGTCATTTAGCTCTGTCACGATAATTGGGATCGTCACACCCCCAGAATATGAAGAATTTTCGAAGTGTTGTACAGCCCTTGTTACTGGCAAAGTTTTTGTTTTTCAGAGAGTGACGCAGCATTTCCAGAAGAAAAAAAAAAAAGAACACACTGAAAAGACACTTACAAAGTTAGTTGTGAATTAATTTCCTCTGTGTTTTTGTAAGATTGGATATATTGGATGAACGGTAGGAAAATATCCTCTTTTCTCACACACGCCCAGCTTCCAACCCGCTGAGGACTTTCCACAAACTCTTTAGGAATTTACCTCTTTTTGTTAAATTGGGTTGGATCTCATTAATAAAAGAATGGTCTGGTGGAAAATAGTTTCTAAAATTATACTGTAACCTAGAATTGCAGGATTCAGCTTTCTATGCCTGAAGAAAAAAAATTCTGAAGCATTAAACTTACTTTATCAAGCATTGCACCTGACATGCTCTCATAAATTTTACATACATTTTAACTTATTTTAATATTATGCAGGCTTGGTTTAAAATATTCTCGTGAAGTAACTAAAATGAAGCTTTCAGCCATAAATTAGAGCTAAAAAAATACTTGTTCCCCCCGCCCCATCAATATTTCTTTACTTAAAATCATGTGTTGCATGTAAGTTAAATTTTCCCTTGCTGAGATACTTGTATGTCTTAATAGGACTACCACAGAACCAGTGAGTCTTCTTTCTCTAGGGTTAAGTGCACTCCCTTCACTTTTTTTTAGAAGTATCTTTTCTAAAAGCAGGCATCAGTAACCCCTTGTGTGCTACACCAGCTAGGCCCAGGGCCCACCACTAAAAATTCAGATATATATGTTTTTAAAGGAGTAGCCCTATAGCCTCCCTGCTGGTCGGATGGGCAGATGAAGGGAAATACAGAGGCTTTGTGGCGGTGCCCCTTGCAGCACAGCACGGTTGCAGCACCCCAAGGATGCCCCTTCAGCTGATATCATCATCTAGCAGGTACGACATCATCGACAACTAATCACAAAGCTCCATTTGTGTTCCGATTTCTTAAGCTATTTCAAAGTCAGAGCTAAATCACACAAACATTTGCCTATCCAGACATAACAGGACTGTTATGAAATACTGTCAGCTTGTTGCTATTTAGCCTGAACACACACTGTATGTGTCTGTCAGACCATACTTGGGCAGCTCTGCAGCATGCAACGTGTCCCAGACACTGGAGTGGTTATGTCTGAATACCCCTTATCTGATTTAAAAGCCGACAATGCTACACATCTGTGCTTGCGAGGCTCTGCTGTTACACTGCCATGCCAGTATTTATTTTGGTTCCGCAAGTTAGTTTTCCTTGAGAAGCAGCAGGGGCCTTCTTCAATGAACTGAAAAATGTGTATTGTATGAAGGTCTGTGGAGGGTTTGTACTGTAGTTCAATGGGCAAATGTGAACTTAGAGGATGACATTTCATTTAAACATTTGGTTTACATCTTTACATGCCAAAAATATTACCGTCTTGACTTCAGCAAACTGAATTCAGCATTTTTTTCTTTTTTTTTTTCCTTAAATGAAGTAATTATAGCCAAAACATTCTATGGATATTTATTCTGCCTTCTCAAAGGTGGAGTTTCACACACGAGCATTCGGTTTTAGAGCTGGATTGTCAGTACCAGCTCACTTGACACTTTTCCGTTAGTTTGTATTGGAAACCACCAGTAGTTTCTTTTCTTGTGTTTATTGTATTAATCTCAGACCTTTGATCAAGACATCTTGGATAACAGCAGAGTCTAGCTTAACACCTATTTGATATTTTGGATAAAAGTGAAGAATATGGTTTGTGTTAAAGGATCTGTGAAGACAGTTAATGTAATTGAGAAGCAGAAGGGCGTTTATGGAAGTGCATTTGAATGTCCTCTTCACATATAATTGCATCAGGAATTCTACATTATCATGCAAGTCCTGTTCAAAGGAAAAGAGAAAAAAAAAAAGCTTATTTTTAGGTAGAAGCCCTCAGTGGGCAGTAAATTACCCATAATATCCCCCAAACTAGCAATTAGCCCTGTTTGCTGACTACCTGAATTGTTTCACAGTAGTTCAGCATAGTCTTACCAGTTACAACCATACTTATCATCAGAGATTCAGCATATGAATCCCGCAGCGTCACAGACTGTATGCCTAAGGTCAGCCACAATAACAAATACATTTTATTTGCTTCTTTTGGCCCTTCAGGACTGTTGTCTCAGGCTTCAATATGTGAGAATAGCTAATGCTGCCATGCTGATTAAATGACAAGAATTTGAAAACAGAACGCAATTCAGAAGTGAGGTATATTTTGGTATTATTTAAGGAGAGTGTTCGTATTTATTCCCATATTAGAAGATAGTCCTAAGCATCTCCTTTGAGAGACTGAGCTTTCTACCCTTTTCTAGGGTTTTCTTTTCAGATGTTCTGACGTTGGAAGGCATTTTTCAACATAGGCCTGTATCCGAGGAGTGAAAATATGGAAAGAAAACAAAATGGATTTTTTTCATTAAGGCTGTTGAGTTGTTTTCATATCCCTAAGTAGGAATACTTTGCGAAAATAGTAATTCAGTTTTGAAAACAATAACTATATTGCCTGCTTATAAACAATCATGGGCCTGCACGCTCACACAATACAAGCACACAAATCCTAACAAACAGCATCATTTTTACTGAACAGGCCTTGGTTTTAAAGAAATAAAACCAAGTGAAAATGAGACAATTTAAGCATTTGAAATAGAATACAGAAAAGTTTACAACCTGAGCGTTAAAGATTATGTTTAAGCACTGCGCACACCTTTCCGAGTAAAGCTTCCAGGTCCAACAGGCAATGAAGAAGATGGAACAGGGAGTCATGCTGAAGAGGAACATTTGTTGACTGCTTCCATTTGCAAATGTACTCTGATAAGCAGAAAATGGAAACATTACTTTTGTCTGTCTCAAGCTAAAATGCTGAAATGTTTCATGATCAGGAACATCAGCATCAGACAAGCTGCCTACTCCACATATCCAAAAGAGGCACTCAAAAGAGCAAAACTGTCTTGCAAAGGGTAAGCTATTGCTCTGATTTTTATTTTTTTTTTTTTGCTTATAAGGATAGATTAACGTGAAGCACACTGCATGGCTACAGAAGGAAATAACCCCGAGCTGCCCTGCAACTTCATACCCATTCATGCTGCTGGAAACCAAAGGCTAAGGGCACATAGAAGACCACAGATTTCCTTCTCAGCTATGACTTAAGCCAGGAGACTTAGATCAGAGTCAGATGACCAACTTTACTGACCTGAGAATCACCAGAAATGGCCCCAAACCTACTACTTAAGTAGTAGACCCTCAGATAGGGAGTTCACAGGCATTGAGCTCCCAGTTACTGGCTTGGTGAGGCAGTGACTGCAGTGAGCTGTTTAGCCATCTTCACAAGGCACTCAAGGGGAAAGAACGGAAGACTTGGTGTGGACAGTGCCAGTAGACTTCTTCTTCAAAAGAAGAACTTTTTCCCCAGGGAAGATAAAAAAGTCTTTTGGTTGAACATTGTTTCCATCTTTACTAAACCTGGCATGGACCAAGAAGAATACAAATAAGCTGATCATAAATTAGCAGTCATCCCCATTGTGAGCATGCACATGCATACCTGGCCAAGGCAGGCAAAAGCAGGTTGATTAAACAACAAAGTTCACCTTGTTTTCCGAGTTGAAAGCTCATGCTGTTTCTTGGCAGAACAGCCATGTCAAGCCTGTAATAACCACTTGCTTTCCCACTTCAATCAGTGTTAAAACCACCACAATATTAACATCTTAGGGAAAATCCATCTGGAAACTGCTTTCTGGGGGAAAAATGAAAGGGAGGTAGCACATGCAGTGTTTATTTATTTATTGATTCCATAGTAACTTTAGGGAACTTCAGTTTTCTCCCATCCCTCACCCAAAAGCTTTGTGTTTCAACTGTTTTCTGTTAAAGTGTGAGCTGAATGCTTGTTAGGAAAGAAATGGCAAAGAACAGGTGTTCTTCAGCTGAAGGTAAATCACTTGACTTGGAAGAGGCAGCAGTTTGTATTTGCTATTTGGTTTTTTTTCACTCAGGAGGAGGTTTGTGTGCGCGCATTTTAACATGAATCCCCATGCCAAGTAGAGCAGGGTGGTGTTACCTGAGACAAAGCCAACTTAACAGACATCACTCCTATAACAACCAAGTGGTCAGAGCCCCTAAACTTGGATTCAGAGCAACTGCACACACTTATTATGCAGGAGAGCTGTTGAGCTTACATCTTACTGTTTTGAGGCTGGAACATAAGAGATGAACTTTGAAAAGGCTGTGTGAAAAAAAAGGTTACGTTTTGCTGACATAAAATACTAAATACTAAATACTAAAATTGATTTTTTTCCCCTTGATGTCCTGGTATAAATATAGACTTGACATTATTCAGTTGAATCTTCTTTCTGTTGAATCAACTAACATGATAGTTTCAGGATCCATGTGCTTGGCATGAAAAATTTTATGTAAATCTTGTTATGGGAAAGTTAATGCAAAGCTGTCTGGGTAAATGAGGCAAAGAAAGCCTTTTGCGTCTGGTTTGCTTTATAGTTCGCTATGATTTTATTACTTTTTATTTTTAACTGAAGTACTGCACTTTAGCGTTGATAAAGTCTGAAGACAACACTAATGACGTACTGCAAACATGATCTAAAATCCATCTACTCTGTGTGAATGCTACCCTGTACTACTAGTTCAGCATGGAAGCTCACTGGGAATGTTTTGAAGACTTTTGTCATCTCCAAAGTATTTTTGGAAAGTAAGCAAATGATTCTGGGTCTGGACACTGGATTTTTAAATTAGCAAAATATTTATTGCTTACTCTGAAAATCGCTTTGTCACAGAGAGCTGGACTATGAAGAGGGCATTTGGCTCTGGATTAATTTTAGATGAAGTTTTAGGACGAGGCTAGGCTGTAGGTTCGTGTCCAATGATCCTTAACTGTAATGGCCTGGCCTTCCTACATGCTGACCTGTAACTGCGTGGGATCATGCTCTGCCAAATTTCTGTCACCTTGGGCTTTATTGGAATGAGAAAACCATGCCTTTGTGGCTTTGTGTCTCACTGAAAAATAAACCACTGGGGCTAGCTTTCCAGTCATCTCTTTTGGCCAGTTGTGTACAGCTGCCTTATACACTCAACTTTAAAGGAATTTGGACAGGATTCGTTTAGGCTTACTCTTTTTTTTTGTTGTTGTTTATTACAACTCTTAAGTAGGTATCAGAGAGAAGGTTCCCATTTACAACAGTGAACATTTACTGAGGTCACTACTCCTAAAGGACCCAAGAGCACTGGCCAACTAAGTACTAAGCTGAATGAGTAAATATTTTATAATTAAGCCCTAAATTAGAGTTCTGTATTTTTTTAAAAAAATACCTTCTGTATGCAATATTACCGGTGCATTTAAGAGGGACAGGGGTGGCTTTCACTTTGTCCAGCTATCATAATAGCTATTTTAATAGATCGATATATAATAAGTACAATGATTGCCACGGTGAGACAACCAGAATACTTACAAATATTTGCAAAAAGAAATTCTCAACAAATAACAAAGATAACTAGCAGGTAATTTTTCTTAAATGAAGAAACTTTCATTTGTCACATGCATTCAACCAGCGAAAAGAAATAGTACCACATAACCAGCACATGAGCACAGCACGCCTTTTGTCTACAGCACAAATACAATGTTTTACCTTTGAACTAGCTATGTAGGGAGGAAAAAATTATCCTCCCTCCACAAATGATTTTGGGAATAATTATGTCTAATGGAAAAAAAAATCCACCTGTTTATGGACAATGTGATTGAAAAGGGATGTGAAATTTGTGAAGGTACTAATTCATTATAAATTATTCATATTTTTGGTTGGCAACAGTCATTGAACACAAATATAATTATATTAAGGGCAGTAAGAGCCCAGGCTAAATAGAAAGGAGTAAGGCAGTCAGACTTTTGGAAAGACAACTAGAGGGGGTACAGATCGTGCTGTGATCTATTCAGCACAGGTGAAAAGAACACTCTAAATGTTTATTTACTTTTTGTACTCATTGGCTTCTTAAATAAAAGAACTGATACTACTTAGAAGCTCTTACTGTGTCACGCTGCTCCCCTCCTCTCTTCAAACTGCTGAAGCTGAATGCTTGTCCCAAGTTTTCTGCATTATTGTTGCTTGCATGGGACATGGTTCAGCGCTGCAGCCGGCAAGATCCAGGCAGAAATAATTAGTGTCATATAATGGGAGAGAAGCTGAAAACTCTCTGCTGGATGCCCACTGAAAATGGTACAAGCCCTTTTTCTTTGAAAGCCGAGGTTATGGACATGGTTTTAGAACAGCATCATTTGATAAGACTGAAAGTAACTTTAATTGTTTTCAAGCCACACAATGATTAATACATGTATTTTTTAAATTTCTGAATCACATGTCAATGAAAATACATGTTAACATGATTGAGTTCAGTGGCATAACACTAGGAGAAGAATGAGTTCACTGAGATCAGAGGCTGAGCACTTTTAAAACTGAGGCTTCAAGAAGGATTTTTAGAATCACCCTACTTTTCTGTACCCAGACAAGCTTACTCCTTTGGCTAGGTATGAGGAGGTTTTTGCCTCCTTTGGAATTCTAGGGTAAGCTGTCCTTGTACAAAATTTGTTCAGAGTCAAGTTTTGGGTAATATTTTATGCTGCAATAACCACACCATGACAGACAACCTTTCCAGTAGATAAGGAAAAAGATCCTCTTCTTCAGGTCAGTACAATAAAGGAGCATGAGAGAGCTATAAATACAGAGTCCAGAGGTGCAAAATCTTGTGCAGGCACTGGCTGTACTTAATTTTTTCCCAAACATTTCACATGTTCAGACAGAGAGCAAATACATGCATAGGGGATTCTCAGGAAAGAAAGCAGCTTACCATTGTTAAATGATTCCCTCTGATAATTGCTGTGAAATTTTTTCAGACAATTATCTAAAAATTATATAACTTATTAGAGACAATTGAATTGGGTAAACCAGTTACATGTGCAACCTCATGTTTACAGGAAGAGTTAGCTGTAAACTGAGGAGAAAAGCTGCCTGAATATGTTTCCATTTGCCAGGGAGAGGCCAAAGAAACCTGGCAGGGCTAAATTAAGATTTTCAGATAACAATTTGAACATTTTAATTTGTGACAGTAAAAGAAAAATCCTGGTCACTAAGCAACTAAAGTCAGATATTTAAATTATGCAACTGATTTAAAGAGGTGTGCAAATACACTACAATGCCCAATAAAGTCAGAGAGAGAGATGAGAAGTGCTCAGAGCATGAATGGGGCAAGGAAAAAAATTGCACATGCTGCTCTCGAGCATCTAAGGCTAAGTTTAATCACTTAAGTAGTGATATTTTTAAATCCTGTCTCCAAAGGTACCTTGGACAAGCTCTGCTGTGAGGGTGGTGGTGAGATCTATATGCACATGATGGCTGGGTGAAACTATTTTAAATGGCTGTCAGATACTGTAGTCTTGATTTTGTTAAAAAAAATCTGAACCCACACTTGAAATTATAAGTTGTTTCTGTTGACAAAGGTTATCATCGGCTAGAAAGAGTTTTTGAGACTCTATCTTAAAAAGTGTTTAAAACCAGAGACTTTTACAGGATGTTACTGGTTGTTTACATGAATGTACGTGGCAAGTCTCCCAAGGCTTCTCCACCACTGGATTAGATGAAGTCATGCCCAGGTCAGTGCAGCCAGAAGGATGGTCCTGATAAGGCAAACAAATGTGAATGTGAAATGGGAGAGGAGATACTGGTGATTCATTGCTAATCCTAAGAGTTTGCTTACTAACCTTACCGGGAAAAAAAAAAAAACAAAAACAGAGTAGAAATGGCACAAAATTTTATCCAAAGAAATATAAAATATTAATTTCATCCTATTAACATATTGGTTCATTTTTTCAACAGAAGAAACAAAATTAGTTAAGATTTTTTTCTGAGTGGCACTTTGGAAAATGTTCTCAGCTACGGGTACAGAAGAAAGTCCCTGCATTCTGGAGGGTTCCCCAGGGCTTTCAGTCAGGCATCCATGGCGTCGGGGTCTGCTGTGAGGCTGGGATTTGGAGGCACCAGCGACCCTCAGTGAGCTCAGAAGCAGTTTTTCAAACATCCATATCACTGCATAGTGGTCTCTCCCTACAAATACTATGCTAAATGAGCTTCCAGATTGGCCAGTTACAATGAGAAAATGGCACTAACACAATTTTAAGATGACAGTGGTATGGCAAACGAGTCATGGTATGCTTGAGTTATTGGCACAAGGAGTAGATATAAAGTATTATGAAAATATATGCATTCTGAAGTGCTGTGAATTATACCAAATAATTCTGAATATCTCTTTTGCTATACTAATGAATCAAAGCAGAGCATACCACATTATCTGCAATCACCATGGAGAAAAAGGATTTCAGTGTACATAGTTTCTGTATAAATAGTGCATCTCCGGCACATTCTTTAATTAAGTAGTGTCTGATTGCATAATAATAACAATAATAGAGAGATGTCCAGCTTGCACACAGGCTAATTAAAGTATCAAGTGCACAAGGCTAAAGCATTCCTGCATGTGGAAAAGTCAGCAGGGAGGTGTCCAGCTTCCCAGTGTCCTCACCTCCGTGCCTTTGCCTCCCACCAGCCCTTCTAGAAGCAAATCTTGGAGTCCGGAGACCTTTCTCCCTTGCACAGAAACAGGTTGTGGGAACAGCACGGACTCCAGCACTTTACAGGCTCCTGGCAGAAACCAAGGAAGTCGTGACTGCAGGATAGAGGCACAACTTATTAGTTTGGGTGAAGTTTTAGCGCTTGATTCACATGGAGCCTTACAGCTTTGCTGGGTAGGGTTTTTCACTGGCTGGAGGGACCAATCCCACTGGGTGATATAGGCATACTTGAGAATTCATGGAAAGCAGTAAGCAGCGGGAATGTACTTTATGGGGTGACTGGATAATATATTTATGGCCTGAAATAGGAGATCCCAACCTGAACCACTTTGTTGGTTTTTAATGGTGAGAGGCAGAATATGAAGATCATATAATTCATGCTGGGGAGTGGATATGAAAAGAGAATGTGGGCAAAACTTGGGACAACCCACAGACTCAATAGCTGTCTTACTATTAATTATGACTAATGTCCTAATACCAGTAATAAACACCTTCAAAATTTATTACATTCCCTATTCAGCTTGTAGAAACTCCCTTTACAGAGATGGTCCAGAAGATAAATGATTTAAAAACTAGGACACAAAATTATTCATTGCTAACAACATTGGCATAAAAGTAGTAGAGAAGTGGGTGCTCTGATTCCTTGGAGACTATAACTTACCAAGCAAAAGGAACTTCTGGCAGTTGACAAAATTCATACCATAACTTTTGTACATAAATTTTGCACAGGAGAATTGGGAGCCCAAGACAGTACCTGGCTGGAAGGACTCTCTGATTGAGCGTTGCTGCAGTGGAGCTGGCCAGGTGGCTGGAAAAGCAGCACCTGTGCTGTGATTTCATGGGCACATCCCAGCCTAGACATACGCATGCTAATGCACTGCTCAGATGGCCTTTCTGGGAGGATAATTGCATGCACTGCCCTGAGCGCTGGGAATGGGCCACTTTAGGGAATGAGTCCGCTCCTTAAGATACAGTCACTTATTCTCTCCTCTGCACTGCAGAAGGGCAAATGTCCCTGGTTCAGGCCTTGGAAATAATGAGGTAAAATGGACACGGCATCATTAAAATCTCCCCAAAGACAGGATTAAATATTAGAATATCTGATCGGAAAAAAAGCAACATGAAAACACAGGCTGCTTTGACAGGACCCCTCCTCTCAAAAAGCCATGGTAAAAACTCCCTGGTCACAAAAGGACAGCTGTGAGTTAAACATGAAGTCGTCTTCAGAGATGCCAGAACAAAAATAAAGAAGCCAAAAAGCACTGCAATGGAAAAGGAGGTTCTGAAGGTAGTTTGTAACACTGCAGCTGAAGACCAGGGTTTTCCTTGTTCTCTCAACAAAAACAGGTGAGCAGTAGAGGGACAACTTGCTGTTATCCCTATCAAAAAAGGGAAAAAAACCCAGACAGACACATGCCCAGGATGAATGTGGACTGTTAGATCAAACCAAATCTTCTTTCAGCTGAAAGTAGCCCACTTTGTACATTAACTTGCTGTACTGATGTAGGTTGTGGCTATCATGCTTTGACCACATTCTCCAGAGATAGCCAGGTATGGATCCATTTTCTCTTCAAATCCTTCCTAAATTTGTCTGCTTAAGATAGGATTTATGTGTTTTTAAGTATCTAACAAAACATCCAGTTCAAAACATCAGGGTTCATCAATGGCCTCATTCATGTTGTTGAAATAAAGCACGTGCTGAAGGATGCTACTGAATCAAGGCCTGCAGTACCGAGTTGCCAGAAATGCTGAGATCCTGGGTGCTGCTGAGTAAACAGACAGCTCTTTATTTTGGAAACCTAAATATGGAACTGGTGCCCAACTTTAGATATTCAGAATTTCATCCTCTCTACATTCACCATGAAACCAATAGTTGCCTTTTATATTTTACCCTAACTTTACTGAATGTAGAGTCAAAATTTTCTCAGTAACTTTGCCACCAATTATAAAGAAAAAAAAAAATCTCATGAACCTTTTATAAGGAAAAATACAGGGGATGTAGCTCCCTTGCCCTGGATGTACTTACATTTATTTTGGTTTCTTTCCAAAGACCATGATCCAAGAAGATATTCAAATACCTCTATAACTTAAATACACTTCTCAGGACTGCACTGAATTTTGGCAAAAGCAGGGAAAAATAAATTCTGTTAAAATACCACTTTATTTCTTTCAAATCTGATTTTGCAAGAATCTTGACTGCAATGCATCATTGAAAAATATTTCCTTCTTTGTGTAGAATATTTTAATATTAAGCCAGATATTTTTATATTTCCACAAATTAAATGCACCATGGCTGAAGGTTTGACAGAAGCTTTAATTTGCACATAAAAAGGTAGAATGATTTCAGTTTTGACAGCATAAGCTTTTGATTTGTTAATAAAGGCAATTCTTTCTCAATTGTGAACATATTCCCCAAATAAGACAATGCAGTTTGTAACAAAAAAACATCTTCCTGGTGTGGAGAATAAACTTTTGATCCAAAGTTATTAAAGAAATTCAAATTTTATAAAAATAAAAGAATGAAACTTTCACATTCAAGTTTTAGTAGTAACAGAACAAGAATCAGAGGAAGATATATGTTCCTGCCAAGTTCTTTATATCTATTGTTATTAATGTAACCTACCTTCAATATATTTGGAGGAAGTTCACTGCTAGAAAGTACCTGTAAAATGTTGAATTCATTTGGGGGCTGGGCACAAGAAAGCTGTGTGTTTGGGAATGGCTTTGCTGAAAATCAGTGCAGGTTTTCCTTGCGATGTTCTAATCGAACTGCAATCTAAGAAAACTATGATTTCAGATTCTTGTGAAAATCCAAACGCCACAAAGTTTGTAAACAAAGATATAACTGAAGGAAGCAGATGTCAAGCTGTCAAATTGACCTTTTCTGTGCCCATGTTCTCCTTTTCTCCTGAGAGACTCCAGAGGAGGGAGAGAGTGTGAAGCTATAAAACAGTTTGAGTAGAGCCAGCTTAAGCATGGAAAAAAAAAAAATTTGGATTTCTGGTCTCAGATCAAATAAATTATTCAAAACTTTTCCCCATGTGACAGCCAAAAGCTGCGGCATAGAAGTAAAGCTGAAAGTACCCAGGATACATTTCACTATATAAAAGGGTAAAGCACCCGCCCACACGCTTGCCAAGTTCTCAGCTTTTACAGGCTCAGGAAGCACTTTGCTCTGGCATCAAAAGTTGACTAAAGCTTCTCAAAGAGACAAGCAATGTGTCCAAACAGTTGAGGTACAAAATAGCCAGTGTTGTTATTACAAGTCCACCCCTTTTAACTCTGAGAGCAGCCACTAATCCAGACCGTCAGTTAGACGGGCTCCTGGATATGACTTATATGGGCATGGGCAAAGCAATGAGCAAACTATGTGAATTTGCCTGAAGTAAGATGTAATGCCTCTCCCCCACATTACTAGGAAACTTTTCCTGGACATTTGCAGCCATGGCATGAAGCTGTTGACTGTCTGTGTCAGTGGAGAGAGCAGTTACTTGCAGATGATTGGCAGCAGCACATCCTGCTATAATGCTAACTGAGCCTGTGACACAGCCTGCTATCAATATTTTACTCTATTGCACGTCGCATTCTGCACTGACACTAGATACAGAGCTCTGAGGCTTACTGGTTCATAGTCCTTCTATTTAATGACAAAGTCTCTCAATTTTTGTAAAATTCCAAGCTTTTACAGGAGGAAGTCAAGCAGCTCATTGTTAAAAGACATTTTTGTTTTCCAAACAGTACCCCCTCATGATTTTCCTTGCTTGAGTTTCACCACAGTTGCCTCCTAATCCAGTGTTGGTGAAACAAGGCTGAAGGTATTTTGATCATGTTTTCACACTCCTGATGTACAGTTGCCTTGTCTCCTTCTACTTTCATTCTGACTACACTCTGTTTCACAAATGCAGCCATCTGGCACAACATCTCATTTTTTATATCGACACCTGAGTAATCAGAGCCTTTTTTATATTTTTCTTTTTTTTTTGTAAATAAAGCAACTGTTTCCAGCTCCAATGCATGGGTTTATAATAGGCAAGCCACGTCTCATTAAAGAAAAGCAGCAGAAGTGAGAGATCACTGGTATTAACGCTAGAAAACATTTAGGGTGAGACAAGAAGAAAAAATATCCAGCATTTTCAATGAGATTATCACAAGCCACCTCCACTGCTTTTTTTTCCCTTCACGCTGGTTTACTTACAGCCTCAGAAATTATTATTTTAAAATTCAGCCTTCTCCAGGTTTGTGCAGTAAAAACGCTAGGCTCGGTTGCCCTGGTGGAAAAACCTACAGGGGTATCAGGGACAGCAGGTGGGACACAGCAGGATCATATGCTAGAGCAAATCCAGCTTGGTGTGGTAGGAGCGGCATTTAAAGAGCACTCATTTCATCACTGGATGCTATTCTTGACAAGGAAAATAATTTGTGTCGTGGATGGTTTAGTGGTGTAGCCACTTTTGGGAGTGGGAATGAACTTGATAGTTTAATTCTCTGTCTTTATGACGATCGGCTGCATTCCACTAACTCCAGTGGTTTCATGCTGGGAACGGATTTCCCTTTCAACAGGGTTCAGAGCATTGGTCATGTCTGAATACAGTTCTTCAAGACCAAAACTCACAATACTATTAAGTCAAGCATCAATCGAGACCTTTCTTTATCTTTTTATTGCAAAATGAAGTGTTTTCATATATTGTGTGCATGAAATACACTTATAAAAACATTGATGGCAAAGTTGTGGCCTCAAAAATCCAGAAGGGTCTTACCACACATTGCTGTATGGCTGAACTTGCATCCCAAGAGAATTTTCCTGGCCTTGTCTCAAAGGATATCTTTCAGCCTTACCCACTCCCGCTAACACTCACCTTCCCTCCTATGCTAGAAATAAATTTGATAACACTAACTTGATCTCCACCTGACTGCCATCTCCTCCACACATTTGATCCTACCTCTGAACTCCATCCTTTCGGAAATAAAAGATGGCCACCATCCTGTGGACCAACTGACCTGGAAACTCTGCACAGAGATATATAAGCAACTGTGCCAAAGGAAACTCACAAATCACATACTCTGGGCAATAGGACAACTGGTAGAAAGACAAAATAAAATGAGTGCCTCTCTACCTTTCACAGACTCCCTCAGCTGACACCACTACTGTCTGCTGCTGAAGCCTACCTGAATCAGCTAAACCTTCTGTTTCTCTAGCAAACCTGTTGCTGCAGTCCTTCAAAGCAGGAGGAAGTGGGGCAGCCCAGTCTAGGATGATGCTGTGAGCCAGGAGAACCATTTCCTATCAGCTTAACAAATACCCAAAGGCAGAGGAGCAGAAGGGTGGACAACAGACTGATTTCAAGTGGCTGCCCTATGAGGACCCTAACAGTCCCTTCGAGTAGTGCAGCATGTTCAGATATGAAGTAATCACTGCATCACCTGCAATAAAAGACACAAATTCTCAGGCTCAACAGCTGATGCCCCATCTTTCAAGTTGTCACAAACCACAGATGTCAACAGTATGATTTTTGCTGTCAATATCAATTTGGAAAGTGCCATTGATAATGTGCTAGTACAATTCAATAATGTTTGACTCTACAGGATGAACCTGCACTGAAATCCTTCCTTTTTTCTCCCTATGTTTTAAACAGACTTTTCCAATAGACTCTGGGTACAGACTTGGCAAGAGTACCGGGCATCTGTGCCACATCAGTTCAGTGTTGCTTTGCTTTGGTGGGTTAGGAAAGAAGATTTTTGTGATGCTACAAGCAGAATCCTCAATGTGTGAGTGGTCAGCAGGGGCCACAGCATTCCTTTTGGATGGATTTACATCTCACAGTGGTGCTAAAGGGGAGGGAAGAAGTTTGACCTAAAATGCCTAATCTAGATCCCATCAGGACCTGTATACAGACTCAGAACCAAGCTAGGACAATCTGGACATGTTTTTGTGAGAAATATGTGTTTTTCAAGATGCAGCCACCTGGAAGATTCTCTTCTTCACTTTCAACCTGAAAAGACAGATTGAGCAGTTAATGGGGGAAGAGAAAGGCCATGAAAATTAGAAGCCATATAAAAAGTTTCTTTGCAAATAACAGTTTAACACCCCTAAGAAGTTAGGTTAAAATTATTTCAGAGTCTAAAATTAGCTACATTTTAAACTAACAGCACATGCTTTTATTGTCTGTGATCTAAAATATAATCCCAGGAGGCTGTGAAAAGCATGCAAATTATGGAAAGCTAATTTGCTCCAACAGCGACACCTCCCATGTAGTTGGGAGGTCTATTAGACTTAGCGTACTCTCCATTATTTGCATATTAATAGCACCTGCTTAAATACTTTGGGATTTACTTTTCCTGCCAGCAGAGGGACAAAACAAACAAACAAAAAATTACATAAAATTCCTTTCATACAGATTTGATGAGCAATAAACTATTTAGACAGTGCTAAGAATGCCAAATTAGAGAAAGGCGGTGGGGTAGGACTGCAGATGCCATCTGTGATTTTCAGAGAAACTGGACTGCAAGTTTGATTAAAAAAAATAAATCCAAAATATACTAAAAAAAAACCCCAAACAACAAAAACACCCTCTCTGGAAAGCATTGGATAATTTGAAATCACTCACTTGGTACAAGACTGAAGAACGGCAAAGTTAAGTAAAGAAATCCAGACACAGCAGTAAGAAGAAAACCAAAAATATAACAAAAAGCTTACATATTCACAACTACCAAAGAGCAGAAACCCCCAAAGTGGACCTTGATTAAAAATCTACAAAACCCCAGACTTTGATATTAGCCAGGCCTGCAAGACCCAGTCTCCTGCACATAAAACAAAAATAAATTAAAACCAGCTACAGCCTGAGATTTACTTAACAAGCCAACTTCCAATCTCTGCTTATGACCACCGCTTCCCCTTCTGGCCCCCTAACTATAAAAACGCCCCTTGTATGTTCCTATAGCTCATCTTCTTCAGGGTAAGGGTGAAAGCAGCTTCCTTTCCACGGTAGCAAATGGAAAAAGCTCACTTTTCAGTGCAAAGCTGAGCCAGAGCCCACAGGCTGGATGTATAACACACGCCTCTCTCTGTAGAGCGGATTCAAGAAGCTGACAAGGGAGGCTGGGGTATTCCCCTGTACTTCTTTTTCCAATCAGGCGATTGGTATTCCTAAAGAAGTACCAGCCAGGTACTTATATCCCCTTAAAGAGTTAAAATATTTCTCCCTGCTTTTTAAACCCACTGCTTTAATTCTGATTATGTGTCCTTTTTTAAATAGGAACTGAAAGGCCCACTAGAGTTATTTACTGCTGGTGTGCTGGATTTCTGTAACATTTTAACTACCTCCATATTCCCAAATGAAGAAGGCAATTGACTTTAAGTTAAAAAGACTAAATTGTTCTACACATATTAAAAAAGTAGTGAAAGAGCTTTCCTTGCAGGACAATGAAACAGAGAAAAGTGACGCTTTGAGCAGTGCTGTGTTAGGAGGGTGAATTGAGAGTCTCTTCTGAGCAAGGGCAACCTTCAGCCACTGTCCCGGTGAAACCCTGCAGCTACCTTTCCGTATGGCAGCAGAGACTCCAACTCCATCCCTTTGTGCTGTTTGGCTTCCATGAAAGGAGGGTGGAGAGAAGAGGGGACTGTTACTGGGCAATGTATTATTATTACCCTCTTCTTTCTTCACTACAGACAGAGCTCAATATGTCTTTGGCTTCGCACAGCCAAAGGAGACCTATGAAAACCTTGCTCAGTGTCAATTATAATTACTGAAGGAGGCAATCAAACATTACAGCAATGAGGACCCCTGAAATGCTATAGACAGGCAACTCCCACCGTAGCTGTCAACAAATGCTAATTCACATTAATGTATGTGTAACTCTTAAATGCTGCAACACTGGTAGCTATTAGTATTAGCTGGTAGCTAATTACTTATAAGTAGTAGAACTAGTTAAAACAGGAGGATGGCAAGCAGATGAAGATCAGAGGATTCAGCTCTGATCTTATGATCACCATTGGTAATAATTTTCAGCATATTTCTTCATAGTCAAGAACCTCTAAACAGCTGGAAGGGAAAGGGGCTACCTGACTGGTTCCTAGGAGGCTTCCGTGGTTCAGTGCACTGAGAAGCAAAGCTGTCTCTTTACGTTTAAGATACTACTTAAAAATTGTTAAGGACTGAGTGTTGCTATCTTTCAGATAGATTCAGGGCCCTATAAAAATGAGTTTGCACCCCATTTCTAGAAAAAGAGGGCAGGATCCAACTTCTCTAACGCTTCTGTGTCCATTAACCAGTCACCTGCTCTGCGCTGGTAATGGATGCTGTGCTTCAGGGATGGTGAGCGCAGACACTGCACATTGGGAGGGCAAATGTCTCCACCAACACAGAGAAAGCCCAGCCCCAACAAGCAGGACTTGGTAACCCAAATTGTCAGCCTCAACACAGCCTTTCCTCCTGCTGGCACATTGTGTTTCAGAGAGGTGAATGCATGAAGAAGTGTTCACAGTGACCTGTCCTCTTACAGTCAGGAACACATCCTGCTCTGGGTGAATAGCATGGTGGGGAGAGATCTTCTGATACCACCTGCCACGCACATGGCTGAAAACTTTCTGTGCTGCCGCTGCCCCAATTGTTTTGTACAGTGTTCTGCCAAACATGAAGAGCCATGTATTTGTAATGACAGCAATAAAAATAATAAAACCCCCATCCTGAAATGCAAACTCCAGGCCATTACCTATTCTAACAAATTGAATGGGATGTTCCTTACCTGAAATTTCATGAGCAATTAGCGAACAGAATGATCCACAAATGCACGTATGCCCTATTATCCTTGTAGCAAATTCAGCAGCCACGTTACAAGCTGACAGTTTACTATTTAGCAGCCTCCAAACAACTGCTTTTTCTTCTATTTTTTTGACATGAAGTCCACAGCAGCCAACTTTTTACCACCTGCACACTGGGGGAGACAAAAAGCAAGGGGGATAGAATCAATATATACATTATGTTTATATTCAGCAAGAGCGTGTTGCAGAGTGGGAAGCTGTGATGTGTGTGTTTGCATTGTCTGTGAAAGGACCCTCAGTGGCCCTACAGCTGGAAATATAATAGAAGATCAGGGGACTGTCTTCAGTGACAAAATTTCATCTGGTAAGTTACAGGAAATTATAGGAAATGATACAATAGACCACAACTAATCTGTGAGTCCCAGGAAAGGTAGATCACTGATTCTTAATCAGAGTTGCAGAATCTGATCTATAAAAATTTGGGCCTCAGCAGGAGGTTGTGTCCAAGTTTGATTTGCATTTCAATTCTTTGCCCACCACAACATTTAAATCTTCCCGCAGTACTATCACAATGGAAATTTTTGTTCTCAGTGTGCTCAAAATACATACTAAAAAGTAAAAAATCCTGGTACAATGGAAGTCAGTTGTTAATGGGAAAGAACGTGGCATTTATGCTCAAATTGTTTCACAAAACAACATTACATAAGAGTCTTTCATCATTTTATGGGGGATCAAGCCCATCTTCAGGGAATTCATGTGGTGCTTGGCACTATCATTCTACTTGCACAAACGCCACAGTCCTTTCAATTTTTATCTGCCCAGAACTCAGCATATGTTACATTATTTAGTTTTTGTAAGAAGCTTTTCTGTATGAAGAATTCACAATAAATAAAAGCCATTTCCCCGAAAAAATGAGCTTGTGAGTGATGGTTAAGGGAATTTCGGGCAGGTCCCTTTTACAGATGGCAGCAGCTCTGCCATTCTTCCCGCTGGCTGATGGCACAGGTCCAACTGATCCTACATAAACCAGCAACCAGCACTGGCAATCATGGCATGATGCTCACATATTTCCCTAACAAACTTCATGGGTCAGCCTACAAGTCATGTATATATGCTGGAGATGGGTTATTCGTAGTAACAGGAGGGCTTCTCAGTGCCACTGCTTTATCAGGAACACAAGTTTGCAGAGAGAGATAAAAAAAATCTACTCCTGACTCCTTTAGCCAGGGAAATGTTCCTCATCACATGCTCACAGCCTCTTAACTCTGGGTCAACAAAGACAGGTCTTTGTGCCCTTCTTGTATGTTTGTGAAGCCAATTGAGCCAAACTCTTTGAGACGAAGCCAGTGCACAGAGCCATCCATGGGCCACAGAAGATGATTATTAATGTTCTGGCAGAGCTCAGCTGCCTCTCCTTGCTGCATATGGAGCCAGGTTTTGTCCTGAGGACCTTCATACATGAATTCAAATTTACATTTATTTTGTCAATTTGATGTGTGTTTTCCTCTGTGTAGAATTTTATTGCCACTTACTCAGATATGGTTAAACTCAGCAATACTTTCCAGGAACATGTTCTCCAGCTGATTGAATTTCCAGAGCGCAAGAGTTTGTCTACCAGCAACAGGAGAACATCAAACACACATCCTAACTACACTTCCAAGTTTATTTCTGCTTTTGTTGTTACTGGGGTTGGAAGGAGCTTTCTATTGACTCCAGTAGACACAGGTTTAATGAGGACATTTTTTCTACCCATTTCATAACACCACTTGCATTCCCTTACTCTAATTTACCATGTTGGGACCCAGTGATTTGTTTTATTGCATAGTGATACATGTTGGCATATGCAAGATTGCAGCACTTTCACTGTAAACTTTCATACAAGCTGCTCTCCTATGACAAATGGAAAGCAAATCTCCACACTGAAGGTTACAACTCTTCTTGAAAGGCACTCAGTGCATTTTTCATAAGGAAAGGCCAAGTTTTGGAGAAGTTACTACTATATGAGTACCTGTATTCAGGGACATTTACCGGGGGCTGATTTTACAGTATACCAAGACACTGGTGCTCTCTGAGGTTTCTGACCTGGGATATCCCATTCACTTACTTTTCAAAATGTTTGCTTTGAGTCCACTAAGTGTCTGAGAGCCCAATCAGAATAATTCAGACTGAAAAAGAATTCTGGTCCTGAACTTCCGGCTAAAACTAAATAAATACAAATCCTTATAAAATGCAGGATAAATAATTTTCCTTTTTTTTTAGGGTGCTTCCTTGTTAAGAGCACAGAAAGCAGTCAGAAATACAGATCTTACCAACTGCTCTTCAGCTTAACATCTCTGGCATTCAAAACATACAACTTCTGTGTTTGTACTACATTTCCCTAACAGCTTACATCCAGGCCAAACAGACAGCATTCTCCAAAGGTCTAAAATAAGCTTATTTAAAAGAGCAAGGTCAATGCCCAACATATGTCAGATTCCGTGAGTAGAAATCAAAGAGTTAGGAGCAAATGGAATATGTCAGAACTCGGTGGTTTTCCACGCCAGTCTCTTTTACCAAGTTCGCATTTCTGCTGCCAAAAAAAGTAATGAACCCATCATATGGACTTCAGCTTTGAAAAAGTGTCTAAAACACCCCCCCCCGATGTCTGTATATAGGCTACTTAGCTCAATAAATACAATAATGCATAGATAAATGTGTTTATCTGTACATGCTATTTAATCTATACTTATATTTTTCCTTTAATGGGACACATGTTGATTCCAAGCTTCAGCCCTAAGTTCTATTAAAATCAGATTATAAGGAGTAGTAGTGTAGTTTATTCCATTTATAATATGTCCATCAAGGGAAAAGAGAACATTAAAATAGAAAAATATACATAAACAGGATTTAAGAATTTCTTAAAAAGCATTCTGCTCCATTTTGATCTTTGCAAAAATGGGCATTTTTTTCAGATAAAAAATGGAAAACTTTTTCCTCTGTCCAGATAAAGTAACTCTGCCTGGTCTTTTAAACCATATCTTGCAGAATAATATTTGTTATTTCAATTAAAATATGCTATTTTCACTTTAGCCTCCCTCATCAGTATTTTAAATTGATCTTAATGGCTTTTCCTTAAATGATTTCCATCCCATAGTGAATCCCTGTCACTTACAGCACCTCCCACTATTGCCCTCCTGAATAATCACTACCAGATAATCACTTCTTCCCCCTTCTCCCAACATTATTGTTCCCTTCCTCTCTGACTCTGCGTGTTGGTACAGTCTGCAACGTATTTTCTCTTTAACACCTTTAACGTATGGCTTGTTGCTCTGATACACAACAGTTAGGGATTTAAAAGGATAAAGTCTGCATGAAAAGGACCATACCAACGGCTCTACAGGTAGGCTTGTGTCTCTCCAAGTCCTGTTTTCCAGGCTTCAAACTGAAGAGAGAGTAAAGAAAGAGAGAAAGAGCGGGCTGTGATTAAAATCGCTCTGACAAACTCACGATTTTGGGCCTGGCAGATGCTTATGCAGCCGAGGTCCACTTGTTACTTGCTTCTTTCTAAAAGAGCACCATGAGATGGAGACAGCCTGAGGTGAAACTCTCTAGGAGTGCAAAATGTCTATTGGAGACTTTCCACCCAAAAGATGATATCAGCAGAGCTTCTAAAAGGTGTTGCTTGAAAGCTGCACACCGCAATTGCCCTCTGCCCTCTATATTGCCCTTCAGCATTGCATCCCTCACACACTCTGGTACGCACACAAGGATATACAGGGAACCACAGCCTTTCTCCTACTGAGTGGAGGATCCTTTCTCCTTTGCCTTTCATGGATCTCATTAATTGAAGAATCATTTAGTTTGCATAATTGTCCTCTGCCATACATGATTTTAAAATTCTCTTTAAATGGGCTTATTAAACTAAATACAGTCTTTTGTTTTTCTGACTCCATCTATCAAAGCTTCTAGATGGACAGTCAGTGTAATGAGAAGAAAAAAATCCAAACTAATAATATTAGGAATCATGCCTTTATGTACATTTATGAGATCTACCACCAGGTGACTCCATTCCAAAATATCAATATTTTCATAAAACATAACACTTTCTTTCCTACACCCTGAACATAATCCTAATGCTCACCTCCATAAGATTTAGCAGTCTAAAAAAATAGTGTTAAATAAATAGCCCTCTTAATTAAGATATGAGCTATTTCTTTTTCAATAGCACATGAAACTGTATTAGAGAGATTCAAGTATTTCCGGAACAGCCTGATCTGTTCCTGTCTAATCAGAACTGATTAATTCAAATCAAACTGCAAATCTTAATTTTATTTTGCTTTAAAAACTCAAGATCAACAACAAAACAGCAGTGTGAAGATATCATAGAGGCAGTTAACATGGAAAGCCTACAGACATGGAGTTTCATAGAGTCAAATGGATATGATTAAACATTTGGAACCATTTATTAATATTTTATATATTCAAATATATACAGAGCAGATAGGACCAGTTAGAGGGATGCACTTCACAGGGGACTTTATTATATTTATGCCTAAGAACAGGAGATCCAGCTTAGGTGTCAAATGCTGTTTCTTAAAAATAGAAAAATTATTAACAAATAACAGGGTTATGCAGGAGGATTTCTAACACAGAACTGCAGTAAAACATGCAATGATTTACACAGATAGTCAGAGCATTTGGGTGATACTAAGAAAGGCAGAAAAAAAAAAGATAAAATAAAATAATCTCGCAAATGCAAGATTACAAGTGCAAAATAAGTAGTCATGCAGGAACTAATTCAGAGATTTACTGAGCCATTTATTTGTGTGGTCCACAAAACCTGACCAGTTTAATCCACATCAGACCAGGGAGACACAGGGTCAGGAGGCTGAATGTGGATTTGGGCACTTGGCACAGCTGTTTTCCTTAGGTGCAATACACTTGTCACTAGTGGTGGCATTTTGCATTTGCTGTATGGCAGCATATGTGCTTGCCACATTTGGGACCCATTATATCTCTTTACCCTCCAGCCACTTCCCTTCCCTTCTTGTTAGCTGCACGTCCATATATTCTTCCATGCTCTTTTGCTACATTGCAATGCCAGCTCTTTGCCCTCTCTGCTTGCTCTGCCAACTAGGCATACTGCCTGGATGCTTTACAATCTTCCCATATTATAACCATCTGTAGATGGGGCACATCTTTTATGTATATATATTAGTGCATTTTATATATAGATATAATATACACACATATATACACAAACACACATTGATAAATGTTTTATCATATCTATTATATCACTGAAACTTTACCTTTTCAGAAATGTTTTTGTTATGAGGGGGAGCACGCACAGACAAAGAAAAGTTGAAGAATAGTCAATAATTTCTTTTAAAGCATAGTGTAAACCCAAACTAGAAGATAAGGTGAAAAAAAAAAAAAAGGGAGGGGATGGACTACATGCTCACATTTCAGCCTCTGCAATTAAAACCATAGCTGCTGCAATAGCACAGACCAATTATTACGTGTTGATATATTGGCTTGTAGTATCTGACTGCATGTCTGAAAAAGAGGTAGTTAAATGTTTCCGCTTGCTTTGTACACACAGTTGCACAGACAGGACCGACTGTGGGACTCATTTTTGCTCAGTGTTGGGTCATTGCATACGACAACAACAGTTAAGAAGAAATTCGGTTGATGTCTCATTTTGAGGGGTTGTACTGTCAGCCTCCTAACTCTAAATACAGATGTTTCCTACCAGGATGCCGGGACGTTGGTTCAGAGGAAAAAGTCTCCAGTCTGGAGAAATAAGCTTGCCCAGGCAAGCTCCCAGATAAGCAGTGCTTGAGCCCAGCAGAGGTTCTTTCTTAGGCTCCCTGGAGGTGTGGGGGTGCAGTCAACAAAGGAACATGAGGTTCAGATAAAAGAGCTCTGCACTATTTTAAAGAAGAATATTAAAAACGTAGCAGCCTCTGTTTCACATTTTTGCAACTATAACTACGTACTTGATGACGTATTCAGATAAGGCCAGATCTCCTCCTTGTCCCCGTCAAAAACAGAACAACCCAGGGTCTGGGAGCCATGCCTGGTTGCACAAATGTGAGCCAGTCCAGTGGAGAGATCCCCCTGGGAAATGCAGATCCATGTTCAGCTTTTTCTTTCCACGAGTATGAGCAAGTTTAAAAAAAAAATTACAGTTCATAATAAAACTCCAACCTCCAAACTCTAATTAAACAGGATTTTTTTTTTTTTTTAAAAAAAACAACTACTTAGTTTTGGTCTGCTTCTGTTTTCATTAAATTTATCTTTAGGTATTTTCTAAAATCTCATCCCAAGGAAGCAATCACAAAAACCCATTAGAGTTATTTTTATACAACAGTGAGGACACTGAATTACATTCCTGGTGTAGCTGCTGTCTAGGTAAGTGACACAGCCAAACCTTGCTCTACATGTCCTGTATGCCAGGCCTGCTGTTTTCAAATGCTACTCAAAGGCAGCAGTTGGGAAAATGATGTTGCAGTCATGGCGTACATGGGCTGCCATCTCAGGGAGCGCCGTTTCTCTCGGCAGCTGCTCTCAGCAGCTATATCCCTCACCTGACAATTGCGTCATTCAGCAACAGGTCAGGCCAGCAAAAGTCCCTTGCTTACTTTCAAGCTTCCTAAGTATCAGTGACGGAGTGCAAATTGTTTCTGGTTTTCTCTGCAGCCCCCATTGCATTAGTGAATGGCATTACATAAAAAAATTGCTGCTGACAACTAAAACCTTTTGTAAGTCATAACGCTTTTCAACATGTTTCTCCATTCTCCCACCCTCCCCTACACATACATACAGTGACAAGGTTTAGGAAGAAGTTAAAAAATAAAGAAATTTTGATGTTCTCTCTGATGTGACCATTTGTGAATTGGCACAGGAAATTAGTTTGCTCAGTTTTGGATGAACATTTCAGAAGCAGTTGAATGGAGAGAGAGACCATGTGCAGATCAACAAGAGACAGGTTTTTCATCAGTACCTGTTGCTGCAGAGGGGGAGGTTGCCTTACCCTCTAACACAAGTCACATAAAAGAAAATTCATAGCAAGGGCAGGAGAGGTGAGAGACTGGAAAATGCCTGGCCGTTTTAATGTAAATAGTTACAATATGCACACACATTTCATGCCTTCTCACTGCCCTTATGAATGTCAGGAATGTTAAGTAGGTAGGAGGCCCCTCTAAGCACCGAAATGTCCATAGCTCACAGCCACACTCTCAGAGCACAGTCTGTAGGCCTGAGAAGCTTTTGTAAGCAACATATGATGGCCTTTTTAATTGTGGCCATTCTTGCAGAGCAACTGATTGTCGGTGCTACAGTGGTGACAAGATGCCTGGCAGTGGTACAGGTCCCACTTGAGCAGGAATTAGATGAGGATATAAAGTTCTCCTCTCAGCGCTTTGCACAGGTGAAGCACATCTTGGTCCATCTTCTGAACAGAAAGCTTCTGCGTTTCAGGTGAATTCTGTTCAGGAGTCCAAAAGCCATGACATTAAGCATCCCTGCAGGAACAAAACTTTGAAAACTCCTTGCTGAGGAGGCCGGTACTGAAGCTACAACCTGTAATCCAGGTCAAGGTTTTATCAGCCATCAAGATCAGATGGGAAAAAGCACTTATATGTGAATGGCCAACGCAACTGCATGGAGAAAGGAGTTGATTCAGGTTGCTAATACTGGCTCTTACATAGATAATAAACTAGACTGGCCTTTCTCCTGACATCACACTTCAATCAAAAACTTTCTCGCAAAATGTCACTTTCAAAGTTGCAGCTTTAAAAAAAAAAAGTCTTTATAAAAAATTCATGGCCACAATGATCTGATAATGCAGCTTTCTGATACCAGCAGATGTTTTGTCTAACATGTTCCCTGAAGCTGTACTCTGTGCCTTCATATCTTTCATTTCCAGTTGCTATCTGCTGACTGTGGGATGTCATGTACGTACCCTATAGCGATGCGCAGCAATTCGCATCTAACACCGCCGTGCGTAATGAGCTTCACAAGATGCTTGTCGCAATAACTCCGCACTTCCCCAACCATATGGAACACAACACTCCAAAGCCCACAGACACTTTTTTTTTATTACAGTTCAGATCCTTAAAACATAATCTGTGTGATGTCTAGTGAATGTACGTGAAGAGCTGCTGAAAACAAAGTTAACACTTGTTCACATCATCTGTTACAAATGTCCAATTTGGGACAATAAATTTCCTCGGAACCTGTTCTTTTGCTGACTCGTTGCTTTATCTTTTTTCTCTTTCTCTCACGTCGTTTTTTTTATGAACTATGCATATGTATTAAATGGGATTTGTTGTCCCTAGATACCAATTTGCATAAAGTGCAAGCCATCATTGGTTGGAGAGAAGCAAATTACTTCTCCAGCAAGATCACACTTCTTTTTTTTCTTTTTCCCTTTTTTTTTTTTAATTTTAACAAACCGCAGGCAGAGGCTGTTACCAGCACTTAGCCAGATATGCAAAGTATCACTTTTCTCAAAAGCAGCTTGAGCAATGAGTAAAAAAAAAAAGAAGAAAGTGAAGGTATTATTCAGTTAAGTACAATGCAGAAATGACCTAAGACTGAAGCAGCTAACCCTGTCACACACCTGTAACTCAAGCTGCCTGATTCCCAGTGAAATACAATTCATGTATGGCTTGGCACTCACGACACAAAGCAAAACACCTCGAAGGAGCAGAGCCTCCCAGAATCACCATCCCCTTTTCCAAGTGTCCTTGGTGTGTTTCCAGCAGTCCCAAGTGTGCTTATTACTTTTCCATCTTGCTCAGCTGCCTCGGAGAAGGCTTGCTTCCTTGTTCACATCCCCACACCTTTACTCATGTTGGACACCCTCTGAAGGACTGTGTAAATATCAGTTTCAAATATTTTCACAAGTACAGGGAGGCTTTCCTCTGCCCTCCCCTAATTCTACAGGCTCCCTGGCACTAGAGGTGCTCCATGGGATGGCAGCTGCCATCCTAGCAGGCTTTGGACAATTAGAATCTTCCTTTTTTCCTTTTGCTCCTAATTGTGCACACCTGTGATACATTGGCAAGAGGCTCCGCTATAACAATGTGACAGCTAGCCCTGTATGAGACCTCTGTTTCTGGGGAGGAAGAAAGGCGGAGGAGGGAAACATTACGGTGACGGGATTTTACAAATATTTCAAGAAACAGATCATCTAAGCAACCTTGTGCTGCATAGGACAATGTACCAACTCAACAGCCCACTACTAAAAGGATTTGCAAGCCATGAGCCAGGCTCAGTTAAAAGCTGTGGGATATTAAACTCTCTAAAGGGAACACATTAGCAAGGATGCTGATCTGCAAAGTTTCCAGCTAGGTCTGAACTTCAGGAGAATTTAGTGCTGGGACATTGCTTGAGGTGTGGGGGACAAGGGATCCTCTGTAAACATAAGCTTTATTCTTTTGAGGTCTCCAAAAATGACAAAAGGATCCATCTCTCACTAAATGGTCACTCAGAATTTAATCCCAAATCCATCAATATCATGTGCTTGGATTATTTTACTTCTGTGTTTAATGGACAGATCACACTCTCTTAAGAATGTTCCTGAGATCACACAGAACATTAGTAATTGATTGTAGACATAGGACAATTAATCTGGGCAACAGTGATGACCAGATGCCAGGGTGCCTGTCAGGGAGTTGTGAGTGTCAAAAGAATACTCTAGGACACAGGGTGTGTAAATTCTTAAGAGACAGTCTGTATTCCCTTGCTACCTTTAGCATCTATCCAAAGATACACAAATAGCCACAGATTTTATGCTGTGTGATGATCTGAAGGTGGAAAAAAATAGTTTCCGTCTGCAGAAATATTGGCAACTTCTTGTGGCTTTTGCAAAAAGGCAAAAATCCCCCAATTTCACACATCTCTATTATTAACGCATGCTGCTATTTTTCTGTATTTATATTTGTCACATTTAAAAGGAATGAAATAGAATTTAAAAGATCCTCACTCTCAAATGATCACAAAAGCACAAAGTCATGCAAAGAATATGAGAAAAACTCGTAAGAGGGAATTAAGTGCTGTCTTTGAAAATGTTTTTTTTGCAACCAAGGACACTGTCATTGTTAACCAATAGAACAGCTGTGGGATTGAGTGATATGATGTTTGGGACACTTGCCCTCAGACCAAGGGAAGCACATGGACCTTTTCTCTAAATCTGCTGTCTTAAAAGGCAAGAATGATCAACAACTTTCTCTCTCAGGCTTCTCTCGCTTGAAAAATCCCAGTACACCCAGCTGGCAGTTCAAAAAGGCAGTGTCTAGGTGCCTCTGTACAGGTGCATCTGCAGCCTGATTCCTCTAGAGACACACATAGCCAAAGAAATATATTGCTAAAGCTTAGCTGAATGCAGCGGATGAGACCCAACAGTACAGTAGGCGCTAGATAACATGCAATCATGGCCTCTTACAGCAGCAAATTCTACAGAAACCCAGGCATTTGAAAGAGAAGAAGTAAAAAAAATATGTTTTTCTCATTCCTTATCTGCACCTACTCCATTTTACCTAAGGCTGGCTATTAGCTCAGCTGGTGATGTCACTTACTTCACTGGATCCTGTTATCATGAAAGATTTCTCACAGGATTCTCTATTTTGTTAGCTTATTTCTTTGTGCAAGGTTGTATTTCATTCCATTAGATAAAGGGTTAAGTAATTCACATTTTACCCATATAGACTAAGTTATACTCCCTGTGGGTTGCTGGCTTCCTATTGGCTAGAACGATGACCTTGGAAACAGACAAAAATGATGCATTGTTGCAATAAATATTATAGCTTGCACCTGTTTCTAATTAAGTCTGCCAAACAACTTCAGAGATACTGAAAAGAGAAATGTTTTGGCTTCTAATAGGGTGTTCTTTGCTGTTTGATCTGGATTTTTCAGCCCCTTGCATGACCTCACCTTCTTCATTCTTGTTTTTCTTTTTCTTTTCAGACTTGTAGAAAGCACTAGATTGAAAGTAGACACAGTAGACTCCTAGAGAAGCTGGCAGCCCGTGGCTTAGACGGGAGCACTCCTGTGCGGGATTAGGAATTGGCTGGATGGCCGAGCCCAGAGAGTGGTGGTGAATGGTGTTTCATCCAGTTGGCGGCCGGTCACCAGTGGTGTCCTCCAGGGATCGGTGTTGGGTCCCGTCCTGTTTAATATCTTTATTGATGATCTGGATGAGGGGATTGAGTCCATCATCAGCAAGTTTGCAGATGATACCAAGCTGGGAGGAAGGGTTGATCTGCTAGAGGGTAGGATGGCCCTACAGAGGGACCTGGACAGATTGGAGAGCTGGGCTGATTCTAATGGGATGATGTTTAATAAGTCCAAATGTCGGGTACTTCATTTTGGACACAATAATCCCATGCAGAGCTATAGACTGGGGACAGAGTGGCTGGAGAGTAGTCAGGCAGAAAAGGACCTGGGAGTGCTGGTTGACAGGAAGCTCAACATGAGCCAGCAGTGTGCCCAGGTGGCCAAGAAGGCCAATGGCATTCTGGCCTGCATCAGGAATAGTGTGGTGAGCAGGACCAGAGAAGTTATCGTCCCCCTGTACTCGGCACTGGTCAGGCCTCATCTTGAATATTGTGTACAGTTCTGGGCCCCCCAGTTTGGGAAAGATGTTAGGATACTGGAATGTGTTCAGAGGAGGGCAACGAAGTTGGTGAAGGGGCTGGAGCACAAGCCCTATGAGGAGCGACTGAGGGAGTTGGGGCTGTTTAGTCTAGAGAAGAGGAGGCTCAGGGGAGACCTCATTGCTCTCTACAACTACCTAAAAGGAGGTTGTATTCGGGCAGGGGTTGGTAGCTTCTCTCAGGTGACCCGTGACAGAACTAGAGGGCATGGACTCAAGCTTCATCAGGGAAAGTTTAGGCTTGATGTTAGGAAAAAGTTCTTCACTGAAGGGGTGATTGGCCATTGGAATGCGCTGCCCAGGGAGGTGGTGGAGTCGCCGACCCTAGCGGTGTTTAAGGGGAGACTGGATGAGGCACTGAGTGCCATGGTTTAGATGATGGGTTGGTGTTAGTGTTGGTGTTGGTGTTAGTGTTGGGTTATAGGTTGGACTTGATGATCTCAGAGGTCCTTTCCAAACTTATGATAGTGTGATACTGTGTGATACTGTGAAAGAAGCCTTCTCCAAGAGGAATACCTCTGCCTAAAATCTGTTGCAACTAAATCCTGAAAATTGATGGATTTGCACCAACGCTCAAAGCAGTTTATGGCAGGATATTTCAGACAATTCCAATATGACTCTTCAGTTTTACAGGTCTGTTGTGGTCTTTTCTTTCACTCATCCTCCTCTCTTCTCTTTTTTTTTTTAAAAATGCAAAGTTTAAAGCAATCTCTAGCTATTACCAAGGCTGACTGGGAAGCTGGAATTTTTTCCAACTGCATTTCAACTTGTTGGGGAACTAGTTCAGGAAGGATTTTCCTGCTAACATTCACCAAACAAATGTAAAGAGAGCAGTGGTCACCTTCATATTTCAGAGTTAACGATGCCTTGGGAAGTTGGTATCAGAGCAATTGCTTTAGAGCTGGTATAGATTCTGGAAGAGAACACTGACAGGTCATGGTTTGTCGTTCAGCATCATGCTTTTCACTAGCTTTCTTGACTCTTAAGTTGATCTTCCACTGAAAGTGCTTCTTGGAGAAAGGTGCATACAGTTTCTTGCACATCTACCTACTCAAATTGTTCATAGTTTTAACGCCAGCTTTGAGAGCTAACTATATGGACTAATGCAAATATATGTGGCAAAGGTTGGTCATGTTTTCCTTGATAAAAGAAGTAAAGAAATAAGGAATCACTATTATCTCCGTTTTCTAAATGGGGACTCGAAGCCACAGCTCAGCCAACACTTTTGTTTGTCAATGATAGAAACAGTCCAGTCCCTTTGGTCCCTATGGGGTCCTTTTCCTCACACTGGGATAAGCATTTGTGCATCTGTATTTTGGAACTGATTGAGGAATTTATCCAGTGGAAAACTAATCCAGGGAGAGAAAAAAAGAGTTTTTATTTCAGTCACATATTTTCTGAATTTGGTTTGCACATGGCCTGGCAGGGCAGGTCTGAAGAGCTAAGACAGAAGGAGCCCAAATCAACCTTTTTTGGATCGAATTGCATGAAACCACAGAATAGACATGTAGTGACATCAAGAAGACAATGTAGATGTCCAGAATTCACAGATATCTTTATGTGTTGTTGTCATCAACATCACAGTCTAGCAAAGATTTGCTAGTTGCGCACCAGCCCTCTGAGCCACCTGAAGTTTCTCACTTTTAGACAACATATCTCAGAAGTATTGTGTTTGGTGGAATTAAATGACCCTCTGTTCTGTTAAAAATAAATTGTTTGGGGGTGGAGATTGCAAAGGGATTATTTTAGTAGCCGTACTGAAATAGGTAGGGTCAGACGTGTTAAAAAGATGACTAGACACAAAGTAGATATGGTAAGGAGAGAGAACAGCTTAGCCCTGTGACAAAGCCCTGTAACAGTATTATGGCACGAGTTTTGCTCAGGAGGAGAGACAGAACTACGGAGGGTTTGCTCATCTTCTTCTGTCTGATACACTCTCTCTTTTCCACTTTCCCCCAATGGCAGGTAATAAAAAGACTTCTGGTACCCCCCTTGACTGGAGGTACCCAGAGTGGTTCAGCCCATCGTGAGTGCTGTGCCAATCATTTAACAATTCCCACAGCTGCCTTTGTGAGAAGCCTCTCTCTTAAGCCTCTGGTTTAAGAATTTAGAGTAATCATGTAAAAATGATACCCCTGTGCTCTATGATCCGCTGAATCTCACTAATGCCGGATCCCAGAAGAGGGCTTATTAATGAAAAGATGCAATGCCTCTCTCTCTGCTCGTGTTTTACGCGAATATCTCTCATGGATTCGGCAGTAAACCTTACTGCTGATAAAGTAAGTATAATGAACCTCCATGCTCCACGAGAATGAAATCTCAGACTGATGAAGTAGTTACCTGCTCTACTTTTCCAGTACAATGGCAGGCTTGAGAGGTACAAGAAGAAGTACTCAGCTGCTATGGGAGTAGCGGTGCAATATCCCAGCCTCCTAAATCTTGAGTCTGATTTGCTAGCGATACCTTTGGCTGCGTAAAAAGATCAAGAGTTTGGAAGGGAGCAGCTCATAATTAGCTGAGAGAAATGAAATTATGCTTTATTTTAAATCACAGAGTCAACAGAAGAAAAGAGGTTTTTAAAGGGACAGCAACACCTTGAGGCTACTCTGTGTCCTTTCAATATTACACAGTAGTCAAAAACACAGTCAGCTTCTGCCAGCTGGGTAGCTTCTCCGAAAGACTAGGACCAAGTGTTCTGCAAACAGTGGGAGCCTGCTGCTTCCAGCCCCGACATCTAACCAGTTCTCAAGAAGGCACTGAAAATACTTTCCGGTACTGTCTGTGTCCTGAAGGTCCTTTGCTAATTGCTGCACATCTTGCCATCAAGAGTTCCAAAATGTTATAAATCCTTTTGTTGTAGCTGTTTGCAAAGAAAGAAAGAAAGAAACAAACAAACCCCCTAGACTAACAAGAAGACTGATTCCACATCTATCCATGGGAAAAGAAAGTGACTACCCACAAAGCATTGTGAGGCTAAGAAAAAGAATAGGTAAAACATTACAGGCAGCAGTGAACTAGTCTCTGTATTTATGCGACACCCTCTGTGATTTATGTTTTCCTTTAAATTATGACACACGGGACAAGCAACAAGAGTCTGGGAGGTGTCACTCAGGAGTATCCCAAAACGATCACAGAGACCCATTTAAAGTCCAACAACTAGACTAAACCTTCTCAGTGCATCTCTGACACATGGATCACAGATCATCTTTACAGAGTGAGCTGCATGTAACCAAATCCAAACTTCGCAAACCTTTGTGAGGCACAAATCTGAATTTGGAAAATTATCACAGAATATGGAAAATTATCACAGAGTGAATAAAGTCCCATCTCAAACACTGGCTATTATCATTGCAGGTCTATTCAACGATTTAAATAACCCACGATAATGTTAGCATCACACCTCACTTTAAGGAGATTCTCTGCTAGAGGGAATTCAAACACCCTGAAACTCTGTGGAACCTTAAACCGGGGCCATACATCATATTAACAGCTGGGGTATAACTCCTGATAGTATTAATACCTAAATGCCCCATGTGTTGTCTTTAGAGAGGAAGGCAGTCACACCACATTTATATGTATGCTTTCTTCCCTTTGCTTTTACATTTCTTCAACACGCAAAATGTACTTAACTCGCTGCTTATTGAATGAAGGATTAGTATTATTTTCCTTCCTCCGGTGAACTTTGTTTCACTTCATCCTGCATATATTTTGCTAGGCTGTGTTTTCCTGCCAGCACACCACTGTTCAGCAAACTACCGTACTTAAGGCCAGCCAGCTAATACAGTGATACCTTTTTACTCACAAGGAGTGTTTCTGTAATCATGGTTGTGCTTGTGGTATGAATGACAGCTTACACCAAGAAGCACAAAAAGCACCTCCAGAAGCTTTGCTGAGCTGGGACAGAACTAAAGCAGCTTCAAACTGCCAAGATATTTGAAACATCTAGGGGAAGACACATTTTGAAATGTAATCTGCTACCTAGCTACTCTGCTAGCATAAATGTTGACCAAGGACTATGAAGGGAGATACTTCCTCATCCCCCCTTTACTGTGCTGCTTTATCTCATGTTGAGCTAGACTGGGAGTGCCTGAAAAATGTCCTGCTTTGGGTCCTGTAAAAATGACTATAAAACAAATAGGTATCGTATTTGCAATGGCTTCCTATAAGGTTTATAGTCACCTTTTTTTTTTTTGGTTAATAGTGGTTATGTTGCGGATTAGGAAAGCAAGCAGAAAAGAAGGGTATCTTTACAACTCACCATGCTCTTAGAAGACCACATTCGAAGTTCCTGTTCACATCACTGCAGCAAAGCAGACCTCTATGGTGGAAGTATTCTCTTTTTCTTGTGGAATTATACCTCAAGTCCTGCTAGGCAGTTACTCTCTTTGTTCCTGTGAGCCAAGCTAGTTGCAAGATCATGCTATGCCATGCTCATAACCTCACACTAAAAAGAGGAGATTATAAAGGGGGCAAAATACCCTAGAGGGTTCCCCTTTATCAGAACCTTCCCTGTCAGTTTGCCTTCTCATTTCCTGAGCTCTTGTCTGATTATTAGTGTACTGACAGAATAAAAATAACCTCATATTCCTCCATGAATCATAAATAAAACCCTTTTATTTCATCAAAGAGGTTGGCAGGTTTATAGTCCTTTGCAATGCATGCACAATGTGAATGACATACCTTTAATTTTGCTGACAAGCTTGTCGGGGTCCTAATGAAAAAGAGTGAAAAGTGGGTGACTTCTCTAAAGGTTTAGCAGTTGCTTTTTGGTGAGGATATATATTTCACCTTGCCACTGTAATCAAGGAGCCAACTGATCTCAGTAATGAACTCTTCAATTACAGTCCACTTCTGACTCTTCAAGAATGCCTAGGCAACAATACCACAGTGATTATTGCTGATATTACAGATTAAAGCAACCTGGGGGAAAAAGAAAAGGAGAGGGGGAAAGAAAAAAGAAAATTTGAGCAACTTGCTAGAGTGTCAGGTATCAGGGTGCATCAGCAATGAACCAAAAGGAGAGATCAAATTCCAGATTTTGGACAGTTAGATTTTGTATTGCTGTTGTACAACAGACAATAATAAAATCACTTTTTTCATCTGTAGCTTGACATTATGTATTCCTCCCCATTTGTTCAACTACACAGTTTGCTTTTAGAAACCAACGTCAAGTATGGTGGAGGTTAACTTGGGACAGCCCCATAAAATAGAAAAGGATTATCCAGAATATTTCTTTTGATGTCTCCGGTAGGCAAGTTTCCTGATAAAGGTTGCACAAAGAAAGAATAGTCTAGGAACACAGAAAATGAATACAGTACAAACAAACAGAAAATCTTTCCTTTTTCCAATCTTTCGTAGAGTAAAAACATTAATTGTTCACAAAAAGGGATGTAAACAGTTAAAAATATATATTTTTAGCAGTGATGAAAGTGCTTTCCCCTTCCACAACATATCCTCTCTTATTTCTACTTTCCTTTTACAGTCTCCTATTTTGCTCATGTGAAAGCCAGAGCACTGGTCCCTAAGTTTGTTTTCTGACCACAAACAAATTGTCAAAGCCACAAGTCTTTTCCATTTGATAAAATAAGTCCTGCTTTTTTAGAAATGTCCCAGGTCTGCACTAATAATTCAGAAACAGATTAAGGGAATGGGATAGCTTTATCTGATGTCTTGGAGATTATCCTTTGTTTTGCTGGTGATTTCTTCTTTTTCAGCAATAACTCCTCAGGGAAAGTTTGGATTTTGGCAAGTTACATCAGCCTGATTGCTGTGGGGTTTTTGTCTCTTTTTTCATTCATTCTGGTAGGGTTTAGAGGTGGAGCTGCTGAGAGAGAAAATGACAGTGACACAACTAAGGTCCATCTGACAAGAGAAAGAAGCAGGGGTTCTGTTTGTAGATTGTGTGTGCATGGGGAGATGGGATAGAAAAATGGAAAAAATCATGGATAGCAAATTTCAGATTGTTGTCTTGTCAGGATTTTACAAGATTACAGAGCTGCACTTTTCATTTTCATTATTTTCCATTTTCTTTTGATAAGCTTAGAAGCAGTATCTAATTTTATTAGGAGCTTTCATCAAACGTGCATATCTTCCTTCCTCAAGGGACTCCCTAGCCACAAAAACATCAGGCTCTGTGAAACATTAGCTAATCCCAGTTAGAGTTACTTGACCTTATCAGGCTAAGAAATAAATTTTACTCTTCATGAGAGTCCTACTGTTTACACTCCAGACAAAATTCTTAGATCTCAAAGTTTTCAGAGGAAAAACATTTTTTATAATGCCAGAAAACTGGCCTTAAAGACCTGGGCCATACAAGCCTGAAACTGTTTCTTGCTTCAAATTAAATATATTGACAGACTTCCTCTTGACTGCAGCTGACACCAGTGCCTGATTTTCTTGGCATAAAATCCAACTGGGTAACAGTAGGAGCCATTACTGGCAACATCTAGTCCTATACTCCACACATCACTACTTTGTGCCCTCCAACTTCCCCCATGTGGCTGCTCACAAAGGCAGATTGCTGAAATTCAAATTGCTTTTCATTTTTCAGTGCAGACAACGTATGCTTCAAAAAGAGGCTCAAAGTTTGGTGAACCTCGTACTGCAAGTGTTTGTGTGGTGTGTGACTATGCAAGGCACTGTGGCATGGCCTGGTGAGCAAAGCAAGAACAGTCAAGTGGGAAGCTGCTGCTAGCAGCCATCAACGTGGCATAGGGGAAATGCAGAAAAATTGGGGATGAATATACAGATGAGTGCAAAGTACATGCTCTAAAACCAAGGGTCAGAATCTTTCCAAAGCTGTTTTGCTCCACTCTTAGAAGATTTAATAGTTAGAATCATCCCAGGCATATTAGCTCGGTACACTAGAAGGATGCTGTGTCACACCACGTTTTAAAACGTAGCATAGCTTATTTAAAGATTAAATGGAATGTGGTTTGTACTTACTTAGGGCATTGCTCAATCAGCAGAATCCCAGTGCTTTGGAAAAGAGGGGTTAAGGTACACTGGATGTAGTTGCTTGTTCAGCTGTTTGCAACAAAATGTCTGGCTAGAAAAGGTTAAGAAAAGACTCATACACTCCGAAATTATCAGTTTGTTATCACTATTAATAATACTTTATAGTACTTAACATGCTACTTTTCATCTTCAAAGCACTTTGCAAATATTAATTAATCCTCACAATCTGCCTGTGGGGTAAGCTGTTGCTCCCAGCATTTGAGTCACAGGGTTAACTGACTTGCCCAAATCTGGAGGGTCAGGATCAGCCTCCACACATCCTGCTCTGATGCTCAAGACATTGGAACACAGTGGGATGGCAGATGTGTACCACTTCTATACATGAGATACTTTTTTAAAGCACCGGCTTGAACTGATAACTTCAGCTTCAGCTGCTTGCACAAGGTTGTACCTTTCTCCTTCCCCATGTATTTCTGTATTGATGCAAAATGTGGACAATAATTAAAGGTCTTCATGGAGGAGCTCCTAGTTAATTTCTAGAATTACTCCCTAAATTCTGCTTTGCAGTGGAGAATCGTGTATGTATGCACAAAAGTAATCAGAGAGTCACAGCTTAAAGAAGCAGACTTCTTTAAAGATTAAACAGGTCACCATCATTTAAGACATAGCTAAAATGAAGTGTTTCACTAAATGCAGCCTGCATGTTGGTGTGGACTGATTAGACTAATGTTTGGTTTTTTCACTTACAGGTTTGTGTGTGTTTGCTTCAAACAATTTGCAATGCTTTAAGTGCTAACAAACTAACAAAAGTTTAGGGAAAAGAAAGACAGGCTCATGATGTGGTTTTATTTGTCCATGCTTCTTTGAGTTGGTAAATCACGCTGCATCGCATTATTGAGTGTCCATTTAGGAGTGTATTCAAAAAAATTCTTTCTGCCACAAAAAATACAGTGCCTAGTGCATCACATGGTGCAACTCTGGTATCCAAACTCAGCATTCTCTGGGACTCCTTTGGTCCCAGATGGATGCCAGAAAGGATAGTAGCTGTGACATGTGATACAGCTGCTGATAAATGATGGTGATAATGCAGAACAAAAAGGCTAATGAGTTTTCTCCAACACCACACTACTTTCATGAAATGAATGTAAAGATGACCCTGTTTGCTACTTTTTTTTTTTTTTGGTTAGTGAGTTACTCATCCCTTTACCTGCGTGTTAGTTTTATCTTCTCTGTACAATGCTATGGAAAGACAGTCAAAATTAATGTCAGCATCTCCCTTCATTTTTAAAATAAAAAAGACCCTTTGAAGGTAAAGTAAACCAAAGAGGCCAGTAACTAATTACAACCCATTGTACTGGACTTTGAGAAATAATGAATAGAAGCTATTCCCTGTGTGCTTACCAGAGTGCTCTGCATAGACAGTGGTATCTTTGCGGGAGAGGGAGATCCCTTCACTGGACCAGAAAGAGAAGAAATGGAATTGTTAATGTATGTAAGAGGCAGGAGGATTTCTATGGTACTATTTCATTGCAGAGTCAGAAGGTAACAGAGCCAATCATGAAAAGCGTAAAGGTGTGAAGGCACAAAGACCGAGAGTTGATTAAAAGCACTGTGGGGAGCGTGAGCGAACAAATCAATGGTAATGATGGAATTATGCCTGAGCGGAACCCAATAGTCTTTGGTGTCCTGGCAACTTGGTGCTGGGAGTTAAACATTGCAAGAACCAGAGCCGAGCCCTTGTCCAGCCTGTATGCACTCAGAGATACACTGATTGATGGGACAGGTTATGCTACAAAACTTGATGCGGTCTCTGGAGAAAAGACAACCTCAACATAAGCACTTCTGCACCCTGGTGAGATGTGATGGCTGAATCTTGCTTGACAGGGAGCTGGGGCAGAGGAGCAGTGGTGTTGCGAGAGATGTCAGCTATGGTTGTCATGTCTGGGTGAGCAGGACAGGGTTCATCTCTGGAAGCAAGAGCATGAAGAAAGAAAAGCTAAAAGACAAGATAAGGGGCTCTGCTGGTGTTCAGTGAGGCTAGAGGTAGCACCTGGCAGGGAGGCAGAGGAGCTGATCCGCAGAGGCTCACAGCAGTGGGAGAGAGATGAGCAGCAGTAGCCTGGTGGCTGCATTGAGTGGCGAGGCATGGGCTTGGAGAAGCAGGTGGGAGCCGAGGGAACACAGATCAGAGCTGGCTGTGAAGGCACTGAGAGAAAGGCCTGGAGCAGCCTGGAGGGAGGGAAAAGAGGATTGGAGCAGCTGGTAAGATCAATGCGGGACCAGCTCTAGCTGAGGCAGCAGTGGCTTAGGGCTGCCAGTGCTCACCGGTGCTTGCTGAGCTTACCCTGTGCTTACATCCAATGCCACAATAAGTGCATTAGTACCAAAACTACAACAGAAGCTGCCTTAATAGCAATACCTCAATGAGCAGTTTAACACAAATATAGTTTTAGTTCCCTTCTCATTTACTATTTTTGGGACTCCTTTGCTGGTGTGAGGCATATATATTTACGTGTGTATATATATCCCAGATGTCCCTATCACTTCGGCACAAGGATCACAGATGGCTACAGAAACCCACTGAGCAAACAGTCATCACAGCTCTTACTTGGTCATTGCTGTGGAACACTGTGGTGAAGAAGTACAAGGCAAGAACGTTTGTGTTGCTGTGTGAAAATGAACTTTGCAGAAGGAAACATCCAATCTGCTCCCAAGATGCAGCAATCTGACCTACTGTATAGCAATTTGGACCCTAATCTTACCTGCTTTTGTGGTTAGTGACACCAGGAGGAAGGGCCCAGGGCCATTTTGCTGGCCCTAAGTCGGTCAATACAGCATTGCCAGAAGCGCAATTGCGATGGATGGAGGGATGAGTAAATAGACATTGTCTGTCAGGAATGACAGAGAGTGCTGAGGTGTAACCCTAAGGGATAAAATCATGAGTATGACTCTGCCATGAGACTAAGCAACCCGGATATTTTCTCTCTGGTGGCATTAGACACATTGACCAAGAGCCAACTGCAAAGACAACACTGCCCATACAAAGGGGACAGTTTGACCTCAGGCCTCACCTGACAGGTGATCCTTTCAGGCCACAGTGCCAGGGCAAGATTTTCAGCAAATACAATGAGGCCATACCTGGCCTTTTGGCACAAACTCAAGGTGATATAATTGAATGTTAAACATTTCCAAAATCCTACATTTGTCAAGTGTTGAAACAGGCTGCTGCAACCAGAGGGAAGCCATTTCTACGTAGCCTGTCAGTTCAGATCCTGTGAGCAGCTGGGACCACTATGTTGGCCTCAAGTTTGACAATCTTCAGATTGCTGGAGTCCACTTCTATTCTCAGCAGGCCAGAGCAAATTTTAGTCCTCTAGAGCCCTGATCTCCAGAAATAAAATTATCAAAAGGAAAAGATAAAAACTCACAACTAGAAAATGCAGATTCTTTCCAAATGGTCTTAATGAAGATGACTGAAATATGGACAGATAAAAATATCACATTACCCTCCTACGGTCAGCTATGTATCTCTTATACAGGGTCAAGCCTGAACACAAATTAATAAAACACTGCTCAAGACAGGAGCTCAATATCAGAAAGTGAGAATCTGGTGTTGGGTCATATCTTTGCTCTTTCCTGATAGTTCCAGGCAAAATCCTGAAAGGAAAGTATAAGGCTCAGAAGTGGTCTGGAGTATGTGGCCCTGGATGGGCACATTTTCCAGATAAGCTTTTTTTCACTCTTGAAAGCAGCAAGCACCAGCAATTGAAGAGGGAGCTCTAGATACGGCACAAATATTAAATGTAAATACAACACATTCCAATATAGACCCTTCAGCGAAACAAGCCCTAGAGCAAAGCTATCTCTTCCTGTTGATGACAATATAAAGGACTTCAGCATAATAGTATTTATTCAGTTAAATGAGAGCTGTAACGCACTTCAGTCTTAGAAACAAAACTTGAACTATTTAAGTGCACCATTTTCAAACCTGACGATTTGTTTGCATGTGGCTATTGACTTCAACGAGAATCAGTGCTGCAACAAATGCACTGCTTTGAAAGCCTTCTTACCAGGTGAAAAGGCTGTGTCATGGATAATGGAAAATGATGCCCTATTGCTTGAAGCTCAAGTAGACCTCAGAGCAAGTAAGGGCAGACTTAGTTTAGACACAAACAGAAATAAAAATACACTTTAACTTTGCAGTTTTCAACTTTCCAGAGTCAAACTAGCCCTAGAAACACAGGATCAATTTGATTTGGCTTCTTGCCTAGTCAAAATCTGTATGTTAGAGACATCTCAATCAAATTCCATGAGATTTACAGTATAGCGCTATTGACTCGGGAGTTGAGCTTCAGACTTACTTGGCCATTGCTCAACTCAGCAGCCTTATGTAAATCACTTCACCATCTTTTACCTCACTTCCCTTCAGTAAGTTGGGAATAAACGTATTCATCCTCTTTAAGATCACTGGATGAGAAATATTATTATTAGGCACACTCATAGTAAATGGATGATGAGAATGTGGTAAGTAATATGTCTTGGCTAGCACAGAGCATTTTTTTTGCACATGAGGGTGCTGTTTAGTATTAATAAACACCTTGACTTTTGCCCTCAAACCAGTGAGAGTCACCCACTGACTTAAAAAGATTTTTGCTATTTATTGTTTAAAATATAAGTTTTAGCCTTTCAGCTTAGTTTTCTTAAGCTTTTCAACTCAGAGGGAGAGTATGTCCTTTTAGTGGTCATGTTTGCTCCAACTTCAACTCCTCCCAACCTGATAAACCAATATTTCCCAGAATAAAGTTTGCTTTAAAATATGATGTGGTAATCCTCTTTCTAATAAAGACTACATAACTCTATTAATCTTTGCCCACATATCAAAGGCACTTGAAAAACCCTTTGTTTTTGTGGATTCAGCAACTTTAGAAGACAGGAATCAGTAAATAGCCATCTAATGTTTCTGTCTCCCTTGACAAGCAGTGAAGGAGTTAATTATCTGCTTCTTTTCACTAATGCTGTTGCAGAGCTTGGTTGTACATATTAAATGTCCAAGTTACCAGATTTGAAGAAAAACTTGATCTCAATTTGGCTAGATATTAAAAGTGCCATTCCCTGTTGTCCTACCTAGCATTGTTAATTGCATACATTTAGCCCACTATTGGAGAATAATTTAACTTCAGATTGAAAAGAAACAGCCCTGGCCTTGGTTATTTTGGCATACAAGTCTCCAGTATGACTCTGTTTTCTAAGCAGACATTAATGATTCTAAAACTAATATTCATTGTTTGAAGAGGCATAGCGGCCTTGGCATTTACTTAACCTTTTGTCTCATGTATGAAACTGAGTCAGCCTAAATCCTTTTCTTAATTAATATCTATTCTTTTTTTTCCTCTCCAACATTATTTATTAAACAATTTGTATGCAACAATTAGAGTTGCGAGATTTGAAAAAAACCCACTGTATTAGCAAGTTCACTTAGTACAACAACAACCATGAAACTGGTCCTCCAGCTCAAACAAAGCTCAAAGCATGAATGAGACAGGAAGAGAGGGTAAGGTCAGGTAAAAAAAAATGAAAACTAAGTCCCACCATTCACCTGTTATCTCTAACATTAAGCTATTCCCTACTAAAAAAAACATAATTCTAGAGCGAAAGAGATAAAATACTACTATAAAGCATAAAAATCAGGTATCTGACACCTCTAGTCATGTCAGTGATGATAGTTGTGGTTGTGAATAAAGTGCAATCACTGAACATTTTTGCTTATTACTGTGGTAGAAAGAAATTATCATTTCAGATTCCTGTTGTGTTTCACAGGAAAGCACTATCTGCTCCTTGTAAACTGTCTCAATTGGAGCTCACCTACTTTTCCAGTGTGTTTGCTTCTGTGCAGTTCTTCGCATTTTTGTTATCACAAGTACTCTGCACATGCTGCTGAGTGTGCAACAAAAAAACCCTTCTGAATGTTCAGATCAACATGGAAAATGGCAAGGACACATTTGGCAATGAAAAACATTTTGGTGTTACATTACAACAAGTTGTGTGACGTTAACTAAGAGCTGGATTGCAGTTGGTTCACATATAAACACACACAGAAGCAGAGACCTGAGCATCTTTCCTCATCCTGTAGCTAAGTATAAGCACAAACGCTTTGCTCAGTGGATTGACAGTCTGCAAGGCATGGGACTGAATCATTTTTTCTCTTACCAGGCTTGGATGACAAAGCAGTCCTACATGAAAAACTATAATGCTCTCCAGACTTGGAAGTCACAAGCAACATGTATGTGATAATATGAGTCCATATTTTGTACCCATTAGAAGAGCCACCGGAATAACATTCATTCTAGGCAATGGCATCACTATCATCCTAAATCTTCCTTTACGCAATGTTCCTCAGTCTCTAATGCTCTTACAACCTCTCTTCTAAAAGGCTTTAGGAGATCTCTGGGCACTGCACAAAGCATCTTTCACATGAACCTATAGACACTGAGCCCTCCCACCTGTATGACAGGAAACAAAGGGTCAAGAAGCACGATTTGCTTCTTTAGAGGTGGGGAAGATTGCGAAGAAACAAAATGGAACCATTGTTCAGTGAAATGGACCACTGCCAATACCTCAGAGCTGATGCTCCCAAAAGAAACAGTTTAGCCCTAGGAATCCAGAAATATAATTTTCTTCAGAACTACCTCGCCAATGTGGTACTATTTTAAATATTATTTTAGGTATATAGTCCAGCAGGTACTTTCAGGGCATGAACTTAGACAGCAAGTTTTAAAATCCAAATGCACGTCTATAAACCCAACATATTAATAAGTTAACAGTTTTCAATAAGACATCAACATTTGCATGCATCTTCCTACTTGTTATGTGTAGTACCACATTTTTTAATGTTTCTTGGATGCTAGCCAGAGTGTCTGGGTCCCTAGTTACTTCATCTATTACTTTCTTGCCACAATAGATCTGGGTCTTGGCCAAGTTCTGGACTCCTACTGCATACAAAAACAGAAAATTATCTCCCTTATCTGTTGATAGTCTTCGTTTCCCATAGAAGGGGAAAAATATCATAAATTAAGTCAAATAAGTAAATACATAAAAAATCCAGCACTAACTGAAGTACAAGTATTTTTAGCATCTTTTCACACTATGTGTAATCAAAACATTACCTTATGCATTTATACTGTTTTAGTCTCTCAAGAGCATGATTTGTGACTATTCACCTGAAGAGGAGAGGAAGATCTCTTCTTTAAACCCCTCCTCAGGCTTTCCACAAGAGTGAGCAAAGTTACATGACCTGAAATAAAACAGGGGAGGAAATGGCTTCAGTATCATCCTTCCTTTTCCAGTGTTTCTCAACCTATCGACTATGGAAGGATTTAAAGAGGCCATGAAGGATTAGAGGCTGCCTCTGTTTTACATTTGACCTTGAAAGTTTTTATCGGTTACTCAGGGCCTCTGGTGACTTCAGAGGACAATAGATGAACACAGAGGAGAGACCTCTTAGAAAGTTTTGAAAACATTGTCTAGTGCAGCTCTGATGGTAGGGCAGTGAATGCTGTTTTTTATTGCATGTTTATGGTAGCAAACTAATACTTAATTTATCAAAGAGCAAGAAAAAACAAATGAATGACATAATGATCCTGACTATGGTTGTATGAGCACTACAATCTGCCAGAAGTCTGAGCTGTCCTTAAAAGGTCTGGTCCTTCCTACCTACCCAGCCCTAATGGGACCATTTTTGCCCACTCAAAGATGTGCATTCGATCAGAGAATTAATTAGGCTAAAACATCATCTGACCCTAAAAATGCCCCCCTGATGTTGCTGAGCACATGGAAATGCAACACTCATCAGAGCATGGCAAGCAGGCATAAAGAGGTAGGGGTGGGATGAGAAGGGTGCACTGTGCCCTTGGGCAATAACCCCCCTTCATGTTGACCACACAACCACCATGAAACCTGAGCCAAGGACATGCGGGCAAAGCCAAGAGCAGGGAGAGAGATGTCTCGTCTTCACCCAGGCTGCAGCTAAAATCACAACCCAGTCCACGTGGAATATTTTGCTGTCAGTGCAACACTAATCACAGTAGTCCACTGTGTTGACTTCTAAAATTTTGCTAATAATACGCAAGGTAGCTGACAAGTGAATAGAACAGATTATTCCTGTACTTTCTGCTTGAGCTGTGTGAGTATTTTTTCTACTTAATTTGCCCAAACAAAGCATCAGTGCCTTAATTTCAGTTATTTCAGAAATTAGATCCTCTTGAAGAATGAAAGGATGCTGTGTTTGAGAGGGGTAGCTTTTTTTTATGAAGACATGTAATTAATGGAAGCCATTAAAGATACTTGTAAAAATGATTCAGATTTTTATATATGATGACTAACTAACCTATTATTGCTCTTCTTGGTCAGAGATTAATAGGAATTTCTTAAAGGATAAAGAATTATTTAACAAGCTGGAGGATATGTATAGGCTTGGAATACACTCTGATAGCATGAATAATAAGAAATGGGGATGTTTATTTCCTTGAATGATGAACCAAAGTTAATTCAGAGATAGCAAGATGTCAAAAACCCCAACCAAAACAAAAAAAAACCAACAAAAACCTAACAAGCAAGTGGATGTTTATTACGTGAATCTAAACAAATATTTTACTGAAAGGAAAGGTTCTCATGCTCTAACTCAAGGTGGTACAGGACCACACCAGCATGATCTCTGATACGACTGAGAAGCACCAAAGAGTTTAAAGGAAGAGTTTGAAATCAGGTGATGTTGAATATTCAACAGCTCATTGGGAGGGGAGAGAGATTGCAAGGCAGAGAGAAAAAATCACTTTGCTGCTTCCAAGAGTTTCCCACGCAGAAACTTTCTTTACAAAGCAATGACAATGACGTGTTTGGTCAAAAATTTCTATGCAAGGAAAATTGAATTCTTTGACCATGAGTAACAGAGTCACTTGATTCCCTTGATGATGGCACACATGGACAGCTTTCATTTCTCCAACTCTTTCAGATTAAAAGAGGCCCCAGAATGTCTTGAAGCATCTTGTCCCCACTGGGTTGAAAACCCTGTGCAAAGAGGGAGTAGAGCATATCTAGGCTGACTTTGTCACTAAAGGAGAAGAGCAGATAACATTTCAGGAGAGAGGGAAATGGAAGGTAAACCAGTTTCTCAGTCAGCTGAAAACAGTGGTTCTTTTCATGACTGATTTGCCAAGTATTTTGTGCAGTAACTGTTCTGAGCAACAAACTGCAATGATTTATATGCCCAGGTGTAATGGTAATAGTCTCCTCTCTCTAGCTGGAACAAATAAACTTACTCTAGCTCTTTTCCAAAATGGATTCCAACCAAGCTAGGTAGTAGCAGTGAGCGTTCTTCAACTTGACACCAAATTATTTTAATATCCACTGTATTTTCCGTTTCTCAGGCCTCATTGTTTTTTTTTCCTTTAATTTTCTGAAGAAACACAAAGAATTCAATAACGTTTTCTCTGTGTACGTGGCTGCAGTCACACCACTGAAGGGGGTCCTTTTGACATTTTAAAGGACCTGAAGTGTATGACAACATGGCACTGCAGTCAAGAATCTCGCCAGGGAACAGAATAAGAAGATTTATTTTATTTTAAATATTTGAAACATTTCAAAAAGCATTCAACTGGATTTCTCACTAAGAGGATGAGTGAAGAGAATCCTTTGTAACTAAGCTGGGAGGCCCAAGTCTTTTATCCATTGTTACACAGTTTTTCCCCAGGGCAGAGTTAGGAAGGCCTGCAAGCCCCAGAAGCTTAACAAGACGAGTACACTGGGTGGGCTTTTCTGCCATTGCCTAAGCTCCTCCTGAGGTAGGAGCTGTCAGGGCAGAGCAGGTCCTATGCTCCATTTCAGCCACCAATAGAGATTATTTGGGAAGATCCTAGCGATGCTAGATCAGCGGTGCTCTCGTGAAGAGAGATCAAACCTACCTGCCTGCCTGCAAATGTGCACATACATACACAGATCCCCTCGCTACCCAGCCACCTGTACAGCTGCTTCCTTAATAACCCAGAAGCAAAGCCATTCCACAGAAGATTAGTTGTGAATTGACGCTTGGATTAATCACTGTGCATCGGACTTTGCCAAGTCACTTTTTCCTGTCAGCTTTTTCAAAATTTTATGTATAGCTGGTTAGGTTAAGATATGTTATCTCAGGATAGATTGTGTGGAAGGAGGAAACTACTATAGGCTGTACTGCCAACACTTATTTTTTCTTCTTGAACTTCTCATACTTTCATGTGAAATCCTTAGAACCTTGATGCAAATGAATTGCTGGGTTTTGTTACATATTCCCTGAGCTTGGTTCACAGCACAGATTCACCCACCTTTCCCATGAATGCCTAGTTGTGGCTGAAAGTGAGAACTTTCTTGAGAGATTCCCAGGTTTGAGAAGGAGCTCAGAACCTCAGGTAGGATGTCCAGGACATGTTCTTCCCACAATAAAACCCTTAATCTGGGACTTGGCTAACCTAGTTCACTAGAAAAAAAACATAAATATGCAAGATCTCTATTGGTAAAATTTTGCTTGGCAGCACTTTGTAGCACTCTCGGTCTCTGAGATTTTCACTGTTAATACAGAGACAGAGGTGCATGAGCTAGGAGCAGCAAAAGTGAGCTGACTACTCATGCCCGTTTCTGCCTCAATCAATGTGTCAGAGTTCGCCATTCAAAGTTGCTCTCAAATAAAGGGTGAAATAAAACAGCTTTTAAGTAATTAAGCAGCTTTTCCTGACTTGCTACAAAACTTGTGGGATTCTAATATAGCAGAAATTTCAAAGACAAATGTCTTATGTTTGAGTCCACTGCCCAGAAGCAGGAAAATATGGAGTTTGTAAACAACAGCAGCAATACAAGTAAAGCCTATTTGCTTACTTGATCCCACCGAAATTAATGGTCTGTGGTTTATGTATGTGTCAGTGTCATAAAGCAGGATACTCCTGGGGACCAGGAAGGATCTGCTTCACGTGTTAATAATGGAGTTACGGAGTGGCAGCAGCCATTTCATAGACAAAGTTGCAGAAGCATTTTTACTAAATGCTCAGCTCTCTCTCTCTATACTCCAACAAAAAGCTGAAGGAATTCCTAGGTTAGATCTGGGTACAAGGTTGACATTTTTCTATAAAATTTGAAAAGGATCCAGCTAAAGATTTCCAAATGATGCCACTCATGAAAAAACACAGCTTACAAGCACAGATAGTGCCCCTCCTGGCACTTAGGTGTACTCTTACACAGGGGTCACTCTGGGTATGAATAAAACTGTGTTCAAAAAAATTATTGCCCTTCCAAGCCTCTCCTCTAGTAAAGCCAAATCTCTCATTCTCTAGCCCCACCATTCACGGCGAGATGCTTGAATAACTCAAGAAAAAAGCATCCTACTAAGGAGTTATATTTTAATGTTTATGCTGTGGCGTTTTGTATAATAGGAATAATCGCTATTGCTTTGTAGTACACTTACAACAAATAGCTTTTGAGATTGCTCAAACACTTTAGCTCCACTTCAGCTCTTAATCAAACTCAGCAGCTGTTTATTGCAATTACACTATAAAGCAACAGACATTATCCCTTAACTAACTGTCTTATTAATATAGGTAGTTACACAGCTATTTCATAGTTACTCTTAAATAACTGCTTTTAATTATTTTATTAACATAAATAACCATCTCAATAAATTTAAATTAAATGCATATATGAGAAACGTAATTTAAAGCATTGCACAGAACTGCATCTGTTTACCAATGTTTAAATTGGTGTCATTGTCTAAATCAATTAAAACACAGCTTTAATTTATTTTAAATTTTGACGACCATGGAATACCTAAGACACAAGAACTTAGGAAAAAGTTCTTCACTGAAAGGGTGACTGGTCATTGGAATGCGCTGCCCAGGGAGGTGGTGGAGTCGCCGACCCTGGAGGTGTTTAAGGGGAGACTGGATGAGGCACTGAGTGCCATGGTTTAGATGATGGTTGGTGTTAGTGTTGGTGTTAGTGTTGGGTTATAGGTTGGACTCGATAATCTCGGACGTCCTTTCCAACCTTATGATACTGTGAAACTGTGAAACTATGAAGCTTCCTAAATACTGGAATGGGCACTCTCTGGTCTGTCTTCTGTTGCTATTTTTTGCAATATTAGTTCACTGTCAGGAGAATGAGATTTCTTTTTACCCGTAAAACTCACAATTTAATAGTCCCATTTAGTTTTCCTTTCTTCTCATTCCCAGTCAAAGCAACAGATGAAACTGGATTGCATCTTGCCTTCTAGTTCACTTGTGTGATTCTGCTTTCAATGGAGAAAAGGATTTTACTTTCTTGTGCAATACATGATCCTCCATGCCTTATGCCATTTGTTCTGGTAAGATCAAGCTCTTTGCCGTCAGCTAAGGGGAAGGCAGACATTGCCTGACCTGGCCAGAAATCCCCTTATTATTCTGTATGGGGCCAGTTTATTGTTCAGGGGCCTCATTCTATCAAAAAAGAAATCCTCCACTGCAGAGCAGGTAACACTTGTACAGCTGCTTTTATCCCACAGTGCCACTAATGAACATTTATCTGAAAAGGGACCGTGGCACAGATTAGCGTATGCCACCTCTCATTTTGCAGAATGGTCTGCACATGATACTGGCTTATTCAGACGCTCTTTTCCCTAGAGTCCTTGCTGTTGGGGATGAAACAAAAATCTCCTATCCTTATTCTGCTTCAGATTCCTCCCCTGAAGGATAAAGAGGAAAATGCTTTCTGAAAAGCAAGGAGAAAAGGAGACAGACTCCCTTCACCACTTGTTTGCTGCAGAGAGAACAGAAGATACTAGAAAGCACTGAGAGAAACTTAAAGTAGCAAATGTAAGTCAGGAATGGGGTGAATATAAGGCTGGAAAACACAAAGGTGCAAAAGGATGTGAAGAAGCCTCACATACTATCCTGCCAAACATTTTCTTCTGCCACTCAAAACTTTTTGATTTAGTTCTATAGCTGATGCAGGGACCTGCAAATGTGAACTGCCACCTCTCTGAAATCAAATCACAACAAACCCCCTCAAAAGTAACCGGGATGTACTGAGAAAAATTGTTGAAGTCAGGAACACAGAAAGCCAAATTTTTTTGAAGGTCTTGATTTGGATTTCAGAAGATTTAAGCTCCAAAACTATAAAAATCAAGGCATAGTTGACTCCTGGATATCAGTCAATGTCAAAGATGTTACAGGAGAACAATGATGGGAAGAATTTACTCCATAAAATCAAATATACAGATGGCAAATTCTGCTAACTAGCAAAGCCCATCCTGTCTTTTGGCTGCTAATTAGAGGACACAACCTCCCTACAAGGAATCATTAAAGAATGGTGTTTCAGTGCATGTACCCACTCTGCGTTAGGATGAAGGTTGCCTCAGTGACACCATGTAGCTGGAAACAACAAAGATTAAAACAATGTTTTATTTATTTTAATACTTCTAGCCAACTGTAACAAGTAACATGAAGAGATAGTTACAGGTTCCGTCAGAAAGGGGTTGCACACGCTGTGATCTGGCAGACACACTAAGCTCCTCAGGAGGCATTATAGACTATGCTGGGCAAAGATATAGGTGTTTCAGTATGAAGGAATTTTACAGAAAAAATTTAGAAACTAAGAGTGGGGAAGACATGCTTAAACTTCAGGTAACCGAGAGTTATTAGGGTTTGGATAATTGAAGTTCCAACATATATTTGCCTACACTGTCGCTCACCTTTGAGCCCTTCCTCGGCATCTTGGCATTTATTTAGTCTGAAAACCTGAAAGCTCTGAGTTTAGACAGCTAAATTGTTGCTTGTCAATTTAGTCTTGACTGAAAGACAGGTGTTTTGTTTCGTAGTAACACTCCTTTCAGACTTCTCTATTCCCAAGCTCAGATTACTGATCTAAAGAACTACCAGAAATGAAATAATTTACAAGCAGGCGAAGACATTTACATAGCTTGAACAAAGGAATTCTTTGGGCAAAATAGGGATCTTAATTATTGCTTTTTTTTGTCATATGGGATTCTCAGCTTTAGCTCTCTAGTGGGAGCTGGTGGAGCTGGAGGCTGTGCAGGTTCCTATATTTTTGGTAAAGTGGCAGATCCTTTGCTACTGGTATGCATTTTTACAAGATACTCTGCTGAATGAAAACTGCTCTTTGAACAGAACCCTGAACAAAAATCCACCTGAGAATCTGAACCAGAAGTCTCAAAAAATGTAATTCTGGAACCGGGCACACATATAAGTCTGATACACACACAGTAGTCAAATGCCAATAGTACAAGCAAGTAGCATCTGTTAGCTACCTGATGTCTTACATCCTAACTTTACATCTAATTCAAAGTGGCTCATTATTATTGGGCATTCATTATTATCCCTAGTAAATGAACCTTTCCAATAATGAACAAGTTTTTTCTGGGCACAATTTTGCACAGGTGACTTACACAGTCCAAGAGCTGCACATGCTGACGATGCCATTGGTATCCCACATCCGACTGTGGCTGCAGTTTTGTACTGTTAATGCAAGGGAAAGTGAATCAGGAAGCCCAGAAAACACCTCAGGTAGAGCACAGCACCATCCATCTGACACAAATTTAGCCTGCCTTTGAGACGCTACTGCCTGTGAGCATCAGATGAGTCCATTACCACGAAATGTCCCTTTGCAGCGAGACCTACAGTGTACTGACCTAACCCTGCCTACATTCATGCTCTCTGATAATTCAGGTTTTCCTAGTTCCTTGTCTCTGTATCTGTGTGCTGGTACCCATACACTTCTGCCTTCTTGGCTTTTGGGAAGCCTTTAGATCTTAAGTCCTTTGTTTATGCCATTAAGTGTGTTGAAGGCAACAGAATACAAGTTTCATGACACCGATGTGCCAATAACCTCAGCTCTGACCTAGAGGGATCATGTGTTTTGGCATAGGTTAAGGGTCTCACTTAATATAGAACCTTAAGCTGGATTTGAACTGTAGCCCCAGAAGCACAAAGCCTATGTTTTTATCTGGCAAGCCACATGGCTCTGGTTTCCTGATTGGTACTTTTGACATCCTAGTATTGGCAAACCACAGAGATACTAACTGTGTGCTCTATTTTCTGCCCTTAATTATGACCAGCTAGTCTGATTTTTCTTTCTTTTTTTTTTTTTTAAAGGATTTGAGTGACAAAGTGACTATGCATATCATTCCACATTTGAATTGTAAGACTTCAGTATTCCTACCTCTAGTGTGTAATTGGATCAGCTGCCAGTTACCGAAAGTAGCTGGGTGAGTATTAAGTGTGTGGAAAATGAAGAAGAGTCCAAGTGTGAAGGGGAGGAATAATTTGACAAAGCCTAGAGTGAGCTGTACGTGGTTTTCTCGTTCCAAAATGGAGTAGGTTTTGAAGCACATGAGAAAAAATTAGCTTTGATTTATTAGCTTTGGTTCGTAGCATGCTAACCACAGTCTTGGAGTTACTCAAAATATACAGAAAGCTGTAGTCCCTGCCCCAAAGAGCTTACAATACCAACATCCTAATGAGGATGGATGAGTGCCAAACTGAAAAACAGTCTGCTTTATCTGAGTCATTAAAGCTGTGCCTTAAACAACCTCATCATGCAGCTGACAAAGCTGCTGCCATGGGCTTGATGTGACAGAAGGACTGGAGCTAAGTGTGTTCATGATATGGTAGTCCTCAAACCAATTGCATGCAATGCTCTTTCGTAAGTCCCCAAAAAAGTGAGCATGTGCTCACTTTGATTCTGAGTTTCTCAAAGAAAGTAATGAAATTACTGTAAGCATGAAACATTTTTAAATCTACTACAAAAATGCAAAGTAAATCTCAGCCCTTCATAAACGTAAGAAACAGATGAAGGCTGTGTCCAGTCAAAATATAAGTGTTTCTCTCAGGACAAGCAAATTGCCTTGCCACTCAGTCCCTCCATTGACCATAGTTATGGCAGGATCAGACAGACAGACAGTTCCTTATCCAGTAAGTGTTCAACCATTTATACACTTATTCAATGCAAGTAAATTCCCTCACATATGAATACACAGTTTGCAAGTTTCTGGTCAAATGCTTCTAGGGGGACAGAAGAGCCAGATACTGAGTGGGTAGACAGAACATTTTTCATTTTACTTTCAAAGAAGCTCTAAGATGCAACTTAGGACAACAGTCTGATAACGAGGTGACAAATGTAGGGGGTAAGGAGAGAGGATTGCAGCTTAAAATCAAAGAAATGGTCACAATATCCAGAGCAGTAAATGAAAAAAATCAAAAGAAATGGTAGGTACCTGGAAATTCACAGACAGCTGTCCCTCCCTGTAGAAATCCACCATAAAATAAAATCCACCATAAAATCCACCAGGCTGATCTGTAAGGAATAAACAAGAAACACTCATTAGTGGCACAAGCTAACATAGAAGATTACAAATAGCCAAGTGGACTGCCCAAGGTAGTATTTTCAAGAAGGTGGGGAGAGCAAAGAACAACTGAGATTTGCTGTCTTCCAACTCTATGTTGCTCTAAGTTACACTTGATGGTTCACTGCCCATAAGACTAAACTGATATTCTGGGATTTGGAAATTCTTCTGCTGTACCTTCAATAGGAGTCACTAATTGAGAGGAACATTGTCCAAAAGGGCCTCTGGGTTATGGTTGTGGAGTTATAGCCTTTCTCACTGGTATAACAGCTCTGCAGACAAGTCTATCAGGCAAAAACACAACAAAAAAAAAAAACAACTCAAAATCATTTCTTTCTGACTCTCCAAGGGGGGGCAGGGCATTAAGACAGAATGCCCTACCTCAAAGCAAGTCAAGATTGGATCAGAACATCTCAGAGAAATAGAAAGGGAGAGATGGCAAGAGGTGGTAGTGTAAAGGTTTTATCAGCATGAGTTTGAGATGACCACATTACTCATAGGTCATTGTGCTTTCCAGCTGACTAGCAACAGATGAAATAAGGAAGAAAACAGCCTCTGGATTTCCAGGTAGCAGCTGCAGCCAGCTCTGCCTTTTCAGCTACCCTTTTAGTATAGAATATGCACGGTGCTGCTCAGAAAAGGGTTGACTTTGTATGCAAAAGAGAACCCACCACATGATCCCACCATCGCCAAACAATCTGTAGAAAAACCATCAAGGTAATAAATATGTTGTTAGAGGAAAACTTCCAATGCAATGCGCTCGGTTGTGCCTACATTTTGCATACTTCCAGTATTTCCTAATACTGAACTAGAACAAGTACTTCAGATATCCTTTGTGGATCTCAGACCATCTCCATCAGGAAGGCACTAGGAATGGATTATCCTGATGTGAATCCAAAACCATTACGACAGAAAACAGGTGTAATTCTTCATGTCTTATAGCAGCAGCCACAACACTAATATTGGGTTAAATAATAAAGACATCACAAATATAATTTATTTATGCTGAAGCAACATCTTTCTGCCAGGTACCATCCCAAGACTTTACCATGGACTGCTTGCATTTTTCAGAGGGTACTATCAAATCAGATTTACGCACAGAGATCCCAACAGCTGAGTGGAAAATAATATTGCCATTCCTGACATTTCGCAAATTAGCAAGAAGTTCTAATGAAACTTTCATAAAACGTCTCTTTCAAGAATTTGTTGGATACCATTCTTGCCAGGAATGGATGCATACAGGGTAACTGCCCTTCTGCTTTGTGCTTAATTCTCTCACCTCATTTTGTGTTGCTTGTTTCTTGCACCAGGAGATCTCCTACTTGTGTTTGAACTCTCTGAATACTCTCTTCAGCTACACACAAGGAGCCAGAGGCCTTGGTAACCTTCTACCCCAGCAGTTCTTTTCCTGCAGTCAGGAAATTATCTTTTTTTGTTTTGTTTTCTTTCTTTCTTTTTATTTTTTTTTCTTTTTGTGCAAAAGACTAGGGGCATTCCCCTTTTCAGTGCCTGGCTTTACGTTGAGTCCTGATGGTAGTAATTGGTGACAGCAGCAAAAAAAAAGAAGTCACACCACTCACAAACAAAAATGTCTCATTTTGCATAGGGTTTTATATCAATATTTTGATAATTTCAGCAATTCCACATTCATACTGGTACTGAGATACCTAGAAAATTATGTATGCTTCAAAAAATTTCAGTAAGGGTCACAATATGCTTCCTTGTTCAAATGCTTGTACATTTTTCCATGAAGAACACAAATCAGATTAAACTCTGAAACCTGATTTTCAGCTGCTCTAAATCGACAAAGATAATATAGTTACTGGTATGTCAGTTTACACCTGCAAAATATCTTACCCTGAATTATCCTGGCCCCCATGTCTCCTTCATTCAAGCAAGAGTGAATAGGTACTGGCAGGCAAAGGTTTCACTTCTCTGCCTCCAACTCTCTTCAGCAATGTGAGTTCACACAAGGAGCTGGAGGCTGTAACTGCATTCTGCTCCAGCAGGTTTTCTTTGTCCTTCGTTCAGGAAATTGTCTTTTTTTAATATGATGAACCAAGGAATTCTCCTTTCAGTTGTCCAGCTTTGAGAGAGGAGCCTGATTTGTGTTTTTAGCTAAAAATCCCAGAAAAGATCAGAGGGCTCCCTGACTTTAGTGGGGCAGACCTAGCTGAAAAGGTATGCTCTTGCTGTTCTTCAGTGTCCTTCCTTGACCAGTGTTGTATCGCTGGCGGCGTTCAGACAGCACGAGCAGCTCAGGCCATCATGTCACAGTGCTCTGCCTCCCAGCACAGCTCTGTCACTCTGTGCACAGTGCTCGTGTCATGCTGTTTACAGAGTGTGACAGACCAGAGGAGAGCAGAGGTACAGAAAGAAGGGAACGAGGCCAGACCCAGAGGCACTGGGAAAGCATGACCAGAGGTATTGGTCTCTGCAGGGCAGAGGGAAGCAGAGCTGAGGGCTGTGGATGGGGATTAGAGAGAAAAATTAACTGGCACCTCGAATATGCTTTGCCAGGATATAGGAAGAAGAAAAGAAGTATGAGATGGACAAAAAAAAATAAAATTAAAGGAAAAAATCTTCTAGGAAAGAAGGGAGAAAACACGTGGAAAACACTGTTTTAAAGTAAAGGAACTCCATCAATAGCAACAACTCAAGGAGAAAAGAGGACTGATGGATAGCTGTGCTAGCATGAGTGAGGAAGGATAAACCAAACCTTTCCAAAGCATTGTAAAAGAAAACCAAAATGCGTTTAAAAATCCTAGTGAGGAAAAAAACCCCAGAGGACAAATAAAACAGAGTGAGCATTTCTATGAGCACAGAAGCAGAGGTCAGTACCCCATGGTCATTTCCTGATAAAGGAGGAAGTAGAAGTGAAGGAAAATACCTAAATCTGAAAAACTGCTTATGAACAAATGAGACATTGGCTGCTACTCTATGATTTTTTTGAAAGTTTGCTATTAGCATATCTCCAGTGATAAAAGCCTTAATATGATGCCAGCTTTCTGTAGGCAGAAATGCATAAACACAGCAAATCAGTTCTGCCATGCAGACAATAAACTAACAAGAAATAATTTTTCCTCATGTATTTCCCCTCATGGCACCGCTCTGGCCCAAGCACATCCTCTCTCCAGCACAGGCCCTTGGAAGAGGTGCATGGCAGTACAGTAGAGCTGGAGGATGTCTAGCAAGACAGAGGATGAGAACAGAAATTACTAACTATATCAGAAGCCTAGAGCTTAATTCAAACAATAATTACACAGGCCGATCTCTGACCGAGGCTACTCAGTCCAAATTCTACTCTTTTTTTATCACTTGGAAATCAGTCTGTCTAGGCAGGAAAAACACTTCTGGATCATTCTTGCCAAGTCTTCCTATACCAAAAATTTCCAAGAGTCTCCTCTGAATGGCAATGACATCCATAAAAAGAATGGGTAAGAGGATGTTCAGGGGCTGTTTGGTCTACAGCTGAGCCTGATCTGGTGCCCTGTCACAATGGAAACCTCACACCATTCTTTTAAGTCCACTAAGCTCAAGCTAATGTCTCAAATCGCCTCCAGGATACCTTGGCACACAGTTTTAAGCTCACCTTTCCACAGAACACCTGAGCTACCCCACTGACTGAAGGAGGAGCTGTGGTAGGGATGTGCAGAACAAATGTTGGGCAGGGATGGCTCTGAGGAGGAAGGTTGAATGGGAAGAACTTAGCAAAGACCAAAGCCAGGCTTCATTTTGCAGAAATCACTCAGGCCTTTCCCTTGGTTCCAGAGGGGTAGAGCAGATGCCCTACTCTATGGGAGGGAAGTAATTCTGGACCTGAGGCTTAAGCCAAGACAATGTTAGTATGTAACTCTGTATTTTGAATGACGGAAGGAACCATTTACCATGCTGGCCTAGTTTTAAAAGTAAGGATATATGGGTGGCCCTCAGAACTTGCACAGAAGTATGATGAGGTTAAAAGTTGTGCCCACTGACAAGGAATACCAGGAATGAATCCTTAGGCATTATATAGTATATGTTCAAAATGTTCTCACTGCCATCCCATCAGTGGGGTTACATGATTAATATTAATGATTTCCTGTTGATGAGGGCTCCATTCTGGAACGGATGGATTCAGACCGACAGTGAAAGTTGATTTTGCAATGTACATTCATTTGCAACAAGATAGCCACATATCCACATCTAGTCCTTTGTTTATCAGTACAATCCAGTTAGTTTTTGTGGTATCACACCAACTTAAGTGAAGAGACAGTCTGGTCCCAAATCCTCAATTCTACAAACTCCCATATTGTGCTGTTAAAAAGACAAGGCTGCTTCAGAGGCTGAGCAGATAGTGCACAGATCCTGCAGCCAGTGCTCAGACTTCCACTCACTGTAATGGAAGTATTACCTTAATTCATGGCAGCATCTATGCTACAAGTGCTTCTTTGCATATCTTACTTGCCAAAATATACAGGTTTTTTGTTGTTTGGGCATTTTTTTTCCTACGGTGGGAAAGAGGATGCAGATTAATTTTTTAAATAGGAAAAAATCTACATTCTCTTTTTCTGAAAGACAACTTGGAGACACAGAACAGCTTTTTTTTTTGTTCCCCCTCCCTTGCTCTGTGCACCACCCCATTTCTACCCTTGCTTTAATATTAGCTGTCGATCTGAAGACTGTACTATCCTTAAGGTCAGACATTCTTTGGATTTGGTTATTATATAAAGGTGCATTTGTGCTTCTGATTAGGCAGCTGTACTGTAAATAGAACACAAAGGAGCAAAATTCAGCATGTTCCAGCATGGATCCAAAGCCCAAAGAGTCTGTGATGCTGTGGTCTTTTGTTTCAAATGCAGATAGATAAACTACAGCCTTTTTTCCATGACGGTTATAATGCAGAATATGAAAAACTCTTGGGATGGTTTAAGCTGCAGGGTATTCTCCCAGAGTTCTGTCCAAGAATAATCTAGTAAAAATGTGGACAGAGAACCATCGACCTCTGCTTTCCCCCGAACATATGCAGCTCTGATCAGTCTGGTATTTCAAGAAAAACAAGGTCCTGAACCCTAATCCTCAGACACATAACAAAGCGCACTTCACAGCTGTGATGCACAGCTACTATCAGCTCCGAGGCCTGAGTGGGTCCCAAGACAATGCCTCCTTTATCACCCAGAGGACAAATATCTAGACAGCAATATTTTCTGCTTGAATGCTTCAAGCATCTCTCGCAACTCCTGACTGAAAGAGAAAACTGAGCTGAGAGTGTTTGCTGAGTGATTATTTTAATTTACTACTTGATGTAAATCTAAATGAACTGACATCCAGCTTGAGATGGACAGAAAACAATCGCTGTGAAAAAAAGAAAGAAGGATAATATTACAATATCATTTGAGTAGTGCAGGTTTAGGCAACTTTAGCAGTGGCAATGTAATAGATAGTGAGGCAGGGTTTGCATTTCCTTTTCTTCACTCAATTACCATAACAAGTTCTGTAATTTTAGGGCAATGATAACAAAGACGCTCAGAACACGGTGTCTGAATGCAATACTACAAAGCATCACAGTGTAAGCCCTTGCATGCAGAGGGATTGCTGATTCTCACACACCTGACTATCCATGCGTACGTGTGCTCAGAAATAACAATATTCTTCTTTTGGTTAATTGCTAAAATGGCACACATTTTGCATCTGGCTTGAGGCAGAGTGAGGGAAAAAGGGTCGAAAAGGTAGAAAACTTCCTGATAAAGTTTTCCTGTGCTTTAAAAACCTGTCAAGACATTCTGCTGAGATTTCTTGTATGAACAATAGATTTGGGACCTGGCCTGCCTACACCAGGGAGTCTGTCACTGCTGCTCTCTGATCTGGGTTTCCAGCGTTTGATGGCTGCGCAGTGTCACAGAACAGCTGGAGGAGAAGTGCCCCAGCTGAGTGCATCAGATGGGGTGTGGGAAAACAACAAACAAAAAGCAAAAAAGATCTCTTTCTGAGGTATACACACGCATCTGGGCTCTGTCAGAGCAAGACACGTCAACTTGCAGCATGGCCTGTGGCACCCTACACTGAGAGGAAAAGATATTAGTGCCTTGTAGGCCCCCTCTTTCCCAAATGAGGACCAATGAGAAGGTGTACCACATGCAATGCAACCCCAGATGCAGGTCCAGCAAGAGCTCCCTCCTGGTTAGGACTCAGTAGACAGTTCACCACCTCCTGCAGCTCCCAAAGACATTTTTCCAGTGGGAGACCACCTGCTTGGACCATTTCAGGCACTGCATGACACAGGGGCACCAACAAAAAGTGGGTAGGGATGCACCACTAGTCCATTCCTTGGTCCTTCTCTGTGAGCACATCAAAGAGCCACGTTGCACCCCCAAGACCAGTTTAACGCACCTGGGGCAACTTTTCATTCCAGCCTGAGATGTTTGTGTTGTATTTGGGGGAATTTGTGGTTGGAAAGACTAATCCACAGGCATAATTTCTTGCACATTGCCTTAGAAGTATGTATCTAATTTGAAACAAAACTCAGAGCATAATGTTCCATTTTGCAAATACCAAAGATTGATGGAAAAGCTCATAACTGAATAAGAATAAGAGGAGTTGAATAAAGATGAAACTTGGTGTGTTTCTATGACTGCCATTCAACAGCCTCGAGCTTTTTGAACATCATGCCTTCCTATTAAATTAGTTGAACCACTACCTTAAAGAAATCTCTGCAGTTCCTTCTTAAATTCTACAGGAGGCTCAAAAGCACATCAGAAATATTTTTACTGTGTACCATAAGATGTTTTTCATCAGAGTAACATGCCTCTTAACCCATAGCCATATATTCAATTAAAGTGCATGGGCATATGTGTGTTTATTTACATAATGTGTAAATGTATAGATGGGTATATATAAACAAAAGGCTTTCATAACACAGAGGAACACACATGGTGGTATAATTTGTGTATACACACACTGTGTAACTGCAGCCGTTCATGTCAACACCATTCATCACCTGTATTCACCAAAATGGTGTCAGTGCTGTTCCGCACACTGCCTACAAGTTCACTACAATGATAAATTCCCTCCTCAATTAATTAAGAACAATTTAAATATTTTAAGTGAATTACATTAACATGACAAAACAGTAAAATTTAAATTGTGAGGCTGTGAACGGAAAACCTGTGACAAAGTCCCTCTTTCAACACAGTCACATAGAAAGATTTTACAAATTGACAATATGCATTATGCACAGTCTAACTGTGGACATTTTCTGTCAATTGTTTTAACAGAGAGACACAACAACGGCTCCAGTGTGAAAAAGAATTATCTGTAGGGGACTAGTCCTTACTAAGGGCAACCTTGACAAGTCCAGGCATGCACTTGGATCAGCATTTAAAATAACTCTGCCACACCAAACTTGTCGATCATGAAGCTCTGTCTAAATTTTTGTGGGTTTGCAGTGGACCTTCATTAATTGCCATTACGTATAAATAATATTAAACCTGCTAAAAAAAGAGTATTTTTCCAATGCCATTGTTAAATAGTGCTTCAGTAAGAAGGTTACAAATACATAGCATGAAATGCTACAGACCGAAATTATTTTCATTAGTTCTGTGAGGCTGCTTACAACAAATCTGAAATTTTACATTTGGGATGCAGACAGCAGCAAGATAACATTTTCCTTTCTAGGGACCAGATTCTGTAAGGAAGTTTTTAAGAAATCTAGCTTGTATTTAGAGCTTTACCATACAGCTACTATGGATCTAGCACTCTTTAAACTGATGAAGTACTTGATTAACACATACCGTTACTGGGATTTGCAAATTAAAGGTTGGATCTTGCAATACTTATCTGAGTCAGCCTTAATCACATGAGTAGACCCCAGCAGGAGTAAATGCTGCAGAATCGGACCCTTCTCAATTGAGAAAAGGTTCATTAGCCTCTTCATGTGGTTTTATAAATATAACTGCTTTAATGGACTGTGATGATGTAGGCACATACAAACTCGTGTTACTCATACAGGTATTGCCAGAGATCTCAAAGGGATTTGGGACTTCCATGAATAAAATTAGTTTATGGTAAGACTGGTTGATGCCATACAAAAAATAATAGAGAGGAGAGACCAAACCTCTCCATTTTCCTCAGATTACTCCCTGACAATAGAATAACCCACATTACAAAAACTAATGCAAAAGAACAAGTCTAGCTTCTGTTTCTTTGCCTATGCCAAGCACTCCTACTCAGACTGGAAGAAGTTGCCAAATGAGGTCTGTGCTCCTCAGCGTCTAAGAAAAATACTACTGCAGTTTAGTTGTAAAAATTATCTTCCTGACACTGCACTGTATGCTCAAGTGGATCGTAGACCTATCAAGACAGCTGCAAATGAGCTTTTCATCAGGGTAAATGACCTCCCCCGCCCCTGGCTCTGAGCCACCACGCTGGACTGCTTTTGCCAGCAGAGCTTCTGCAGGTGCCTCAATGTTGAAGCACAGAGTGCAGCACAGATCTGTTTGCAGAAGATCTGAAGGTCCATGGAGCTCCTACTTCTCATTCTTCATCAAGCTCAACAACACTTGGCACGTGATGTCACATGGGGTTATTGCAGAGATGATTATGATGTTGCAAAGAGCAAGCATAAACCACTAGGAAACCCAAAGAACTGATGAATTCCTCGGAGGTAGTTTTCCTGCCAACGTCCCTTGTCATGACAAGTAGGAGAATGAGCACCCTTTCTGTGAGAGAAGAGGTGTTGCTTACCCAGAAGGAATTTTTTCCAGAGCCTCGATACTTAAATCTAAAGACATCACTGCATCTCCTGTTAGTAATTCTTAGCTGTAATTGTGAAAACTGTTACAATTAGGCTATTCTAATTATGAAAATCTATTTCCTTTTAAAGATTCAAGAACAACTTTTTTTTTATGATAAAGAACACACAAAATCCTTTGAAACCCTTCTTGTGGCACAGAATATGAGCACAATTTATCTAGACAAATTTTAATTATAGCCTTTCCAGAAACACAGTACTCTGTATAAATAAAAAGAAATATAATTGATAAATGTAGTCAGATGGCACCAGGTTGTTTAAATAGACCATTAAGCTCAAAATGTATAGAGTTAAATTAGATTGCATTCTCTTTCACCTAGGGCTTTTGAAACGCACAACTGGCATGTATAGTCTTGTCCACATTAATTTTTACTGCCACGGTCAAAAAGCAGCATAAGTCTGAAGCTTGTGTAGAATTTTCTGTCTTTATTTGACATGATCATAGTAGATGAATTAGCTCCCTTGTTGCAGAGAGTGAAAGAAGGTTAGTTGAGGGAAATAAGGAATTTTCAGAGGCAAGAAAAAGTTTGAGGGAAACATATGGTTTAAATGCTCTAGCCTATTTCAGATCAAGCTGAGAGGGTTGAGATCTGTTGGTTCAGAGATCCAGTTCACTGCACATTCCTACTGTGCCTGCGTACTAATTGCATCCCATGTTTGTCAATCAAATATTTGCAATTAACAAAAATATTCCCTTAAGAGACATATAACAGAGGCTGTTAAAGATCCATTGCTTTGCTATTAAAGCCATCTCCAAAACAAAAAAAAAAAAAAAAAGTCTTTAAAAATATTCTGCTGATGATGACACTGCCAGACACTTCCAGTCAAAACATTAACAAGCAGAATAGGTGGCATGGGGGCTTTTCAAAGAGATTTTTTTCAAAGAAGAAAAACTTTGATCTTAGTGTTTCCGACCCATCCTCCACCTCTGATTCTTCAATGTACAAGTACATATAGTGGTTTAATTTCACTCGGTGCATAACTTGCCTAAGGATAAAAGTTGATCTAGTTTCTTTTTATTTAACTCCAATTTAACTGATGCTCTGAAGCTGCCCTATCCCTGCATAATACACACTTGCACAAGGTTTCTCAGCAGAAACTGAAGAAAGCAGACTACAATAATAAGAAATGCACAGGGTTCAGAGGAAACATTAATTTGTAAATAGGTAGAAATGCCAGTAATTTGTTGGGAATTGAAGACCTTCTGTATGCAACAGTGAAGCATAGCAGCTGTGCACTGCTGTTTTATAAATCAATATTACATCTGAAGGTGGTCTTTGAATGCTTGTATCACTGTGGTTTGAGTCAAACAAAGTTCTGTGATAAGAAATGATCAAACAAAACAAACAAAATCCCTTCCCTGTCTTATCGGATAAATTCCAAACATAATTCCACAAGAGGGATAGAACATTCAAATCAACCATATTTTTATAATTGCATAAACTCCTCAGTCACAGAAAGATGATTGGATTGGTGATGGACTATTGTATTCTCAAAGACATGGATCATGCCAATGGAGAGCTCCAGCAAACTGATAATAGTGTGTACATTTTCTGTATGACCTATGTGGTGAGCTTTAAACCCCAACCAAGCCAAAATGCAGCAGGCTGGTGTGAACATGACTGGGATCAGGGGACTCCAGGCTTCTACTTCCACTTCTAAAACTAATTCCTTTAGTGCCATGAGCAACCACTTATCCTCACTGCTGCAGTTTCTCCACCTATACACAGAGGCTAATGTTGAGTCAGCTAACAAAAAAAGCTGAGACTTAGGCCAAGTCTACCCAAGGAAAAATTTGCCAGCATATCTCGGCAGGTACAGCTTGATTAGCAGATTTGCCTCATGTCAACACCTGCGAATCAAATATTTTTCCTGCCATCTACCAATTCTCCCATGCACAATGAAGCAGAATCCCAGCAATGTTAATGATTTTCTCAATCAAAAGTGATCCAAAATATTGTGTGCCCCCAAGAGTGACATTTATTTTTTTAAGGCTGTAAATGATCATGAAATGTTCTGAAGGCACAAAGAAGTTACGTTTCCTTGTCTTTTTCTTAATCTTTATAAAACATTCCCTTAAGTCAGGCTGTTGCTTAAAAAAACCTCAATATCATAAATCTATGCATTTGTGGGTTCTGATACTTACAGAGAATGGGCAAAGAGGTAAGATACAGCATTTCCCATAACCCACCAAGCCCAGTTTCTGGAACTTTAGGAAAGAAAGGGAGTGGGAGAGTGATGTCTGGCAAAGAAATATCCTGAGAGACATCTGCTGGCCACTTTTACCTTGTTGAACTCCACTCACTGACTACAGAACACTCAAGTTTGAGACACTGGACTTTCTGAATCAAGGGGTAACTTGATGGTCATACAAATCACGCCTCCACAGCAAATGTATCAACCAGTAGCCCTGCCTTTGGGCTCCATAAAAGATTTAGCAACATCCTTATTGTGTGGCTTATCAAAAAAAGGAAACAAATTCATCACTGTGACTGCAATGAAGTGGGCTTTGGGGAAGCAGGACAGCTGAACAGTATCCCACAAGAAGCCTGTAGGCACATCTCCAGCCTAGTGACCAGCAACAGAATTCCCTGCTACTGCTGAACAAACAGACTCCAAAGCTTGGCATTTGCATCCCGCAGCTGCCTATGTACCCCTCTGTGTGGCCACTCATGTTGGCTTTGCAACTGCAGCAGATAAAGGAGGACAGCAAAGCTGGGCAGCACAGATAGCGACAAAAAGATGCCAGAGCCTAACTAGCTTTGAAATCACTGGTGTTGGGGAGATTTTTAATTGCAGACTTGCATCAAAAGGCACCATTTGTAAATACTCAGCTACTATTTTGCAGGGGCTTGTCAGATTACAGAATTTTATCATCAAGTTTGAGGTGGGAAAAGAAGAGGAGGAGATGGAGGAGGAGGGTATTTTTATTCCTGTCCTTCAATTTCCTGATAAGGAGACATGTTTGATCCAAGAGATTTTTTTTTCTTTCTTCCTTTCCTTTCCTTTTCTTTTTTTTTTAATCTGGTAGGATAAATTTGTTTCACAAGATGCAGGTGTTTGAAATATTTAAGAAGTTCTCTGGTTTTGTATTCCTAGCCTCATTGATGAGAAAGCTTACGCATCATGACATGGTGAGCTGAAGCAATGATTAAAAGGCTATTGCATATGCTCTTCCCAGCTGAGTTGTTGTTCCCGTTGTTGTTTTTAGAGCACAGAGAAAGCGTCTGCAACAGCTGCTAATAAGCTCTTATGCGACTCTGCTAACATCATGATCTGATCACCCCAGAAGTGCAGAATGGGAGCTGAGGAACCTGGTCTCAGCAATTTGACAAAAACATCCCTGACATATTTCAGCTACCCTGGAAAGTTTGTGACACTGAAAGGAAATTAAATTGTGTGTGGAAGGTTGAATAGGAACACAGGGCTTGTGTTTGTGTGCACATGAGATTTAAAGCCATGGGCAAAGCAGGGACATGTGTGTTTTCAAAGACACAAATGGGAATTAGACACATAACCTGCACCGACTTTCAGTGGAAGAACTACCCTTTGCGCCTTTGAAATTCTCCCCCTTTATTCACTGTACTTCAGGAAGAAATAATGATGAAAACCTAACAGTGTTTTAAGAGGTATCATATGTGGAGTATTACTGTTTAGGACACTGGTCTAGTGGCACAAGATAAGACAACCCTAATATACTGATCATTTTTTCATAGGTGTCCCAGATGAGGAATATCCACTGGCCCACAATGGAAAGTATGAATAATTGTTATCCTTTCCTGGGCAAAGTGAATGGTATGGAAGAGCAGGGTAATTTTACCTAGAGGTCTAACTCATGGGATTCTCACACATAAAGCCAAACTGCATTGTTTCATTGGCAGAGGAGGAAAGAAGTTTGTTAATTTAAGACAGAACCAGGTGAATGAACCTGGACTCACATGTGCACATTACAGAAACTGTACGACTTCATAAGTGTGTGCTTATGTGCCACTTGGCTCTAATTCTGGTAAATGTAGTGGTAACTGTTCAGTTCTCATGTTAACAGTGTCACGCTGTCTCTGCAGGATGACTGTGAGCAAACAGTCTGAAGATGTTTTAGCAGTGCATATAGCTGCATATATTTTCCATAAATAGGAGTTTATTCTTTGGCAGACGAGCTAGCATCAGAGCTGCGAAAACACAAGGAATATAGTAAGTGCTGGGAAAAAAAGAAAACCAAGTAGAGAGACAATCTGTGAAGCAGAAGAAACAAATAGAGACTGAAAAGAAAGAAAAAGAGAAGAATAGGGAGAAAACCTATAAAAGCAAAGGTGAAATAGAAAGAGGAAGAGATAGTAAAGAAAAAGGGAAGTCAGGAAAATTACTGAAAACAACTCTGTATGAAAAGAAATAAAGGGGGTAAAAAGCAGAAGAGCAATCAGAAAACAGTTTAACTACTTTTCAGATTTGCTCTCGCCAATGGTGTGGTCAAGGTCCTGCTCCAGCTGTCTCAGCCCTTATCCTGTGTCAAGCAGACTAGTAGTGCTTGATCAGTGATAGGGAATAATGATGACTCTTTTTTGTTAGTAATTGACAAGAAGTGCTGTTTGCCATTGTGTCAGTTCAGCACAGCACCGGCAGGCAGGCCAGCATCAGTGCCAGTGAGAGAAACTCTGTGGAAAGGTTCTTGCTGTGAGCAGAGAAGAGTCAGTTACTCAATACACATCTCTGAGGCTTGTTAGCAAGAGATCTAGGAGATAGTTTTTTCAGTCTTCTGGTAACACAGAAGAGTGGTTTATATGGCTCTGAAGCCCGGTACAACCAACCACTCCCAAGTGCTGCAACAGACCCCGATAGTTTAAGCTTTGCAGAGGACTTGCAAACAATTTATGTACTCCTCATTATATGGCTCCTCTATGTTCTGTGCTTCCTTGGTTGTGGAAATGGCACAGCACCAAGTGCCTTTTTACTCAGCTTTTTAAGAAAAGCAGTTGATTCTCAAGGTAACAGGACCACATACTCTTTTTTTTATTAATCCTCATCCATAATAATAAAAAGTGACCTTTTTATAAGCAACACTGGTTTCCCTTTATTTCAGTGAAGCAAAAACTAAAAAAAAAAACCAAAACAAAGGTTTTAAGGGAGAGGTTAGAGAGAGGACAGTCAAGTTCAGGGAGACCAATAACCATGAAGTGCAAATCTACACCTTTGCTTAAGCAAAAAGGAAACTCATGACCATTACAAGGTGCCTGAAGTGGCGCAGGCATGGATTAGCTCTATCCATTCTAAGATATGTATAAAAAAAAAAAAAACACAGAAAGAAAAGAAATAGGTCATCTCATTCATAAAATATCCTGGAGTTTCCTCTGATTTCACAAAGTCCTATTTAAATAAGAAGGAATGGGGATGACAATGGTGATTTCTGGTTGAAAACAAAATCCTGAGCTCAATAACCAAAGCCTGGCATAAACCCAGTCTTTTCCTAAGCAGAGATTAACTCAGCATTAATTAATTTAGGACACAACTTTCTGAAGCTTTGTTATTCCCCTGGGCAACGACTTTACCTCACATTAATTTACAGTTCAATGGCAATTTTATGGATGCTTGAACTTTTATTACTGTATAACCTATACAACCAGAGTTGAACAGATTTTCCTAGTAGGATAAATGATCAGTTGATTGTAAAACGAGTTATTGGAATTACCTTTTCAATACATTACAGGCCAGATGGTCAACGGCTGCTTTCTCTGACCACTCAGGTCTCCTGTACTCACATCCTGAGCCAGTATGGACACTTCCCCACTATCACCACTACCAGCATGAGAGCCAAACAGGAGACGATGTGGCTCTTGACCCCAGTACTCCTTGTAGCCCAAACAATGATGCTGAGTGTCCAAACCCAACAGGTTGTTCCTGAGGACACTGAGTTCTGCTGGGCTTTGCAGATGTTGACAGCTGGTCATCATATTTGCTCACTCTCATTCAAACATTGAAGTCCAGATTCCCTGTCACTAATGAGCAAATCCAAGCACGCCTGCCAGAATCTGGCCCAGTACCTTTGGCACAAATCCCTAGAAAAAATGCAACACTCATCGTTTGGTAACCTGAAGAAAACTTATGTTTGAGATTATAGCTGTCTAAAAGTTCCTTTATTTATAAGCCTTAAACTCAGAAATTAACTTTGAAATCTCAACACCCCCCTGCCCCAGAAAAGCTGACACCACCCCCACCCCCCTTTTATAAACCAGATGATTTCAGGCACCAGACAGCCCAAGAGACTTTTGTATTAGGACACTTTGAGGACAGTGGTCTGTGGTGGGATGGTACAAATGAGTAACTAGGGTAGAAAAGTCTCTTCTAGAGCCCATGTAACTGCAAGGGTGCAAGTCTTAGCAATACGTGTTGTACAGTCGGGTCTTAGAAAACACTGTGTACAGGCAGTTAAAATTATCTTATTTGGTACCTTTGATTTTAAATAACCTGGAAGAAAATGTCTGAGGGGAGACATTTAATGTCATTAGTTCCATAACATCACAAATGACCCTCCACTTTCATATTCCCTTACTGACTAATTATATATTTTCAGAGTTCCATATCTTACTGATATCCTTCCCCTACGTTGTGCTCTCATACTGCTTTCAGATATTTCATCCACGTTGGTCACAGTGCTATGTTACCTTCTGGAATTTACCTTAATTCATGTTTAATAAAATCAGAACAATCACACTGCAGAAAGGACAACCATGCTAAAAACGATTACTATGGGCAAAATTATCAGTAGCTTATTATTCTAGCTCAGAATATTTATCCTAGGATATTGATTTTATTACGGAAAACTCCTTATACTATGTAATAGCTACGATAAAAACCGCTGCTTTATACTGTCAGTTTAAAAATAGCACTATAATATTTAAAATAAATATGTGGCAAATTATTTTAAGATTGTGGAAAGGACAAAATCCAATAAAGTGAAAAATGCCACTTTTCAAGAAAGAAAACAGGACAAAATAGTAATATTGCCTTAGTCAATATTTTAGTTTTAGCTAAAATTCACCTTGAAATCTAGCCATCAATTTCTTATAACACCAGAATTGATTTTTTAAAAAATCTAGTAGTAACTTCATTTAAATCCAGTCTTTCTAAATCTGTAGCACTTCAGAAAATGTAACTGAATGGAAAAGTCTTTTTTTCAGCTTTAAATCCTATTTGGTGGGTACCTAAAATAACACAATATGCACCTGGAATAAAAGTATGTGTCTATGTGTGCATGTATACACCTCGTGGGATCCTTTTAAGGATGCTGGCTGCATATATATTGTTGGTACAAGATCATTGCTGTATGGAAGGGTTTGAAGATTTTCAGCTGCAAGCTCTTTTTAAGAACTTGGGAGGTCTAGATGCAAAGTCAAGAGGGGGAAAGAGTTTGCACTTGAAGAGAATGGCTTCATGAAACCCTTCAAGTATTTAAGAATTAGAGCTATTAAATGCATGATCTATGACTTTTGAAGCTCTGATCTGCCTAATCTTTCTTCCATCCCTCTCCTCCAAAGGCATCAATAAAGCCAAAATTAAGCCATGCCAAATCCTCATTTTCCATCCAAGTTTGATGTTTCATCAGTTCTACCTTTCTTTTGACATACAAAAAAAATGCCACCTTTGCTTAGAAATGCGCATATTCGGCAATAAAAAGGAAATAAAGACTTCCCCTATATTGTAAGCCTGTCAACAATCAACAGGGGCAGATGTTAAACTCACCATCCTGTCCTAGAAGCTGTTCTTTATTTAATTCCTTTCTTTCCTGTAGAATACATTTAAAACATGAGGTCCATTATATCATAGCATCATAGAATGGTTTGGGTTGGAAGGGACCTGAAAGATTATCCAGTTCCAACCCCCCGGCCATGGGGAAGGACACCTTCCACTATACCAGGCTGCAATATCCATTAGCTACTTTACAGTATCACAGTATCATAAGGTTGGAAAGGACCTCCGAGATCATCAAGTCCAACCTAACACCCAACACTAACACCAACCACTTCCTCTAAATGTAGGATAACAAACTACCCTAGGTTTAGATGTACTCCAAAGTCACCAAAAAATGCCATCCCTCAACTAGCATCAACCTGAGCTGTGCAGACACATCAGTGCATTGTCAAAGGCTTTGTCTGTCTTAGCAGTCTTGCAGTGCCTGCAAGTGGTAAACTGCAACCAGTTAGTTTTGCCTGCTACCAAACCTGTTGCTCAAAATTGTGCCTTTGTAGAAAGGTAAATTGCATAGGGACATAGTATCTTTTATGAGACCAACTGGCACTCACAGAAGTAACAAAGAAGCTTTCGGGGACAAAGCTCTGCTTCAGATCTGACACGGAAGTGGCAACTTGGAGTTAAGTTGTTTTGCTTCCTATCAGACCTCAAGAATGGCTTGCGTTCCTGGTTTCATAAAACATTTTATTTCTCTTCATAGCCTACGACATGATTATAGTCGCAGAGTACAAAGGCCAGAGCAGTATCTTATTATTGCCAGTAAGATTATGAGAGAAGCATCTTTGTAATTTTCTAATTCCATTTTTTTTACCTTCTACACACAGGTGGTGTCACTTCCCTGCCACTGCTTTTAATTATATTGAGAGAAAGAAAAGATCATGGCACGGAGATGGTAGAGAGTTACTTCTGTGTATGAATCCCCAATGCCACCTTTGGACAGGTCAAGAAGAATAACATGGCAGCAGGTACCAGACCCCAGGGGCTGATCCTTCCAAAGTAATGTAAGGTCTTTCAGCTGAAGCTGGACACCGCACCCTTTTACGTTCTCCTTGGAAAGCGTATCGCATTGTCCCTACCCGTCAAGTCAGACACAGGGTCAACTACTGAAAGTACCACCTGAGCTGTACAGCTCTGAATGCTGATGAGCTGCACTGGAGAGTGTTAAATTGAATGTGGCCAGCCTGTAAATCAGGATTGTACATTTCTCCTCTGGTATTAATTTATTCAGCAGAGGAAGGCATTTCATACACTGAATTTTAGTGTCTGTTATTTGATGGTAATCGATTAATTTTTAACTATCTTTCAGACCTCTGATATTCTGTAAATAGCCTAAGCTAATAGAGACATTTTTATAGTAGAAATGCAGATCCTCTGTGAGGTTATTTGAAAGAAAAAAAAAGTCTAGTATAGTATGTTTGTTCAATGTGTTATTAACTCAGAAAGGAAAATGAGATATAGTGAACTATGTAGATCTGATTCTGACAGCTGCAAACAACTCATAGTGAAAATGACTCAGCCTAATTCACAACTTTTAATTCTTTTCTCCTTAATTTTCTTTTGTAGTCAGATAAAGGATTCAAAATGACCTTAAACTGAAAACCCTGGATTTCTCTTACTGTTTTCTTCTTTCTTAGTGTTAGATCCAAAACTTTCTTAGTGGGAAGTCAGTAAAAGCAGGGAAAACCTCAAACAACAAAACACCTCCCCTCCTAGTTTAATGTGAGGTTTTCAGATCCTGAAAAGGAAGGAATTATATAAATATAAATTTGAATCACTCAGCAATGCCCTATAAGAGTGAGCTGAGACCTGAATATCATGGATGGCAAATGCGGAGCTCAGGTGCAGTGGAAGGCATGGAGCAGAGTATCACAGGGAGCATGAGGCAGCAGCTGCCGGCAGGGAGTCTCAGGCCACACTCTTCACTTAAGAGAAGAGACTTTCAGCATTGGCAGGGGAAAGGCTGAATCTTCACCTAGGGTAGATTTCAGCCCTGTTCCTCCAGCTGCTAACACAGTAATACAACTCCCTGTTGCTTTTCCCTTCATTTCCTAGCACTTTTTTGATGCCTTTTGGTGTACCTTCTCATTTTGCTACACTTCCCAGACAGCGCTGCGGGCAATGTAAGTTGTTCTTCAGAAATTCGGTTTGGAGGTATGGTATAGACACAAACCCTCAATTGCAGCAGGAAACTCAGAAACATTAGTGGCCTTTTTCTTTTTTTTTTTTTTTAATTTACATTTTCCCTGTTAGTTCACCCCGAGATCCCAACGGCACAATTTACTAATTAATTACTATTATTAGCTAATGGCAGGGAAAACTGAAATTACTGCCTGCCTTAAGCATAACAAAATTGACAATAAATCTGTAGTTTGTGAATCACTATCTTGTACAGGTCTGTTAACCAAACACCAAGAGTGGTGGCTGGCTTGATTCTTTCTAGAAAATCATCTGGCACACAGGGACGCACAGCCTTCATGTTTCAAAGAGGCAACACTGGGGATGGGTGCTTGTGTTCCTAGGCACTGGGTATAAAGGGGCACTATCAGAATTGGCAGTGGTCACCCCCACCGCTCACTGGAACAAAGATTTGTCCTCTTTTCCTGACCAAATCCATTGGTGACAGTTCTTCAGAAAGAGGGGCTAGAACTTCCCTTCAAACAACAGCACATGCATTATCTCTTTTTTTTTTTGCAGCCAGTGTGCGCCCAACAACAGAGAGATGGCTACAGCCATTGGGACCAGGTACTTGCCTGTTGTCTGCAATATATATTCATATTTTCTTAGATTTGCATGCTCCATATACCTATATGGCACTTTTTAATGCCAAAATTTAGGCCTCTCAGTTCTTTCCAGATGACTAGCCAAGTGCTCTGCTTTGCAGAAGTGAGGAGTCTGGAGTTACCCCTAGGACTCTGCCTCAGCCCAGCACTGCCCCATATGATGGGTGAGACAACTGCGCTTAAGTGCTCCACGTCTTTTACAGACCTGCTGTGCAATTAAGGAACGGGTAACAAACAGGTATGTGAAATACAAGAAAGCTGCTGTGCTGAATGGGAGACTCACTTTACCCAAAGGTATTTCAAGGCTTCTGCTTTGGTAGAGTCAGGGAGCAGCGGCGGAGAAGCCTCCCACACCACTGGGATGGGCAGCACATAGAAATTACTTTGGGATGCATTAAAGTCAGCATCTGGGCCAAGTAACCAGTGGGGAAAAGCCTGAATGGCTTTCTCAAGGATGTGGCTGAAAATAGGAGGAAGAGTAGGAGGCGGCACCTGAGCAGTGAGTGAACGTGCTGAGGGAAACAGGAGGTGGAGGGGATGCAGCAGCACAGCTCAGGAAGTCGGTGCCAGGCTGTGGCAGTGGTCATACCAGAACTGCCAGGAAACGGAGCACTGCTAAACCTGGGAAATGCAGTGGAAGAAGGAGATGGCAGCAAAGCAGTTTGTAAGGGTGGGAAACACTATGCTCTGCAAGCCAAATGCTCTGGCAGTGCTCCCGTGCCATCCCCTCACAGCCAGTGCTGTGGGTACAGACGCTGGGAAGTGGGGATGGGCAAGAGCCAGGAATGTCTATAATTCACTCTCTAGCTATTTTGCAGACCAGCATCACCTTCCAATAGCACAGGAACCTACCCTTCACATGCAGTTCCTTGCACTGGTGAATGTTATACAATTTCCCAAAACACATGCACGACTTTCTCACTGTGCTTTGTGCACTCCAGGCAGTCCATCCTCCACGCAGTCCATCCTCCAAGCTCAACATTGCCACAGTCCAGATGAGACTCACTGTTACAACTCTCCATGAGAATTAAACTGCAGAAGGTGTCCACTCTGAGAGCAGGTGTACGAGTGTGAGTCTGTATGCATGTGGATGTCTATATAACAATTATTCTCTCTCCCTATCTGAAACAGTGGGTGGTCACTAATGTTAGACCAAAATCAATAGGCAGAGAAGAAACTGTTTACAAAAGCATGACAATGACTAGGTCACTCACTCAAAAAGGAAGTTAGCGTTGGTAAAAGAAGAAAACACTCAGAAGAGGGCTATAATTTCGTGCCTAGATCCCACAGTGACTGGGAACTGCATAGACAGATTAGGCAAAATTAAATTTGTTTAGACAGACAAAATGCCAGAGTCGGATCAAAGAAATCAGTTTCAGTATAGTGTAGGGAATACTCTCCCACCCTTAAAAAGTATACAAAAGAAAGCAAGAGCAAGAAGCTGCCAGCCAAAATTACCAATGCAGTTCCATTTAACAAAAAATCAATATTACAATAAGATGCCAGTAACGAAAGAAAAACCACAGCAGTATCTCAATAAAGATTACAAATTACACGATTATAAATGGAGAGCCACAGTCATTTTTGACAGACAAATATGACCACAGTACAACTGAAGGCCAAATGATGGTTTAGGAAAAACGCCTGCAGCTTTCGAGAAAGCCAATGGGAAAAGTAAACATGCATCTAAGGGCAGAATTTGGCTCTAGGACTTGCACATGAGTAATTGTGGCAGGGAGATACAGAATACCCCAGAAATAAAAGACCTGCTCATTAGAAACCCATCTAGTCAAACCCATTGGGAAATCCTTAAGCAAAATATCCATCATTCATTAATTTCAAGAATCTGGTGCCAGTCCTGAGTTATTTTTAAGGCACAAAAACTTATTTTTAATAGAAACTTCTCTTTCATCAAAAGAGCTCTGAAGTAATTTACAGGTGTTTGAAAAATTAAATTCACAATGCTCCAAAACCTGCTCCAACAGACGCCAGTGGTGAGGAGTCCTCACTGTGACAGTGAAGGATCCATCTTACCAAACAGACAACGAAGCAGGTGAAAACATGCAGGTAGTTTTGGAAACAGAGAAACCATAGATAGGAAATATTGAAGTGACTGGTTCAAAGCCTTGTAATAAATCAAAAATAAGGGAAGAAACACAGGAGTTCTGGATTGTAATCAGCTTATTTAACCCTCAGTCCACCTCAGCTCTTGTGCAAAATCTTGTGTAAACAAGACACATTATACTGGAAAAAAAAATCCACCATTCTAGCACATCCCTATCATCAAATGACTATACAAATACTATATAAGTCAAATCACTATATAAATAAAAAGCAGAATATGCCATGTGGAACACTAACTCCTTTCTGTCTGTGCAATCTGTGCTTAAGAGATGTTTGTTCATCCTTGTCCTATTTCATTAGATGTATAACAATAGTTTCCTGGGACATAGTATTGTCAGTACTTCTAAATAGACAAGTTGGAGAAAAACAAAATAAACCAGATTAGAGGCTCAGGATAGGTACTAAATTGAACCATGAGAGGGCATGTCGGAAATGACTAAATTGAATATGTAGATAGTACCACAGAAAGGCAGAAAGTGTAGTTATGCCATCAGGGAAGCACAGACTTCAATATAGTTGGAGATATCTACCAGAGCTGGGAAAGGAAGCTTTAGGAACAGATCACAAAGAAAATATAGATTGAAGCCAATAAACTGCAAGAAAACCAAAATCAAAATGATAGGTGAAAGAAATGCATGCATCTGCATTGTGAGAAGTACATTGAATTGAGCAAATGATACTCCTCCTAGGGGAATGATTCATTACCATATGGAAAAGACAGCCTATGACAAAGGATGGGGGAAAATCACTGAATAGCAAAATCTACCTACAGAAATTGAAAAAGAACATCCTTGTTGAATCGTGGCAAAAGTACTTCAAAATTTCAACAGGCCTGACTAACGTAGATACGGAGGGAAATAAAAAAAGCATGCTAAAATATGTAATATCATGCCCACAAGCAAGGGTGAAGGTCGAATCAGAGAAAATTTGAAGTGAGCTGAGAAACAAGCAGCATCAGCAAGAGTGGTGCCAGAAATGAATAGATTTTATTCACCGCTACTTCAGGACCAAAAAAGGGGGAAAAAAGAAATACTGGAAGCCCTTCTTACTTAGGGGCTGTGTCTCCATGCCACTGACCTACTTATACTTCAAGCACTACGCGTGGAGAAAGGAGGAGACATGCTAATGCTCAAGGAAAAGGTCTTATACCACAACAATATTGTACTACAATATTGCACACAGTCTGGCTGTTAGGGGATTTATAAGCCAAGCACACAAATAGACAGTAATGAGTTACTCACTAGAGGCTGTCAGAAAAGTTGCTAATTAGTACAAATGGTAGCAGATTTTGTAATACTGTCCCCTGTTTTAGTGGGAACTGTTCCAAGACCACCTAACCTGTATCTCACTGGATGAAAAATCCTTACTCCCCTTAGTCCAGTTTAGAATTTGTGAGGATTTTAAAGCATGAGATAAAATCAGAGTTATACTAGAAACTCAGGTGCAAACTTAACCACCAGAAGAAACTGACTCAAAACTGCATAATTCCTGATGAGACACCCCACATGCAGAAAATAATTACTCCTCACTCTCATCATGAAAGACTCGAGCCACCTATGTCAACAGAAGCCCTTCAATTGAATTTTGTAGAACTGGGCCAAGTCCCAAGATTGTGTGTGCCCCTGCTGCTGTGGATAGCAATACACCTTCAGTTACTGAACCAACAAAATGATAAAAACCTTCTGTTAACCAGCAATTATAGTACTTCCATTACACATAATGTGAAGATAAAACTGTCAGAAGAGGCAACTAAAAACTAACATTTTTAATATTCTACCTTCAAACAGAAGAACACTTTATCTTCTCAGAATTTGAGAGGATCATGGTTAACAAACTGTTGACTTACTGAAGCCACTATTAAGAAATATGATGCTGAAAGGAAAATAAGAATAATTATTGATTGGTTACTACAGTTTAAAGATTTTTCTTAAACATTGCATCAAATTTGCATTCCTATTCCCTTTGCTAATGAATGCACAGAAAAAAACAGTATACTAAATTTTAGTGAGTTTTTCTGGCACTACATCTTTAAAAAAGAATGAGGTTTTAAAAATCACTGACCTGTCTACCCATTGATGTAAAATGTAAAATATTTTCTATTAAAATGTCTTTCTATCAGCAGAAATATTTTCTGTAATATTTTCTACTGTAAAAAGTCCTAGGAAATTAAACTAGATCAAAAATATTTAATACATATTAAAAAACAATTTAGACAAAAAATGTCAGTAATCGAAAGGTGTGACACCTACAATCAGAGCCAAGTTTCAAAAATGGTTAGTCATTTATAGCCAAGTAAAACAACACATAATTAAGATTAACCTGGCTCTGTGGGCGAATATAAACCCACACATGAGGATTGTGGGGGTCTAAGACAGTTTCAGCAGTGTCTTATTTACCTTGGCCATTTTCATGACTAAACATTTTGTAGACTAGCTCTGTTCGTAGACATCACACCTTTTCACCCATTCTTTATACTTGGCATCTTAACACATGCTAAATATGTCTCAACCATTGTGTTTTGTTTAGAAAAAATAATTGTCAAGAGTCCATATGCAAAAGGATAAAAAAAATAAAAAAGATGTCCTGTTCCATCAATGAATGTGTGAAATCCTGTGTGTCACAAATTCAAACAACAAATTCATTGTGATTTGCTCTGACAGAGGATTTGAGGGTTTGGAAAGGAGAAGGAGATTTCACCACCCATTCAAACACAGCTGGACTGGCCACCATGAAAAATTGCTATTACGAGATGGTGGCATGAGGAGCTGTAGGATGTGATAGGTTGGTAGGAATGGCAACAAAATGTCTATAAAAATATTTTTCAGCAGTTCAGACTTTTTACTACATGAAAAAGTTCATAAAAAAGGTTTCTTTCTACCAGGAATTTATCTATATTGTAAACAATGAAAACATTTCAGTTCCGCTGTCTTTTCAAAGCAAATGGGTATATTTTATACTGGGGTAATTCAGTCCCATGATACCTCACGGTCAAATCACATGCCAGTTCTCTTCTAGCAGGTTTGCTCCCCTGCCAAAGTATACATCGTGCAACGCTCAGCATACAAGGACCTCCAAGAACTAGATTTCACGAATGCCTGGGCAGACGCCTTGCTTCACCAGCCACAAAGAGCCCCAGCACACTTGCAAAGCCTGGCCATGGAGCCAGAGTCTGAAGTTTGCCCAAAACCAAGACCAGTGTGCTATAGTTTCTTGTAGTAACTAGGAATAACACATTTTTTTTTTCCTCTATTCAATGGCTTCAGTGCAACTCAGATTCCTAAATGCTTTTATGGATCCAGGCCAAAACATATCCAGTAATAGATACTGAAACAAATTATTTCATGTGTCAGTTCTGTAGGTTAATGCACGTAAGTGAGAAAGCTGTTCTGATTGAAGGGCAGAGTGATTTTTAAAAATTTGATTCATACAGAAGTGCCAACAGCCTTTTGCTTATACTCACAATTGCTGAACAGAATAGAATTAGTGGAAATGTTATTTCCAAGTTCTGAGGTGTAAATAAAACCTCCTCTCTCTGACTCACATAGTGAGTCATTTTTGTCTGTATGTGCTTATATTGAGGGGAGATATAACTTTGTGCTCTTAGCATTCTTCTCATGCAGATCTTCCTGTGTCTCAAATATTCTGTTCCTCTTGTGTTTGTGGACCCTCAACTCTAGTGATCCTCCCTCTTGGTTACTGCAACCTTATCCCACTTGTTCATCTTGCCAGTATGAGTGAGAAAAGACATGAATTTACATCAGTTACAGTATGGGCTTATTATAGGGAATTGCATATAAAATGATAAAATAAGTATGAAAGGCTGTATTAGAGGAGCAACACCTAGGCAAATTTACACCATGCATGTATAATAACTGCAGGGCATCTTCAATTACTTCAGCTGAAAATGTCTGAACACCTCTTTTTTTAAGGACCTTTCTGTTCACGTTTTTACCAAACCATCATTGTTTACTTTAAGAACGGCTGGTCCCAGTCTGTCTGTAAAGGTAAAAAGACTGCTTAGCCCTTGTGACAGAGAAAGGAATGGAAACTAAAACCAGCCACATCCCCAGCACACATCCATATGCGTTGTCTCTATTTTTAGCCTGCCTTCTGAGACTCCTGCGAGACAGTGAGATGTGACATATTTATGGGAAACAAGGATAGAGAGTAGGTGAGACTGCAGCCCTCTCTGTATCAAGGTTGTGTGCCACAGACCTTATAGGTCATTTCAGTCCCATACAACGCCAGTAAGCTTAAGAGTTTGGGGTCAGAATGTACTTGCCCAACATATGGCACAAGATGAAATGGTTTGGGATAAGTAATTTCTTTGTCCATATCCTTATGTTTGTTTTGAATAGCTCTGGAATCACCTCTCGACGCTTTGCTCTCATTCACATTACTGGTTTGTGCATGTGCTGTTCCTGCAGAGCACGTGGTCCCTCCCTGCACCCTCACAGCCCCCGATGGGGTTGGGTGCTTGTCTGCAACATTCTTACTGCCAACAATCTGCCTAGGTTTTTGCACCCACGTCCACAGGTTGACCACAAATTATCCAGGCCTAAAAAGCAAGAGTTAAAAATCACTGACTGGGTTTTGCAGAGGATTAAAGACAATGCTCATCTCTACTGCACAGTGATGCTTCATCCTTAAAATATCCTGAATGCTAAATGAGATAAGATTGTAATGGAGGGTGGGGGTGGAAATCATATACAGTCAGGTGCATATGAATAAACATATATCATAAATAGATGCAAGAGAGAGTCTAGATTAACAGAGTCTAGATTAACAGTTTTAAAACATAATATTATATATATGCAAAACAAAACTATGTGTATATACACATGAGACTTGACTTGTGGAGAGTGTACTTCCAAATCCAATAGCTACCCAAGACAAGAGGAATTTATGCTAGTTTCTTAATTCTGGTAGATCATTATGATCAATTTTTTTCCTTCTGTGAAATAAATGTAGCCAGTGCAGGTTTTAAACAGGTCAAACTTATTTGTCAAACAAGCCAAATGTTCAAAAAGATTATGGACATTAGCAGACAATGATTTTTCTGTTTATTGATTCTCTCTAAGAAAAAAAATTAAACAGTAGTTATTAGAGGAATACCACATGTACTGGCTCACACATAATAAGTTGGGAAGGCACATGAATACTTTTTTGTGCATCTTTTACTCTTGTTAGTGTACCTTGCTTTTCCCACAGCTTGCATAAAAAAAGCAAAGTGTTTCAATGGGCACAGCTCTTTATAATTCAGAATAGTCGATCAGACTAACAGCAGAATACACGATGCACACCAATAAAGCAGTTAGCAGGTGTCATCTTGGAATTTCTTAAGTGTTCTTAACAAACCAGGTGCCCATAGGAAGAAGGTAATTTACGTATCTGTTATATCTTTACACCTGTTTACAAATGCTGATACAGACCCTTACACCAAGCACTTCACCAATAGGAAGCTAATGTGCGATAGTGACTGATAATTAAAGAAACCTTTTAGGAACACCATAAAGTATCTGGCACAGGATTCTCTCATCTGCTTAGCAAAGGGTGTTCTGCCATGCACTTATCGTGCTGCTCTGCCAGTTTTCATAACAATTAAGATGGTGTATCTGTGTGAATCAGGGGTTCAGTTGCAATTTTCAGCACACTGGCTGTTTTTTTATTGTTGTCTGATGGCTCGTTCTTTAGTCTGCAAAGGGGATCACTCTATTACTGTGGTTTAGACGGCTCACGGGTTGGCCCTTGCCCCTCTCTTTCATAAAGTAAGTATAATTAGATGATAATGCCCTTCTTGTCAAAACTTACTGCTTATTTAAGCCAGCAGTAATAATTTCAATTTATTAAAGATTTATTCAGATAACATTATTCTCACTGTTTATTCAAATGGACATTCTTCTTCTTTTTCTTTTTTTTTTCTTTGCCAGGGGAACAAAAGACTTAATTCCTGCAAACAGATGTAACAAACCTGTCAAGTTCTCAAATGGTTAAGTTGAGCATTTTACTTAGAAAGGCTGACAAATTTTCTTCACTTCAAAATATCATTAACACCAATAACACATTTGCCCAAGCCTATTTCTAAGTTGTAAAAAAAGATTGCTACAGATTAAGACCCTTGATATAATGCTATAAGCTCCTAACAATGGTATCTTTTATAGTGAAGAGCAACTGCAGACACAAATTGCCCCCTTTCCTGCACCTTTTTCACAAAAATCAATATTAAAGTAGTAGCTGCCTTAACTCTCCCATAGACTATATGAGAAAAAAACACAGCCACGCTTAGGACAGTTTAGGTCAATAAAGAATCAATACTGTGGTTGAATCTGTAGAAAGATAAAAGACTTGGAACTCACTACTGTGTGCCCTATTGTTTCTCTCTATTTTGAAAAGAAGCTGAAGTGCCTCACTTTTTTTTAAACTAGCAATGAATTTAGTGTTTGTGGAAAGCAAGGGAGGTCACTGGAGGCTGCATGTGGCTTCAGTGTCTGCAGTCGAGGGGTCTGATCTTGTTCACCCACACCTCCCATTTAGTTCAAGGGGAGTCTAGGGAGTAAGAAGAATGCAGCCCTGGGCCCCAAGTGAACTGGAAACCAAAACACTGTAACATGCTTCCATCAAACCCAACTCATTTATTAACTATGGAGAGACTATGCATAAAAACTCAGGAGTGGAAGAGGTTCTTATGATGATTTCTACCTCCCTGTCCATTAGGAAGAAGAGAGCTGACTTCAAGCAGAGAAAGCTCTCTGATGTATTTGGCAATTACCAGACACTTAGATCCCACTTACACATGAAGTCAAGCTCAACCTCCACATTTCATGTTGTGATTCAACCAAATTTGAACCCCTGATAAAAAACACAGGTTCAGAGGCAAATAAATATCTCACCAGACATACAAGTTTATGTGTGCACACACCACTCATACACATGTGCCTACACACGTGGTTTGGATTTGTTTTCCTCTGCTACGTCCCTTTTCAGTGCACTGTATACTGCATTTCCTTTATAAGTCTTAGAACTGCAACCATATAACTGTCTGGAGAGTAACTGAACATGAAAAATATTGGTTTGTGTGGACTAGAGAGTTCAGATAAAAACAATTTATGAGCCAAAATCTTCCAAATTCTTTACTTGAAGATGCACTTTGTTATCCTACAAGGGGCAGCGTCTAACACTTCTCAGCTTACAGCAATATCTCCTGTTTGCAAAAGCTCAGAGAAAATCTAGATAAAGCTGAAACTACAGCTCTTTACAGAAATTGGTATGGAAGTCGGTGGCAACAGAAAAGACAGCCAAAGTTTTAAATGCACTTCTCTGTTGAAAAAAAATGGCTGCATTCTTGAAAAAAACTGCTGGGACTCTCAAATTCATAGTGAACACTCCCAGCCCTGCTGGAGTTTAGTTATGATAAGAAAGAACAAATGTAGTTTTAACATTGTAGACTGAAATGTATAGCCCTCTAAGATGCACTAATCAACAGTTAACAGTAACCCAGGTAGTTTACATAAAGAGTAAATGCAATTGCTGTATTCATTCAGCATCAACAGGATTTTTTTTTTTGCTAAATAAGTAATTACTATTACTAATAGTTAATATTATTATTAATATTACCAGGGTAAAATCATTTTGTATTCTATTATCTGGCTCTTTTTCTACAGCATGATATCTTCTAATCATCCTAACCTTCATCTCTCCCACTGCAAACACTGAAACATGGAAACGGTTGGCAGTAAATGCACAACTACCTGAACATTGCAATACTCATAAATGGGTTTCTGAGGTGCTCCCAGTTTGGAGAAGTACTTCATATCAGGGAGAAGACTGAAAATATCCACCCTTTGCTCTAATCGTAGCACAGAGACAGGGAAAGAAGATTTGTAAATAAGTGAATAAGCAGTGTCTTCAGAGTAGAAATCTCAATTGTTTTGGCAGGATATTGTGGAGGTCCAAAAAAGCATTCAGTTAATATTGCCTTGAACCTTCGTCACTGGAGCTTTCAGAAACAAAAATATTTCTACAGGTCAACCATTTCACTTCCCAGGCCTTAGACATTTTTTTCTGTGCAAAATACAATCTTCCTTTGTCTTTTGTTACATAAACAGTGTTTTCTTTTATTATTCTATTCTACCACCTCTTTCCCACAGCATGTTCTCTCATTTGATGTTGCTGCTCATCTCTTTCCCTAGCCCTGGCTATACTTTTCATCCTAATGGTGGTTTTCTCAGTTCCTTCTTCAGGGTCTTTCCAAATTCATGGTGAGCTGTGACAGCACTCTATTTGGATGGCTCTTGCTGCCCAACACTCATCCAAAGAGGTCTGATAACACCTGTCTATGTTCTGGTGTCCCAAAAAGATTTGGGAAGGAAGATTAGCTGGTAGGTTTAATTATAGATCATAAGAAGTATTGCAGCTTCACACAGGGCTTCAAACAAATAAGACTTTGTGATAGGAGGTGGAGAAGAAAAGCAAAGTGCATTAACCTCCTTTATACTAATGACAGAGATACATTCACTCTGCAAATAGCCGGCAGGGGTTAAGATTTTAAGGCCCTCCAGCTGATAGCCACCAGCTATCTGCTGGTAACCGAAATGGCCACTGAAAGCAGCTTGTTGGCTTTTGTGCTGAAGCAGCTTAGGGAGCCATCAGGTATTCCCCCAGCTGGGTTACTGTTCCAGTTTGTTCCCAACGCTTCCCAATAATAAGATTAGTTTTTGGGTCAAGTTATGGCTTCAGTTCTGCAAATATGTATATTTTCCCAAACTTGCCAATAACTCATTTTATCAAAACAAATACTGTTTAATTTCAGCCTTATATTGTACCTTAAACAGAAAGCTTGACAAGAGAGTAGACTCTGAGTGATGTCCTCTATTAGTCACTCAGTCACCAGCTGAAGAATGCTAGGACTAATCCTGCTCTCCTGCCTTCAGTAGCATTGGGTCAAGCACAATATCGTTATCTTTTGGTTTGATTTACACTAGATTATAAAATCAGGTTTTTAAATTAAATAGTGTGCAAACACCAAGAACTTAACAGTTAATTTTTCCTGTATATCCAACAAGACTTCTTACGTTTCCCTTTTCAATTAACAATAACTTTTTGAGTCAGTTCCTGAGATTTGTCTCTATGCATTTGTGTGCTGGGGTACAAGGCACAATAAAAGTCTTATCCCTGTTGTAGCCTGTAGGACACAAATAATTCTAGACTTGTTTTTTTTTTTTTAAAGGCAGAAACAACTAAAATTAATCTTTACACAAACAACCCAAGGGAGCATTTAGTGGGACTTTTCAATCTATTCATGATCTGTAATTCCCAGCCCCCAAAGTTTCCATGTTACAGCTTAATATCTAAGGACTCCATATGTTGAGGGAACACAACAGAACAAAAACGAGCTGAAAAAAGAAAGCATTAGATTCAAACATGGGATAAAACAGTACTCAAGGAGCTCTTGCTTCATTTTCTCTACCTGGAACCATGGGACAGTGCAGCCATCTCAGTCTCATTCAAGTGTGACATTTCTTTTGAATATGACAGTGGTGGCGACCTTGTCATTAACTGATGCTGCTAGCAACATTTCAGCTTTCATAATTCAGTTAATTTTCAAGCCACTGGTAACTGAAACCCCAATACAATTCAATATAATTAAACCATATTAAAAATAATACTAAAAAATCACCCCCACCTTCTGATTAAATACCAGTCAATGTGTGACTTGCACTCACTAAAACAAGGAAATCTTAGTTATAATTCAAGACATATCCTTAACTTCTTGCTGTCATGCCTGGCATTCAATCATACACAGAAGAATCCCTGTTATTCTGTAGCTTCTTGCTCTGGCTGAAACACAGATGGAAAATTTTCAGCTGTAATGCTAAGGAGCTAGGGATGAATTTTTTGCAGCAGCTGTTCCATGCCTAGGAAAGAGGTAGGCAAAGCCGTGTTTACTTCCCTCCTATATTCACACCCTCAATATGGGAGGAAGGCAAGGCCTGATTTGGCCCTTGTGCAGCCGCCAGCTGTCTCTGGGCTAGAAGCCGCCTGTTTCTCACAGGTGACCCCCTAGGACTGCTGGTAGAACCTCCTCAGAGACAACTTGCTCCCTGGATTTGCTCTTCTGAATGAGCACAAAAGAGATTGGCATCTGGGGGTAGAACCTGCAGGTAAACCATTCACTTTGAGTTAGTCATTGCACGTGCATATGCCAATGGCCATGGAGCACTATATGCTTGCAAAACTGAGGCGGAGAACACATTGCCTATGCTTTTGAAAACCTGATCTTAATCTCTTTTTTTTTCATATGAATCCTGTGCTAAGCACACTTAAGTTCCTTTCTTTCTTTCTGCATTTTTTTCTTCTGCTATTGGCAACAACTACCAGAAACCTGAGAAGGTTGGTAATTTCCTGGTGGATTTATCCTCTCCTGCTTGGCAAGACAAGTCATTCTTCCCTTCTGTTTTGCTCCCTGAAATCACCAGCTTTCTGCATTTGTGCACTTCAGGTACTTTGCAAAGCAAAAGTCAAAGTTGCTGCCTTTCCTTCATGGCTTTCTCTGCCTACCATCACCATGCTTCCTTCTTTCCCTGTGCTTGGCTGGAAACATATTGTAAGTTGTGAATTCGGTAGGAGTCCTTTATGAATGCTCAGCAGCAAAAAAGTAAAGTTAAAAATCACCCAAGAAAGAAGAGAAAGAGAAGCAAAAGCTTTGCTGATGCCAACAGTGCTCTGCAATGTTGCAGGAGCTGAGGAGATGGTCTCAGGTGTCCCTTTCCTCACAGCTTGCCATTCATTTTAAGTCTTTCAATCAAAACTGGGATTCAGTCATTCTACCTCCTCCCCTTCTTGAGAAATAAACTCCAAAAATAAGCTTGCCTGAAGAAAATCTGAGGGCCTAAAAATTCAGTCCTCTGCAAGTTGCAGAGTGATGTTAATACTAAGTACATTTCATTCCTGTCCTCTGCCTGAAATTCTGCAGCAGTTACAGTTGCAATCAGTACCTCGGAAAGGACAAGAAATAGTTATTTTTAAATTGATGAAACAAAGATCTTATTTTTGCAACAACATTGCATGCCATGTTTCAGCCCAAAGACAGGTTTTTGTGGCCAGGCAATACATGACTCCTGTAGCACACCTTTACTTACACTGCTGTTAGCACTTCAGCAACACACAAATGACAGAAACTGGAGAACACGGAGTTGGATTTAAACTAGAAGAAGATGTAAGAGTTTCAATTAACAAATTCTGGCATGATTTAACAAAAATATTCAGGAGTGGTATTTATTTAGCCTGCAGCCAAAGTCCATTACTGAGAATTACTGTTAATTAGAGTTGTGCAAGGTTGGGAATATTCACTCCTATCATGATTCTTTCACCTACCAGAACTACCAGGCTTGCTAAGCCTCTGGCATTTCTAGGCTGGTTAGAAAAACAGCTAGATGATAAAAGTATTATTTTAAACAAGATAATCTACCCAGTAACACATAGAAAAACATTTGTTTTACTTGTCCTTTCAATCTGACATGTACAGCATCATCAAACAAGTTCTGTCTAAAATAACGCCAAATAAACCTGCTTGAGAACAAGGTTTACCGAACTCTGAACTACCCTTAAAAAGAAATGCATGCTTTGTCTCAGGATTTTCTGTCATTAATTGCTAATTTCTCTTCCTTTAATGAACACAACCCAGACCATTCCCTTTCCAGTGGCAACTCTAAATCAGGACTGGATTCAATACTCAGCAAAATTTCTGGGTAGTACAACACATTGAGTGCATGGCCTCACCAGCAATATGAGACAGGCATAGCGTGCAGGACTAAGGAGGAGTACCCAGTTGGGAAGACCAGCATACGAGCAGAAGTCATCCTTCATTAATGATGAAATCTAAGAATTTTAGGAGAGGGCTTGAAAGACTGCCCAAACAAACTGTTCTGAAACACACCATGTAAAACTTGGTTCCACAGTAGTGCAAACAACCCTTATAAGGAAGTGGGTCTTGTTAGCCCTCCAGTAAATGGTTGTAAACTGTTTTCACTAAGTGAAGGAGGTCTGGTGGGGCTCTAGGCACCACATAGAGCTGTTCTAGGTTCCAGTCCTTTGATTCAAATCTCCTACACCCCAAAACTGGTGATATTGCTACAAACATACCTTTGACTCAACTGGTTTCTCAAGAGTACCATCAAGCCCATGTCTGAAATAAGCTTTTAGAGAGAGCAAGTAAGAACAGAACAGATAATGATTAAACATCAGTCCATTTTGAATATTGCCAAAGGAACATAAGAATTAGCAACGGACGAGATTAAAAGGTAGCAAATTTGGTCCAGACATGCTCAGGAAATATCAATATTTATTTCAGACTCAGACATACAGCATGTGGCTTGTTTGCAATTGCTATTTCACTGCCTGTTTCTTGCTTTTGTAAATATCCCTGTTTTCAGTGGCAGAAGCTCATACGAGATAGTTAGCTAGTAAGAAAAAACATGGGCAGGAAATAAAGGAAGAGATTGAAGTTCAAAAAATTAAACTCTTAAGAACAGGCTCAGTTTAAGCCTAATGGGAGCTTGAGTCATTTCATCTGTTACTAATTGCTTTGCTCACTCCTGGTGAGAGCTGAGAGCCATTGTCATGTCAAAGGATGGAAACAGTCCAAAAATTCAAATCTAGTGACTATATCATTATAAAGAAGAGGAGGAAGCAGTTGAAACCCAAACCACGATTTACCCACCCAAATCAAACTTGTAGATACATAGTCATGGCCCATATCGATGACTTCTGGAATGGATTCAAGCTCTTTTTTGACTTCTCAGGTTTTTGGACAAGCGATCTATAAAAAGGATACATGAATCACCCATGACTTAGAAGACACATAGTTCCATGGAGCTGAGTAAATACAAAAAGGTGCCCTGCAGGATAAGACAAAGTCATATTCATGTGAATGACTTTTTAAACCATAGACTCGAACCCTGGAGAAAATTTGAGGGGCAATAAGACCTTAAAGTAAGGTAAAGCCAGGAGCCTTGAGTCTTATTAAACAAAAACAGTCAGAGTATCCACATTTTTGTAGTCCTACTGTGAAGTTCCAATAAACTTTACCCCCAAAATTCCGTCACACTCCTTATCCAGCTTCATGGAAAACGAGAAGTGATTCCAGAGGTTGGCTGACTATTTAATACCTCTTGTAGTAGTTAAAAAGGCCAGTTTCTTCTTCTCTCTCACACTTTTTTTTTAACTTTTACTGCAAAACCATTAAAGAAAGAACTAGTTCTCGTAATAAAAGGTAGCTATATTCCCACAGGGAGAAGGGGAATGGTGGTTCCTGTGTACCCTTAGTGCTCTTGGCAGGGGTAGTTATAAAGAAGGTGAAGGTCACAGGGAAGAGAACAGAGTATTTTCTGTTTAATGGAAAATAGAAACTTCCAAACATGAAAAGGAATTTTAGCAAGTTTTATTTCCTTCTTTTATAGTGATGACATCATATTTGTCCACAGTGACATCATGGCTTTAAAACAGCTTCCAATGATATCAGAAGCCTTACAGGAACAGCATGTGGTGTTTCTGATTTTCTGAGACACCAATGAAGCCTAGACCTCAAAAAGCAAATCTTGCTGCTGAGTTGAGCTCCTGCGTGTTTATAAACTCCTACTCAAACCTTGCAAATAACATCTTGCTACAGTGGCGAGGGCTGGAAGGGTACCTTTGGTAGAGGGAGGTTAGAAATGAAATATTTAAAAAAATACAGTTGTCTTCAACTAGTCAGACTATTTCTTCTCTATTCTCTCTGCTTCCTCACCCAAATCTACCAGCCAGAGCCTATACCTACTACGACAGCTCCAACAAATGCAGCTACCCAGGAAAGCTGCATACAAAACCTACCCTTATTAATGCTTTCAGGAGAACATTTTTTTTTAAATTGCATCATCAAACTTCAAGGCAACTCAATAGTTATATAGCGTGAGCCTTAGTTTCGACTAGATTTAGCCTACTGAAATAGAGAGCAGGATTTGGCCTCCTATTTTTAACAGATCTTAGTGACAGAAATTTGCTAGTCTCCGATGCTTGCAAATAAACAGACACAATTGCTGTTCCCAGTTTAAAAAAGAAGGAGCCTGTGCCAGGAGAGAGCTTCAAAGAGACTGAATTACCTCTCTCACCTGTAGGGATGTGATTATGTCTGGCAGAGTGCTCTGGGGAAGAAGCTTTCACCACAGCCGTCAGTAGCCCATAGAGTATTGGAGAGCTACAAGCTATCTTTTCCCCAAACTCCCGTACCCTTCCTGAACTGGAGTCTTTATTCAACAGCAAGAGACAAAGCCACACATTTTGCAGCATGAAGGTCATAAACCATCAAGAGGCTGGATGTATTTTGTGCGACTCATGCTGGTGGAAAACCTTCTGTTCATAATAAAAATAAATAAATGAAAAAAGAAATGAAAAAATAAATGAAATGAAAGTAAGGCACATTAATTAGTCTGCTCCAAACTAATAAGGACTGGTGGTCACTATTCTCTGGCAGTTGGCACTGCCATTCTCCTGATGGGATTTTTTTTGTCACTGAGATGCAGAGTACCAGCAAGGAAAGGAAAATATAGGGCCTCCTTTTAAAGAGTTATGTGTCTACAACAAGTAACAGCTGTTGTTTTAATACTATCTCAGGGCTCATATAGGTGTGACATCACAAAGAACTAAGGTTTGGTCATGGATTTTACTGCCAATATACCTGTAAACTATAGGGATTTTGTTACAAATTTGTATGTGGCATGTGTGTCAGAGCAAAATCCACAACTGGAAACCTCTGTGCAGTTTCAACCCTTTGTAGTAATTCTGTGAGCCATAAACTGGTTTCATTTTGGAATTAAAACCTGCATTAAATTTAAGTTGAATAGGAGTGAGTGGGTTTGTCACTATCAGAATTTATTACACATCCCCAAAAAAAAGAGTTTTGAAATTTGACTGGTAAGCTGGCCAAGAAGGAGGAGGTGAGGACGGTTTGTATTCTAATTTCAAGCTGCAGGGCTCCCAGGTGTATTGTATAGGATTTCCTGTAATTTACAGACAAAATAAGCAGTCTACAGGAATATGTTTGCCACACTGTACATGTGTATTAATTACACAGCAGGATAAAATGATTTCTTTGTGATAGGAAGGGATGGGATCTACAGGCAAACTATTAAACTGATTTGGAAATGCAGACATTCTTCTGATGTTAAAAAGGGCTGTTGGATTCAGGGAAATAAAATTGGCAAGTCTTCTCACACTTTGTATTCCCAGGTCTATAACAGGAGGGTATCACAATGTACCAGGCTCCATGGGTACTGGGGAAGGGAGATGTCTTCTTACAAACACACTCCAGGAATCTCACTGTCTCAGCCACCCTGTGGGGGCTACTTCTGTACTAAGTTCCTCTGAGAGAAAGACCTCTTCCCTCCAGTGAGAAAGTAGGAATTTTAAGATTTCAGGTGCGTATTGTTCAGTATCTCCCCAAGCATCGTAATACAATTGAATTCTTACTAGGACTATTGGATAGATATTCTTTCACCTACCACTGAGCACTGAGAAAGCATTGCTTTTCATTACCACAGGTTAGTGCAATATCAAACTAGTTGCAGACAACATGGCACATCACAACCTCTCTTAAAAAAGATGAAGTAAATTATTTTTAGATATGTAATCAAGGCTTAAGACACAAAGGGATATGAGAGGAATAAATAAAACATTCAGACTGCTTTTCTCAAGACCAAATTTTGTGCAACTATACAGGCTTGTTCTTACTGTCAGATGAGCAATTCTTGCTACACTTGTGTTCAGTTGCAATTTCTGAAGCAGAACTTTTTTTTTTTTTGACTGCTATGAGGAAGAAATCTCACCCGCCACACATGCCTTTCCCCAGAGATTTCAGTTAGACTACATATGGTTGGCAATCAGCAGGGAGAAGCTCAGAAATACACAGTTCTATTTGACTAAGGCATTCCTTAAAACATAAAACCCTCAAAGCCAATCCTGTCCCCATCTTCTTTGAACAATAAGGCCTGGATAGGGCTGAGGATCAGATTATATCTCGGTTTATCTGCAGATTACCTGTGGGCGTTTAATGATGTCCAATTTTACCATCATCAATTTAGAAGAAACACTTCAATCACACTCCAAGTCAGTATTTCTTTCCTTGGCTGAGAGGAAGGGCAGAAAATCAGCTCTGCACATTAGGACAAGGACAAAGAAAGACACTAACCTCTACCTTTGGAAAGGTTCCTGCCTTTTTTTGTCAACTAATTAAGTAGGTGGCAAATCTGAAAGAGAAGAGAGTTATCACTTCTACGCTAAACAGCTGGACTGCCCATGAAATCTGCATTTTAAAATGCTGTAAGGTCATGAGCCAAGGGAGCAAACTATTGCAGATGTCCTCAAGACAAAATCCATAACTATCCAGAAGTTATTGTGCTCCTGACAAGCACAAGTTTCAGTGTTAAATGATGCAGCACCTGGCAGAAATTTTGTAACTTATGGCCAGAGTGCAATGGGCTGTCCCCATGGAGGAGGAGAAGCCCTGGGGGGCAAGACTAGTCCCTGTAAAGGCCCTGTAGCCCATGGGGAGTGGTGGCTCCCTGGGCTGGGCTCGGAGTGAAGGTGCAGGAGGAAGAGGGTGGTTGGACAGTGGGCCCTGGGCCTGGTTGCAGGCCCACCTGCTCGCCCCGATGCTGGGCTCTGCCTGTGGCCCATGGGTAGCAGTGGGGAGGCTGATGGGGGCAGGGGGGCAGCTCCCACAAGGATTGCTGTCTGTCATCTCCATCTTTCCCAGGCTTTTGCCCTGGGCTGGCCAGAAGTGCATGAGATTTAATAATGACAAGTGTGAGGTCCTGCATAAGGGATAACAGAACTAAAGGACCCAGTACAGCCTGGGAGTGCAGCCCAGAGGTCCCACTGGACACAGCAGTGTGCTACTGCAGCAACCAAGGCAGATTGAATTCCTGGGCTTCATCTGCAGGGGCATTACTAACAGAGACATGGGATCGTCTCCCTGTACCCGGTACCTCTCAGGCCACACCAGGAGTACTGTGTTCAGTTCTGGTCTCCGCAAATCAAACTAGACATGGACAGACTGGTGTGGGTCTAAAGAATGGCCACAAAGACAATCAAAGTTCTAGAGAATCTGCCCTGTGAAGGAGTAGGGTCTCTTCTTAATGGAATTCAGTAGGCTCAAGAGGGATCTCATCACAATATTCCAGTATTGAAAGGGTGGCTACAGGGAGGACAGAATTTCACTCTTCACGAGAAGCCAGGTGGAGAAGACAAGGGGCAATGTTTTCAAGTTGCTCCAGGAGAAGTTTCTTCTTGATGCAAAAAAAAATTTACATTAAGAACAATTATTCAGTGGTACAACCTCCCCTGGAACATGGCAGCGTCCCTGCCACTGCAGATTTTCAGGATGCAATAGGACAGGGTGCTAGATAATATCAGTCAGGCTCCATTTCCCATGAAAGGTTAGACCAGATGATCTTTTGAGGTCCCTTCCAAGCTGGACTGTTTGATGATTCTATGATTCTTTTCGGTGTAGGAGACATGAGAGGACAAAAGACAGAGGTTCATAGAATCATAGAATCATTAAGGTTGGCAAAGAACTCAAGTCCAACCATCAGCACAACATCATCACGCCTACCAAATCATGCCCCAAAGTACCACGTCTACATATTATTTGAACACATCTGAGGATGGTGAATCCATCACTTTCCTGGGCAACCTGTTCCAATTTTTCACCACTTTTTCAGTAAAGAAATTTTTTCTTATATTGAATATAAACCTCCCCTGATGCTACTTGAGGCCATTACCTCTTATTCTATTGCTAGTCACTTGGGAGAAGTTGTTTGACCATTGTCAACATGGGTTCTTCAATGCAGAGAGAGAGAAGTAAGTAAGAGTGGAGACAAAGCCATAGTCACAGCTAAAGCACTACACATTCTCTGAGCTGTCTTCGTTGTATACCTGAGGACTGCTGGCTTTGCTCTAAGTGAGGGATTAAATGAACTCTGGACACTCCTTGGTTCAGTTTAGCTCTGCTGTGAGGAAAGCAGAACAACCAAACTCTACGGAAAACATCTCTTTTATTTGCTGTTATGTAGTTAGGACATAGAATCTAGACCTGTGTTTAATGCTGCAGCCTTTAATGGTCTCTGCAATTTAATGAAACTTTTAATAAAAGTGACTGGCATTGTTTCAGTTCAGTCCCTCTCTCTGCACATAGAAATCCCTCCAAGGGGATGTTCTGCCATCATCTTTGAGGTATTTTCCCCCTCCTCTTCAAGATAGGGAGGGGAAAATGTTGCTGAAAATTTCTAGAGAAATTAGAGTTTAATTTCTTGGAGGTGTTTTGTTGACAAGGAAATAGAAAGCATGTGTGTCTGCTTCTCTTATTGTACTTCCAAGTAATGAAAGTATTAAAGAGATACAATTATGGACTTGGCAAGCACCTGGGGCTCTTGGAACTGCTTTTTCACACTGAATAAACACTGCAGTTAATCTGTTTATGTTACACTGCACTGGAAAACTACCTCCAAGAAAAGGCTACAAGTATGTATTTTCCACTCCTTTCCTTTGTTTTTAATGTTAAGTTAGTACCTTCTTTAAAATATTTGATTCTTTTTTTATCTCTCTATTCACAAGATGGCCAGTCAAGAGAAGTTTTTAATTAACAAAGAAAGAAGCTGAGGGATTGCTACACTAAGTCAGACTAATGATCTGTAGAGGGATCTGGACAGGCTGGATCAATGGGCTGAAAACAGGAAGAGGTTTAACAAGACCAAGTGCTGAGTCCTGCACTTGGGATACAAGCCCATGCAGTGTTACAGGCTTGGGGAAGACTGGCTGGAGTTCTGCCTGGCAGAGAAAGACCTGGGGGTGTTGCTTGACAAGAGACTGAATGTGAGCCAGCAGTGTGCCCAGGTGGCCAAGAAGGCCAGTGGCATCTTGGCCTGTATCAGAAACAGCGTGGCCAGCAGGAGAAGGGAAGTGATTTTGCCCCTGTACTCAGCATTGGTGAGGCCACACCTCGAGTACTGTGTGCAGTTTTGGGCCCCTCACTACAAGGACATTGAGGTGTTGGAAAGCGTCCAGAGAAGGGTGACAAGGCTGGTGAAGGAGCTGGAGAACAAGTCCTGTGAGGAGCAACTGAGGGAACTGGGGGTGTTTAGCTTGGAGAAGAGGAGGCTGAGGGGAGACCTCATCACTGTCTACAACTACGTGAAAGGAGGTTGTTGCGATGTGGGTGTTGGTCTCTTCTCACAAGTTACAAGTGATAGGACAAGAGGAAGTGGCTGCAAGTTGCTGCAGGTTTAGACTGGAGGTCAGGAAAAAAATTTTCACTGAAAGGATAGTCAGGCAGTGGAACAGGTTGCCCAAGGAGGTGGTTGAGTCGCCATCCCTGGAAGATGAGCTCCTTAGGGATGTGGTTTAGGAAGGAGACAGTTGGACTTGATGATCTCAGAGGTCTTTTCCAACCTTATGATTCTATGTTTCTATACTAGGTTTAAAAACCAGTCTTGTTGGAATAAGGGGAGAGCATACATGCCTACCCACTTCCCTAACATCCCTATAACACCTGTGATTATTGGAACAGGAATATTACTGAGCATGGCCTTCTCTGCCATCTACCATCTACTACTATCCCCCCTGGTATCAGGTTATGTATTAAGTGTCTGCAAACTTGTCTAATCCCGTTTGATTGGTACTGTTGCTCCTACAACTGCCATTGCATACCAATTCTCTAACAGCTTTATAAATAAGTTCCCTTCTCTTATTATTTTCAGACAATCTCTTACCAAACATAGAGTGCCTTCTAGCTCTTATACTGCAGGGTTTGATGAATTGTCCTTCTGCTTTCACCTTACCATCCATTAGCTTTTTAAACTCACTCCTTTCCCCTTCTTAGGCTTCTCCAAACGGAGGAGTCCCAGCTTCTCTAGTTTCTCCTCATAAATGCAAGTGCTCCATCCCTTTAACTGCATTATCCAGTTTCTCTGGACCATTTCTAAGTGCATCATGTCCTTCTTGAGATGCACAATCCAGAACCATGCATAGCATGGCATTTTTATTGCAATCCTGATTAAAAATACTACAATACCTTTGATTCTTTAGCACCTGTGTAACCTATTCAGTTGGGTTTATGCATGAACAAGTGACACAGCACTGAAAAACTCCTTATTTCATGACCAGTCCCTTGGATAAAAGGGAACATACAGGAACCAAAAGACCAAAGGTGCAGCTGGTCTACAAATTATTTTCTCTCAGAATAAGGCTTGCCAGCACAGTAGAGGTCTAGTTCAAGGCAATTTTGAATGTGGACAATGTAAGTCATCAGAACACATTAAAGTAACTGTACAACACAGCTAAGCCACATTTGCCACTAAGGTGCAACACAAACCAGACCGCTTAGCTGCAGTATGGTCCACAGAGACTGCTTAAGTCATGGTAATACCTGATAGGAAGATTTACTCTGCAAACATTGACACTCATGATGCCTGTACAGCCTCAGTACTGGCTGCCTGTAACAAACCTCTCTCAACCAGAAACGCTCTGAGCACTGTATAGGACCCCAACACAGGGTTTGAAAAGCAGAGGTCATCTTCCACCCTGGTGTCTAAAGTAAAGAGAGCAATGGCTGGTTCAAATTGCCAGTGTTAAGTCTGGCTATTGTACTGCCTGAGGAGCAAAACCATCAGAACTGTTAGTAACAGACGGTACAAACAAGGAGGCCCTGCTTCTCTCTACTGACTTAAAGCCCTGAATATTGCCTTAACATCCATGTTAAAATACACACAAAATCATCCTTCGTTCATGCTCTGAACTTAAACTAAGAACTATGAGCAAATCTTGAGAAGATTGCACAAATACTACAAGTTAGCCAGCGAATTCTAAGCCTTGAAAGAGAATCCCTGTGTCCTGCCCTGATAAAAAGAGTGGCCAAGAAGCTGAAAACGTGGTTAGGAGATTTTCTTTTCAAGTCCTTAAAGATATACACTTCATCTTTTTCTTCCATTTTAGGCCCAAATACTATAGCTTAATTTAAGTAAGAAGTACTAAGCAAAGAAGTCAGCAAGAGCCCTTTTACTGACTTCAGTTGGCATTGCATCAGGACTGGTGTTTTTAAAATCTTAACAGTATAAGGAGGTAAAAAATCTCTGTGTCCATAAGGTTAAAGAAAAGTGTGCGTGTTTAAAACATTGAAGAAATTGTTCTGAGAACAATTCATCTTTCTGAAAATATGAACCCTATGATGCTGCCAAGGTCAGGGAGAGATGTGATAATTTAGTGCGTAAATGCTAGTCTTACAGTACAATGCCACATTATTTAATTTTGTAACACATTCATACAACTACCTGACAATAGCCACAGACGTTAACACTACCTGTGGGCTGAGGTCAAGGCAACGTAGTTTAATGTTAAAACAAAAGAGTTAATTGGATTCCCGTTCAAGTTCTAGCTTATTACGTGATCAAAGGTACTTTTCTTCTTTCTGCCTCGGTCAGCTCATCTGGAAAGAAGGACCACAGTGTGACTCATGGCTGAAATGTGAAAAAGAAAGCAGTGCCTATGCCTGGCTTGTTTGGCCATTCTTCCTAATTCCTCTGTCCCTCTTTTTTGCCATTCAACTCTGGTTTGTGAATTCCAGGCCATTTCCCTCAGAAAGCAGAAACGCAGCTCACCTTGTGAAACAGGAAGGGCTAACATTAAAAAGGAGAAGCCATCTTCAGGTGTAAAAATTTGATATCTTGCTAATGCCAAAGTTAATAATACAGAGATATTGGGACTTTTACACTTCAGTCTTACAACTGGCAGTGCACAGAATATTTTATAAATAAGACTACATCATATATCCAAAATCTCAGAGAGACAAACAAACACTGACCCCTTTCCACAGAAAAGCAACATAAACACAGAGCAGTGAAACGAGCAATACAAGGAGACTAAAGAAATTCCAGAATAGAAAAACAAAACCCCAGAATTTTTGCTTCCTTGTTTTTAAACTCATAAAAAAAAAGACTTTTTCTCACAAAAAAAGGTGGGATTATATAATTTAATTATAGACATAATCTTGTTTTATATTAAATTGCTCCCTTCTGTTTGCAGAGGAGCTGAGAGTCACCCTCTGAAATAGCTGTTGTATAGCGTGACTTTCAAAAAAAAACATCCTTGCAGCACACAAGAGGAGAGAACAAAAGATATATGTCCTCTGACTCAATGTGCATGGCTGTCTCCAAGGAGTTCACACAGATGATCAGACCACAAACTGTCAAATGCACAGGACTGCAGATGTCAGGAGGGAGAGTAGTCCCGCCTCAAAACTAGAACAGACTCAATGGTCATCAAGTTTCAAGAAGGAAGAACTGGTGAACCCTTCACATCACACACCCTTCGTACCTCCTGGGCAGCGAGCTGTGTCCCAGTAATACTGAGTTTTGAGCTGCAGCCTTTCCTTTTGCAAGTGCTCCTCAATTCCCTGAGCAGTAAATGTCTTAGTTTTACTTTTGAGAAGGACCATTGTAGCATTCATCCCTGTATGCACAAACTGATAAAAAGGTGGATTCTGTCCTCACATGTTAAACTTAAGTTCCCTCTGTAGATGTATTCTTGTTAAAAACTGTGGCACATGGTTGTGCCATGTAAAAAATGTAGTTATTCAAAGAAGTGGGTTTAAGTTCAGAGATGTCATGTTCATTTGGAATATAAGCATAAGCAACACACTCACAGATACATTTTCTGTCTCCTTACATCACTATCTCAGCTGTAGGCAGGGTGGTAACGTATAAAGAGAGAGCAGGTGGGGTTTTTTTAGGTAGGGAAGAAAAAGACTTATAGCTCTAAAGCTAGGTTCACAGTATATCCCACAGTTTGGAAAGGAAACAAAAATGTTTTGTGAATTGAGCAGGCATGCCTCAAAAAAAAAAAGAAAAAAAAAGGAAGAAAGAAAAAATAGCATGCAGATAAATGCAGGGAATTCACTGTTTAAATGCATGATTTTATTTCAAAAGAATTTGGAAAGAGTCTCCATTCTTCCCAATTGCTTCTATCACCTGTATGAAGGGGCCACTGAAGTTACACATGCAAAAGCCATTTATTCACTTACATTTGTATCTTGCAAGGTCTGAGTCCTCAAAGAGCTCAGAAATAAGTAGCTTTCAGGTTGGCACCTACCTAAATAGCCTCGCTTGCTATATGTAAATGGTCTCTGTCGCCACAGAGATTTTGCTGAAGGCATTTGCTCTACACATGTAACTCTGACACTGTTCAGAGGAACGGGGTTAGGTCTGATCTCCCTGTGTAGTCAGAGAAGAGGGATAAGTACCGTAAGTGGGATAAGAGACATGTTGGAGGACTAATGCAATGATTTAACATGCTTTCTGTGAGCAGGCAGTCCCAGTGTCTGAACTTCAGTCTCTGATGGTTCATTCCCTGCCTACAGTGTTTTACAAAATGCTTGGGAAAAACACTGCACATCATCTTCTGCACATCAGCAGTGTGAGACAATTAATCAGGGATTCCAGTGCCACATCATAAATCATGGTACCTTGTGTCACTGGCACTTGAAAGACAAAATGTGAGAATCTGTCTATAATGATATCCTTTAACTCAGGCAAAATTACTTTGGCCTTTCAATGTGTTTGCGAACGTCATTGCTGGCAGCCTGAATGGCCCTGCTTCTGGGTCAGATCCTGGTCTCACTGGTTTGGTCATGGATATTAACTCAGATGTTTTACTGTGATAAATACATAAAATCAAAATGGAGCCTTCAGTAGACTTGTTACAATAGCACGCAAAAATAATCTCCCCACTACTTATTCCATTATCACAGACTAATTGGAAGACCTAGAAAAGTCCCTCCATGTCATGAGCTGTCTACAAGATGAGAGAGCTGCAGTAGATCAAATTCTTCACCATGATGGCTATCATAACACAGGAGGGATCTGAAGTCCAGGCTGTAACTTTACCACTCCCACTGCACAAGAGATGCACAGCGGTGAAATATCCCCAAAATGGGATTAAACAATTATGTTTAGAAACACACACATAGAGACCTCCCACTAACTCAGCAGATTCTTTTGAAAGTTGGCACTGTCAAAACAAACACAGTTGCCTATAGCACCCTTCCACTGCTCCTGCTGACAGCGCTAGTGAGAAGGAGGAGGTGCTGAGTACTTTGTTATTATGAAGAGGAGGATAGTGTTGGGAAAGGTGTTGAGTTTGACACAGAAGTATTAAGAGCAGGAAAGTGAAAGTCAAGGAAATCAGCCTTGTGCCATCTAAAATTGCCCTGGCACTAAACCTACAAAAATCAATGACTCTGCTTTCACAGTAGTTTTCACATAAACTGGAGGGAGCATACAGCATGAGTTGCACCAGATGGAAAGTCACTGGAAGTAGAGAGTGAGACAGCAGCAATGTTGGTATCTATCAGCTACATCAAACGCAGAATTCACAAACAGTAATTAGGGCTATTCACATCTATCCCTGCCTTTTACGTCTGCTATGTTAGTGTGGAGGGAGAGACAGCGCAGAGAGAAAATCGAAGTGTTATATCTGCAGGTAGTAAAAGGATTGTTTATACTCATGTATTTGTGCCTTTTATCTGAGTAAAAATTCGGTAATACAACACTCTGAATTTTAGGTTAGTAGTTATTTTTCCCTTCTTTCCACCTTTTCAAACCCATTTCATCACAGCAGCTTGACTTCCTTTGCCCTCCCTCACAAAAACATTCCTCCTCCTCTTGCCACATTTAAAACCTTCTCACAAAGGAAACTGAAGGAAAATAATTTTTGTGGAACTTATCCATCTTTCAAAGCAGCTTCTGGCAGAAGGGAGCTGAGAGTGATGAGCCCATAGAATAATAAATAATAACACTATTGAGCAGTTTTGTAGAGCGAATATACATTGAAAAACTTTTCCTCTTGAGTGTCTGACATCATTAATTTGTTCTCCAAATATGCCAGTGAGAGGTGTCAGCCCATTTTTACAGACAGGAAAAGTGAACATATAGATTTCAATAATTGTTTAAGACATAGAGGAGTCAGTTCCAGAAACCGGGCAGAACAACTCATAGGAGATCACAATCCGTATCCATTGCAATATTTGGACAGTGCCCAACCACCACAATAATTGTTATCAGCAAGTGACACATGCTGAGGGGTTTTGACATCTGTGAATAATATTCTCCCTGCACTACCCTCGCCCCGAGTGCAGAAGGAGGATGTCCTAGGCCTTAAGAGGAGGCAAAGGCTGAACAGAATTCCTGTAATTATCAATGACAGGAATATTTCTAACCCCTTCCCAGCTTCTGCTTCAAAGGGTACAAACTACTGTCTAGGTAATTATGTGACTTCTTAACACTCCATTTTTAGTTGCACAGACACATGTCTGGGACATCCTTCCTGTGCAACAGCAGCATTTTTTATTTATTTTTTTTCCATGAGGATTGCATTTTCATCCCCAATACCGCACAGCAAAGATTCCAGATGAATTGAGGGGATGGGGAGAAGACCTGAACTGACTTGCTGTATCCACATGGAATGTTTAGTTAATGAACTTGCGTCCAACCTTCTAGCATCTAAGACAAAAGTATGGAAAAACTTAACAAAGGAAAGCAGGAAATCTCACTGAACTATATAGGGTTGTGTGGTTATGTTTGTTTGCATAGAGGGATAAACTGAGGTTGATAGCAGCTAGCCTGATTTTAAGCCTCTCCCTGTTTTATAGTACTTGTAGTAGAGCCACAAAAATAACAACAATTTCCGGGACCAGTGTAACACCACAAGCAGGTCAAAATCTTACTTGCTATATCCACAGTAATGAGCTCTCAGAAATCAACAAATTTAGGGATTCCTGTATGGACAAACATCACTTGCCCCAGGTTTCCCTGATAACGGCTTGGTGATGAAACCAACCTTCATCCTCCCATTCTCTTACAGGATTCCTTATGAGTCAGATATAGTGTAAAAGTCATCCAGGCAGAGGATGGCTCTTCCTTGTCACCTCCTGTATGCTCTAGGCAATTGCTTGCACTGGGAAACCAGTATAATATGGTATATGCTGATGCTAGGGCTGTTGCTATTGCTTTTTAGAACTATTGATTTCCTGTCCTTTCTTGTAAAAGATTCAGTGAACTGGAAGCAGTTAAAGGTTAACTGCAAAGACTTTGTTAAAAAGAATATTTTTAAATTGTTTAAGATCCTAAATCATTGGTAGCTAAATGTCTACACCTAAGATTTGCACTGAAATTTATGTCTTCAGGCAACAAAGTTCCAAAAGTTATCTGCCAATACGAGCACCCCAGATTCTGTGCTGGCCTTGCTACAGCTCAGCACCCACGGGCAACCCCCTGTGTCATGTCCTGGCAGCAGTGCTGGCTGTCACAGGGCGATCCTCCACTTGGGATCTCACTAAGAAGAAGAGGAAGAAGAAATGGGTTTTACTAGCTGACGGAGCCTTAAAGCACTTGAAGTCTGGCACGTTGGTGAGAATGAAAAGGAGAGAAGGAGAGACTGGGAGAAGGGGAAAACACGTCTCCAACAGCACTCCTATCTCTGGCATCTGTATGACTAAGTAACAGCAGGAAGACATGAGTCTAACCCTGTGGTAGAGAGACAGCATCTCCACTAGTCAACATCAAGAACTCCTGGGGGAAAGGGCAGTTGAGAAGCAAATAGAAACATTAAAGGGACAATATGCACTGAACACTCCTACCAGAGGGTAAGAAAAGTGAGGAAAAGGATTGTCCAAAATACAATCTGCACATATGTGTGCATGCATGGAGGGGGGATCTTACGTACATCTTGTTTACAAGCTGTAACTTTATAAACTGCCGTTTCTGTTACTGTGGTTGTGTTTCCCCATCTATATTGCTTTTTTTCTCAGGAGTATTTTCTTTGCTTTATGTGCAAACTTAGGCCTTAGCAAAAGAGGAGATTTTGCTGCCTTGAGAGCACCAAGGGGAGTCATTTCATTCACCTGGGGATCTGTGCAAGTATAGGTGTTTGTTAATTTTGAAGGAACCTCATGACATCCCAACACAGCATTCACTGCTGCTGAGAGCACCTGGCAGAACGGTTACATCCTGTGCATCCTTTGGCAGTTTTTCTATGAAGCAGCTACAACAGAGCTACAGTACAGATGGTCCTTCATTTGGGGGTGTTTGGATCCAGACCCTTCATTTGGGCCTGTCTGAAGGGAAACAACTTTCAAGACATGCAAATATTTTGGTTTTAAAGCTATACAGGTATGGCTCAGCTGATTTCCCTTCTCTCCTCCTGTCATTCAGGCAATCCTAAGGCTTCCCCTACTGTAGGCAAAAAAATCTCTACTTCTTTGAGCTCTGCATCCCTACGCAACCCCTAATGCTGGGGACACAGCTGAGGAGACGGTCTGTAAGGGCAGGACAGCCCAGCAGCCTTGGTGGTGGCTAAAGTACCCTTGGGGACACCGACATTAAATGCTGCTCTGTGCTAGGGCTTATCCAGCTCTGTACTGGTGGATTTGAGGAGGAGCAGAAATAAGAGGTATCGTGTGATACTTAAAACTACCCAGCAGGATCTACTGCTTGCAAAGGATTCAGCCACAATAGGTTTATTCAGTCTCCTTAGTCATTAGAGTATTTTCAACATTGTTTTTTAAAGATTTGTTCCACCTTCTAAAGAATTGCTTCTCAATGCAAAAGCAGAATGATGAATACATCTTCCCTTTCCCTGCTGAATCCAACTTTCAAAAACATAATGCTTCTCGTCTTATTTCCTCCTCAGGTCAAAATAAGCCAACCAAATCCTGCAGTATACTTATCAATACAAACAAAAGATGCAGAAGTGTGGGTTTTTTTTGTAGCAGAAATAAACACAGTTTAAGGAATGATTTTCCTTTCATGACAGCTTAAGGTCTTTCAGACTTGACAGAACTGATTACTGAATCAAAGCAAAGGAAGGCAGTGAATGGAGTTTTCTTGCACATACCTGTAATGTTATACGCTCTGTGAGCTACCGGGAAGGAAGTGAAATGCTGGATAAGGAAAACCTAGAGAAGAAAAAGAAGATGGCATATCTTGGGATTAGCTCTAGTGTAACATACCACAATATGTTTACTTTTCTTTGCCTCTCCATCTCATATTTCTTCATGGGATCAGTCCCCAGCCTTGCAGATCCTCCCAGGAGTACAATGCCCCTTTCGTGTATTGTAAGAGTGGCACTGAGAGTACGGCAGCTTCAAAACATAAAAGGAAAAAAAGAGTCTCCCTCAACGCCATCATCATTTTTAAAAAAGGCAATTGATGTCGCCTGAAGCAGCAGCTATGAAGCCCAATTATACCACATTTCATTCAAGTGTCAAAAATTGGAATAATAATAACCAACAACAAGGAGCATATATAGGAACTAATGCAGCCATCCTCTTTTGTTTTGGCCATGCGTTTTCATAAATTCTTGCTTTGAGCAGACCCAGTGCCACATTCCTTCAAGGACTTTCTTGTTCACTATTGTTTTCAGTTCTTAACAATTGGCTTCCCTGACTACTTTCCTCGTGTTGACAGTCGCTCACAGAGCCTCCATATGCTCTCACTACTTGGGTAGTCAATCATTTGTGAATTAGCTACCCAATCAACTATCTACAAGAGGCTGGTAGTATTTATTCATTGCTGGTGTTTTGAGTGAATGTATTGCTTGCAAAAGGTGTCAGATTAAACACGCAGAAATGAATTTATTCACAGAATACGGATTGCATAGCTGGAAACAGAGAGACAAGCACTGGCCTGAGTTCACACTGGTTTTCTCTTGACTTTTGTTTTTTTGGTTTTTTTTTTTTCCTTTGTTCTGTTGTCGTTTAGACCATACCTAAGGTAAAACGTCCCTGGGCTCAGGAAGACTTCAGCCACCTGCTTACTTAAAATAGGATATTTGGAAAGAAGCTGGAATCTTGGCTGGAAGCAAGAGAGCGGCTCCAATGGCTGCCTCAGTGTGGAGGACAGAAAGTTTAAAGGAATCAAAGACATCCTGATGGCATATTTTTTCTCATCTAAGATCATGGAGGTACATACTGCAGCCCTGTGAAACACATTCCTCTTTGCATCAGCAATATTCCTGCATTCCCAGCTACATGGATGGAGCATTCATAATCCCTTGACAAAGAACACAAGAAGAACTTGCACATGATGCTATGTATGATCTCAGACAAAAGCAGTCCTTCTTTTAAGATCTGCCTTGAAACACAAATACAATACTTTTCTTAGCTGTCATTTTGGGGGAATTTAAAGGCGTTTTAATACTGGCCAAAATAGCCTAAAAGAAGCAATGCAAACCTGCAGAAAAGCCAAGCTTTCACAGAAGCAGAGTTGTTCCAAATCAAGATTTACACTTGCCCATCAGAGACACTGCCTAATTCAGACCTGGACAAAAAAAAACTTCACAAGGTTTAAATATACAACCCAGGTGAACTTGCATCTTTTTGTAAGAAAAAGGCCAAAAAGTTGAGGTAACGAGGCTGTGTTTGGTTATCTCACTTTACAACCAAGCTTTATGTTAAAAGAATAGCATACACATCCCCAGATGTTTCATATTTGCCATGTTTACCTGACTTTAGAGATTACAAGCAATCTACTTATAAGGAAAAAAAAAATAACTGCCAGTCCAAAGAAAATGTCACTGGTGATAAGAGATTCAAGCTGATTCCTTTTCTTCTCATGAATCATTGTCACAATAAAGGGTCTGCATGGCAACTGTGCCCTTAGCAATCATTGAAAAATCCCGTTCCTTTGAAATTATGATTTAGCTGGTACTTAGTGATGATGACAATGATGCACAGGGAGAAATGCAACTTAGGTGCTTGTCATAGTTCTTACTTCAGCTGAATTCCAGTAGCATTTACTATTCTGTATTAATGGAAATTAAAATATTAAACACTTTCTCATTAAGGTATGCAAATATGATTTACAGGGAACTAGTAAGAAAATGCTATTTTTAAGCAGGAGATATTATGGATAAGAACGCTTCAAGTTAGAGCTTCCCAGAAGAAATATGAAGTACTTGTTTGTACAGTGTCAGCTGAAAAAACACAAATTTGTTTCATTGGCAACAGCACATTGATACATATTAGGCCAATGACAATTTTCCTGAAGTTTTTCTTTCTTCAGAATTCATGAAGGAAATTTGAAACACTCAAGGCAAATGTTCAGTGCTAGGGACAGTATTGTAAAGAACCAAAGTGGAACTACCTGGATTGTACATTAAATAAAAGGCAGAGAATGAGCACTGAATGAATTTTTATATGTTCACATTACAACAAACTAGTCAAAGTTTCTGACCCCTGGCACAGCAGAAATCTTCCCAGTTTTGATATTTTCAATAAAATAATTCCCAAGAGGGCTGGGAAAACAGTCTCGCTCTCTCTTTTTCTTTCAATAAAATGAGACCCCCATCTGTATTATGAAAAAGAATACTAATAATTTGATAGTGTTATGAAGTAGCTTTTATAAAGCTTTTGCTTGGGATTTAATATTGCCCAGGAAGTCCATCAGATTTTCATGGCTTTGCTGGAGAAAGAAATGCGCAGCACTGAATGTCAGCTCCCAGTTCCTGCAGTCAACTACTCATACATCAGCAAACTGAAGGTGATGTTCTCAAATCTTCTACAGCCAACATAGGCTACAGTGGAAGGAATCTGGAGAGGAACTAATTTCAATAATGTGCTATCGGTGAGTCCCATTTGTACACAAGAAATTACCTGATAAGTATGAAATGCGTTCCCTACATTGAAATCACTTCAGAAGATCCCTGCTTTTAGGGCCCAGAGTATTTTTGAGTATAGTGCAAGATTATTACTTGAAGAAGAAAAAAAATAATGCAAGAGAGTCAGGCAGCAGTGTGTAATAACAAATAGGTGCATGTAGTCAAAACAATTAATGTCACTTTACAAGGTCTTTTGGAAATATATCAACAGAGGGAACCCACAGATGGTTCCTTTTCAGTGCACTTTGGAAAAGGGTACAATAGGCCATACTACTGTAAATCCCAAGATGAAAGATGAGAAGGACAAAAAAAAAAAAAAAGGGAGAGACAAAACAAATATTTTTCTTCTGAATTTGCTCTACACAAACAAAATAAAATAAAATTGGGAATGCTCAGCCAGGGGAAAGATTGAATCAGAGGATGGATGGTCTAATGTGACAGATACACCAAGCTGACCCATAATGCCATAACACTGGGTAGAGGACCAGAATTTTCCAGTGTTCAGCACCAATTAAGGCTACGTTTGCAGAAAATGTCCTTCCCAGGAGGGCCAGCATAGCAGAAGGCATTTGGCTCCCTCTTGATGTTTACAGAAATGTTTTCAGAAGATTTTCTTTTCCTGGCATGCTGCCCTCTCCTATACCTAGTTATTTAAACAGGACTTTGAAAGTCTTGATCATCACCTCCCTAATTCTCAGTTTCCTATCATTAAAATGGGAATAAAAATAAACTTCTTTCATGGCCAAGGAGCTAGGAGGACACATGCAAGGGTGCTTAATGCTCAGAAGCTTCACTGCTGGGGGTCAGATAAGGATATGATTTTTGCACCAACAATTCTTACTTTGTTCTTGTTGTGGTGTTACCCTTCATTAAGTACTCAAACATTCAGAATATAACCATTTCCTAAAGCAACAACACTCTCTGCTCACAGAAATCCTCCATTTCCAAAATGACTGAGCTGCATTGCTCGCTGAAACTGTCTCCCCCTTTCTGAGATGAGTCTTGATTCCCTTCCTTCACCTTCAGTTTGCCCACAGCTTTGTCCTGCTTTACTCAAGCAGGCAGCTGAGGAGCTTGGCACGTACAAGAGCATTATGTGTGTATGTTTGTGGGTATGTATGTACATATTTTTATATATGTGTGTATAGATAATAAAAATATATATGTGTGTACATGTTTAATCAGTGCTATTTCTGGGAAAGGACAGACATATATGAATATAACTCCAGTCATTTTTAAATACATCATTAGATGTATCAGAGGGAAAGAGAACAACACTCACTTAGTGACAGAAAGACTGTTTCTAGGGTTATTCTTGCCCTCATTGGCACCATGTATGTAATGATGACCCAGTGTTCTGTAACTCACAGTGACGCTGGCAGACAGCAAACGTTGCTGGAAGCCACGCCAAGAGGAGAAAAGAATGTTATTTTGCTCTTATATTTTCAAGTAGTCTTGAATTTGCCCTATTTATCACTAGTTAGTAGAAGGGACACAAGAGGTGAATTTGCCAGATAGAGCTATCCTGTTGGCTCTCTTGTTGCCTTGTCTTATGAACATTCAAAATCCATTTTTAAAAAGTGGCCATTTTTGAGTCACAGAAAGGTCAGGAGCCTGACGATAAAGTCCTGTGGTATCTCCCAGCTCTGGAAAGACACCACTTCAGGTCTGAGTAAGCCCCATTCACAAAAGAAGGCCATATTGCACATGATGTAGGCTCACCAGCCAGCTAATGGGTGGTGGTTCTCAGTGGGCCCAGGGAGGAGAGCAAAGATGACAAATTTTGTGGAAGATCTGAAGAGGTAATGAGATACTGCGGAAGTGTGCTGTGTAGGTTTGGGGTTTAATAGTGTGAATTAAACCTGATCTAGTGGAAGGTGTCCCTGTCAATGGCAAGGATGATGTTTAAGATCTCTTCTAACCCAAACCATTCTATGATTCTATGAAGGTTCTAAGGGGCAAATGCTGCAAAGGAAAAGCCTAGATAAACAGTATCATTTCCATCTTTGAAGGGCAAGTAAAAGTGGAATTATTTAATTATGTAAGTCATAACCACAGAGTGATTTCTCCTATACTCATCCCCTCTAAAAATGTTTGAAGACTTGTGCACATCTGAAGGAAGAACTCGGAATAAAAGATGGATCCTCCTCTATATTTTAACAATGACTTCTGAAGAGCACTTATCGTGTTTTACTCCAGAAATACATTTCTGCATGCATACAGGTGTAAGAAGTTTCATCAAGTTTGGAGAGAAAAGGAAAAAGCTTTTAACATGAGCCAATGACACAGTGGTTAAGGTGATACTTCCTTCCCCCTGTTTTAGTCAATTACTCCTGCACTCCTATGTGTGATCTCAGATCACTTTATTTCAGGAAAAGTCTGAGAAGAGTCCTGTGCTAAGAAGGAAATAGAATCATAGAATCACAGAATCATAGAATTACCCGAATTGGAAGGGACCTAAAAGGATCCTCAAGTCCAACTCCTATCCCTACATAGGACACTCCCAACATTCACACCGTGTGCCTGAGGGCATTGTCCAAAAGCGTCTTGAATGCTGGCAGACTGGGTGACATGACTGCTTCCCTGAGGAGCTGTTCCAGTGCTCCACCGCCTGCTGGGTGAAGAACCTCTTCCTAATATCCAATCTAAACCTCCTCGGGCACATCTTCCTGCCATTCCCTCTAGTTGCAAGAGAGAAGAGATCAGTACCTCTTTCACCTCCCTCCCTTGTGAGAAGGCAGTAACCTGCTATGAGATCCCCTCTCAATCTCCTCCAGGCTGAACAGATCAAGTGACTTCAGCTGCTCCTCCTACAACTTCCCCTCTAGACCCTTCACCATCTTTGTGGCCTCCTCTGGACACTCCCCAGTAGTTTTATGTCCCTTTTATACTGTGGCACCCCAAACTGCACAGTGTTTCAGGTGGCGCCGCACCAGTGCAGAGTAGACTGGCACAATCACCTCCCTCGACCATCTAGCAGTGCTGTGCTTGAGGCACCCCAGGACATAGCTGGCCCTTTTGAGGGCTATTTTCAACATTTGTTAATCTGTTTTCTTAATAGCGAGGTAAACAAACTGTGCTCCTTATCCAGGGCCTGGTAGAAATGGTGCAAAAAATTATTTCTGCTCTTACACTGACGGAGTCTACATGGTCTGTTGTGCCCAACCTCTGATTCTGTTACAGCCAGCCTACTCTTCAGAAAGTTTCACTTTCTTTAGGACACTTCATACAGCATTGTCTTGCCAGTGAAAAAAAAATAATATTTTTCAATACCTGAGGGTGCTGCTTTAACCTCTGTTTAGAAGAAGAAAACAGCCCTGTGGGTTTTGTGTTGCCTACCACATACCAATCCACAGCTTCTCCTCTGGTCTTATACAGATGAGCAACACAATCATCCTTTTTCCTTTTCCTGCTTAGTTAAGACAAGTTGGGCTCTTCTGCCTATCCAGATGATGATATTCAAGCAGTCTCTCCACTTCCACGTCAGCCCTCTCCATCCTTCTTCTACAATATCCCATATGATCACCTATTGCTTTTTGATTTATGCCTCTATTCTGCTGTGTCTGGGGAGATGCTAAGGGAGAAGGGTTTGTGCTGCTCACAGATGATCAGGCAAAGCTAATGAAGAATTGAACAGAGCTTGCTCTACAGCTCCACCATCTCCAGATCTTAACATGAAAACACACCATGCAGTGCTTTTCACTGACTGCAGGACATGAGGGGACTCTGCAGTCTATTCTGTAGCTTAGTAGCCCTCAGGGGGAGGTATTCCTCCAGGATGTCAGGGTGTACCTGGAATTGGAATGGCAAGAGAAGGCTTTGAGAGGCCTAAGTCATAAAGTAGTGTCCCAGCCTTCCTAACAACCAGGACCTTCTAGTTTTCTACTGTGGCAGCTGGGCTCTTGTGGACCTTACATCAGTCCTACCACACCCATACTCACAACTTAAAATGAGCAAACCTATTCCAGGCACCTCTCAGCCTTGGTTTTCCATCCAAAGCCGAATGAGGGCTATAATCATTTTTTTTTTGCCAAATCACAGTCCTGAACAAGGGCCTAGAAACAATTTTGGATTTCCTTTTTAACCCAAATCTTGAAGTGAACTTCGCACAAATTTTCTAGGTTTCCCAAACTCAAAAATAAAAAAAAAGTTATTATCTCACAATGGTCTGACTCTACAAAAGTTTTTCTTAATCACAACTAGTTTTACAGTGAACTTAATGAATAGCTAAGGTAGATAACAGAATGAAAGCAAGAGGCTCATGGGAAAGATAAAAGATGGTCAGAAAAAAACAAATATGGACTGAAGAAAGACAGACACAGAATGAAGGAAAATTCTTAGATGTCTTAAGAGACAGAATAGCAATAGGAATTAAAATCGTAGTTAGAAGTGCTCAATTGTCACCTCGTTTGGGTCAAGTGGGCCAATATCTCTCTCGACTGTTGTATTATTTCAAGATAATAATAGGCAAGGAAGGCTTTTTTTTTTTTTCTTTCTTCTTCTGTGGTGTGTGTATTCTTTTTAGGAAGTTCAGTGGTTTGTTTTTCAGATTTATTTTTTTTTTAATTATGTTTATCTTGCTTTCCTCATACCCCATTTGGTCACTGTTTGAACAGGAATGAATTCCCAGTCCCCGAAGCCCATATGCGATTTCTATGGAGTGATCCCAAATTACCTAATCTCAGCTCATATGCCAGTGCGCATTCACAGTTTAACATCTTTTTTTTCCTTGGAACTGGGCACAGAAACTGCTAGTTGGCTCAGATGTAAAAATAATACCCAAAACACGGAGGCCAAACTCTGCACAATAAGTCTACATATGTGGTTGGGCACTAACAAGCAAGTAAGAAAATGATCTATTTAAAGACTTACTTCTGATTTAAGCATTGCTTTGAAGCAGTGTGAGTAACCAGCAGAGTCTGGTCTCCATCAAAATTTTTCAAATATAAAAATTAAAAAATGATGATAATTATGCATTCTGAAAGCTGGATGGGGCCATGTTACACTGAAGCATATTTTCCAATGTAATTAAGGCTTTCAGCTGATTCCTTCCGACTGCAATTGTTATTTCAAATGTGAATTAATAAATCATGTCCATCTAGTTAAGAATTAAAATCAGTCTCAAGTATTCCTGCTTAGACCAGCAAACTTAAAGAGAGGAAGGGATGAATGCACCCAAGAAAATCTCAGTGGGGAAAAGAAAAAAGGAAAAAAATTAAAGAAAAAAGAAAGAGAAAGGGCCTCATCTTATTTAGGGTTTTCCAAGCATCTAAGAAACACACAAGATGAAGTTACATGACTCACACATATGGAAGCATTTTTCTAGATTTATACCAAAACAATATGCAAATAGTCTACTCCTACTTTCACTCATGACTGGCTGCAAATACAAAATTCAAGCTGAATAATGTTAACTGCCCACATGCTCTGCTCTAAAGGATCCTCAAGGGCTTCTGGTCTCTTGTGGTATACACAAAGCACTTTAGCTATCACAGTGAATTAGTGCAAGGCCTGGTAATGCACCTTTAAGTATGTGAGCCCTTTTAAGGCACTTAGAGGTCAAGTCTGTGGCTATATAAAGTACAACCTTTTGAACATTTATTTTCACTTGCCCATCTAGAGGCTCGTATGGCACGCAAAGGCAGTGTTTAATTTCATAAGAGCCCTTCAGATTCTGAATTGTCAGTCATCAACTGGCTCTGATAGCCAACCAAAGTTTACAGTAATGTAATAAGGCAAGGTAAATATTGGCAATTGGGCAGTGACTGCTCAGTATGACTGCTTCTTTCAGAAGTAATTGTCATTGTGAAAGAAAGTTGTCATTTTGCAAACGGACCTCTAAAGAGCAAGGCACAAGGCAGAGCAAGTCCAGATGGACCTCTTCCCTGGAACATAAACAAAGACGCTCTGTTCACTCCCTACCACAGTTCTTAGCTACCCAGGCCAAGAACAGTAGCTTCTGATATGTCATTGATCAAAAATTGTCTTTCAGTAAAGAACTTCCAATGCAAATATTAAATGTTCTACAGATATTACGACGCTCAAGTAGAAGTTATCTAAAATAAAATAAGACCCTAAGAAAGGACTTGTAGACACAGAAGTTAAAGAGATACTACACTATTTTCTCAGTCATCAAAGCAATGAGGTGGATCACGACATTAAAAAGACTTTATTTTGTCACAGACCCACTTAGAAATGAGCGTGGTTTTGCCCTGAATATTGAGGTGCGCTTTTTTTCCTGAGAGCAAATATCAAGTGTGAAAGGCACAGGATGTCACTGCTGTGAGATAACAAAAGCTGCCATGTTCATGCCTGGAGACACCTGAGCTTCCAGAGCTGGACAGCTCTGCAGCGCTGCCAGGCCAACTCTGCTCTTGGCACAGAAAGACTGTCTTTTCCTATTCTGCTGGGAAGTCCCCGAGTCCTTCAAAAAACACACCTGATCTGCTCAAAACAGCAGGTTCATCCACTCCCCCTGCAGAGCCGTCCTCTCTAATATTGTCCCCCTGTGTTGTTTATTCAGGACGTGATTTGGTTTTGCCTTTGATGAGTCCTGGATTAATTAAGAAAAAAGAATTAAAAAGTAATTAATAAGTAATTTAAAAAAAGAAAAAAAGGAAAGAGAGAGCACTTTGTACTTATGACTTATTGGTATATTAGTAGAAACAGTCAAATAAACAACTGTTTACCAGAGGTCAGTGCACCATGTCAGTTGTTTTGTTATTTCTGTGTGCAGTTGCTGAAACCAAAGACACAACTTGCTGGATGGCATGTTTTTCCAGTAAAGGCTTGTATGTATGTGCAATAGGTACAAGAGCAACATCTGTCTTCTCATGTATTTTTCAGTGCAACTCAGTCTCTTCTCGGTATTTAGTCCGTATTATTTAAATCACATTTACATGGGACAGATTTTCTCTATTGATTAAAAGGAAGATGAAGAGTTAGGAATTTTGTCTTATTGATCTGGATATTCATAATGCCAATGAACAAATAATGCAACAAATAACGCTCAGAGAGGATGTTTGTTGGTTAATGTCATGTGCATAGTTATTGTGTGGTGATATTAATCAACGTCTTATAGCTTTTGTATCTGCTTTATCTATTTTATTTTTTTTTTGTAGCTGCTTTATCGTACAGTAGGTACCTGGCTAGGAGATCTTGCCATTTTGAGGTTTTGCTCGTTACTGGATGCTTTGTCCTTGCCCTGAAAGCTCCCAGTGTCAGGCAATATTTCCATTACTTGCTGATTTTGTAGGACAAGGCTTGCTGTGAAAGCTATACACTTTTCTCTTAGCACTTCAGTGCTTCCACTACCAGCTTAAGCCAAAGCAGGTAAAAGAGGAAGAAATCTCAAAATAAGTTGCATTATTTAAAATCTAACAACTATTCTGGGAAGAAATATGAGATTTAAGTCAAGACACTACTTGTTCAGTGTCTGGGAATTAGCAGGTACAAGAGATGTTCAGAGAACCAACTTCCAGCACTGGGCAGGGATCACACTGTGGGATTGATCCAAGAGAGACTGTGCTGCCTCACAAGGATCTCTTATTATCTGGTTCTTATTTCAGAGAAAGCAGGTTCCACTGCAAATCCTCACAGTATTTTTAGGGTAGAAAAGGAAGCAAGTGGGCTGGTTTAGTGCAATGGAGCAAGAAACAGCAGTGATGCCCCCTTCCCTCCTGTCCTGCTCCTTCGGTCTTTTACAGCTTTCCCACATGCCTGTAAATAAAACCACTCTCCCAAAGTTACTTGAAAGACTGATGTAAGGACACTCAGTACCCCTTGTATAGTTAAGCAGTTATTCGGTTTGCTGAGTGCCACTGCTGTCAAGGACAAGAAATATATTCACGACTCCATTCCGCGGTTCTAACATTATGAGTTTGTTTCATGTCAAGAAGCCCTACAGAAAAAATGTTGCAGAGGATGGTGGAAGAAATGCATTTAAATAAAGAGAGGAGAAACACTGTTACACCCTCGCCCTTCAAGATGATGCATAGTGGAAATCACAATACTGCACTGAGTAACAGTGGTCAAATCAGTCCCTAGTTAGGACAGATTCCAGTAATCACTGAAAGATAGTGGTGCAGATATGCAAAAGCTTATAGTACTAAATGGAGAGGGTGGACTACCATTTGCAAAACTCGTGATGACAAATATCCCACCAGGTCTTGGGAGAGCTCATCCCTCCCTTGTAGCAGTAAGACACAGTATTCACTTTCCACCATGGCTTCCTCTCCCAGACAGGGGAGGAGCAGACATGCCAAGCCTCGAGCGACAGCATAATGACATTAATTTTCCAGGCATGCTGATGACAGCTCCGGAGGCTGGAATTTGAGTAATGCAGGTCGCACTGCCATTGTCCTGTCTCAGTGCAAAGGGGTCAGACAGCAAGCAGACTCCAGTGGCTTGCATTATGTGCAAGGCACACAGCTTGAAGCGAAGTATACCCTATCAAAACTCAGCAAAAAAGAAATGATACGCTGCAGAAAACAAGGCTGTTTTCTGCAACTGATAAAAGGTGTCACAACTGACTAGTATCAACATGTCTGTAACACAATAATAGGATAGTTGTTGTCCACGCTGCAGCTCATAGTTGATAGTTGTGAGATTGCCTGGCTTATGCAGGAATGAATGTTTTGGTTTAGCCCAGGCATGTTTTGCAGCACAGCTCATGGAGCTGCTGACCTTTCCAGGCAATAGCTGTAACAAACTGACCAATAGGTATCTGGCTGATGGACAAAAATAGTCACATATTCTTCCTTATCTCCACTTTTCCCCTTATCCCATTCCAAGCTACATGTAACATTTCTACCTAATATAGCCTCCTGGTAAGTCACAATAGTCTGTCATCACTTAGAAAATGCATATGAGACACTTTGTTGATCTTTCCTGTTCAGAGTTCAAACCCCTCTGCTAATAGCAACACTGTCCAGAGCAACTGCTAATCCTCTGAGTTAAACCTGTGACGTTCCAGCATGACCAATTAAGCTGCAGATAACTGCCTGCCCGACAGAATGGAGAGACTCAGTACAAAACTCACTGATGATGCAGAACTGGTGAGAAATGAGAACTTTAAAAACAGCAATTGTTCGGGTTTTGTTTTTTTTTTTTTAATTGCTACCACTGCACAATATTAGCAATACTTTCAGATTCCTCACACAGCCATCTTATGGCTTCGTCGCTAGCAGAAGGCCATGGGGACAAAAGTCAGTTTCCCTCAGAGGTCAGAGGTGCCCACAGCAACAACTGAGCATCGCAAGTTCAGCTGGTGGAGGAAAGCGTCAGTTCCCTCAGCTCACAACTATCTTCTGCACGCTTACAGAAGAGGAAATCAGGACTGCAGCAGGACAGTGATATATTGGTAACAGCAACACAGAACTTGGAGCAGACCTGTCCTCAGCAGGCATCTATTGAGGCAGCACACTCTATTTGTCCTCCTCCCTTGTTTAATTTCCAGCTTTCCTCATGCCCAAGGTACAACTTGCTAGGTTCCCCCAGCCTGCCCTAGCTCACTGACATGTAAGTCTCACTGTTAGATGTGTCAACCATGTGCTTGGTCTTTACAGCTGCTATTGATTCTGGCAGCAGAGAGCTTCAGCACAGTAAAGATATGTACAAGGGGCAGCTGATCACCATCTTCTAAAAAGGGATGTTTTAGCCCCTGAAGACACTGCACTCAAAACTGCTCAGCTATGGCTTCAAATCCTGAGCAGACGCTCTATGAAAGAGAAAAAGTCTCCATTTTTAGAGAAATGTGCCTGCCTCTCCGTGATAATCTGGCCCACAGAAAGTAGTGACAATGTGGCACTGCATGAGATTTGAAGGTGTGAAGTTAAACCAAATAAGGACATTTCTGGCTTTATCATAACCACTTAAAAGCCACCAAGTTTATCTTCCATGCAAGGTAAAGAGTGATTTCAGGAGCCATATATAAAGTAGGTCCAAATAAATTTTATACCTAGAATTTTCATGTTTCTCAATGTAAGTTACAAATCAACATGAATTACTAGTAGCTGATAGTTGTTGTGTTTAATATTCAAGAAACTGGTTCTTCCTTGACTGACCCTTCATTGCTGTATAAATCATTCCATAGTAGTTCCCCGTTCCGCCATTGTAAGGTGAGGCATGTCCCAATATCCCTAGGATCTCTCTAGCTAAGTTTTAGGGACTTGAGAACTAATATGTTACCTAAGATCCAGCCAGGAAACAGCTGTGGAAGAGAAGAAATGGTAGCACTGAAGAAGAGCAAGTAAAACTTTACCTGGAGACCATCTTTTTTAAAAGGAAGTATAACCCATGAAACTCAGCATTTGTTAGGACAACCAGTGAAGCCAAAAGCATTGACTGTTTTCTATGCACCTATTCACCACGAAACCCTAAGATCTTCCTCCCTCATCTAGAGAAGGTTAGCTTAGTGAAAATGCAAGTGAGCAAGTACAGATGGAGCTCCTATGCCCACATCACACAAAACCGTTCAAACAAATCTATGAGGTTCGTTTGTTTCCAATCCGTCTAAATCAAGCAGCATGGATTAGCTTGCAAACCTCATCATGAATGGAACCCTACAGGGCTCACACAGCTCTAATTTTAACCTGCGCCCCCATACTTTGCACAAACACATATATCCATGAAACAGAATAGCATCTATATCCAAGACTAGCTTAGCTGTTCACTGCCAAGAAGTAGATTAGAGTTCAATTCATTCTGATTAAAGGATTGAACTGATGTGTGAGCCAATCCTGATTTCTGCCCAACATCACACACTGGCCAAGCTGATTCTGGCTTTTGTGTAGGCATAAAAATTGTCTCCTCCTGTTTTCAGTGCTTACTCAAATGGGAACAACAACAACACTCAACTATCAGGCATGGATCATTTCTGGCATGTATCCATAGCAAAAATGGTCTGCCCAAAGGGGACTATTGCCACAGAAAACACCCTTGGTGTTTGAGGGAAAACGAATCTACTGTGTAAAGCACTCCCTGCACCTTCTGTGTGGGTAGCACACCCACTACCCACTCCCAGCAATCCTCACAGTTGAACCTGCTGGAGCAAAGGGCTCTTTCCACCCTGCCTGCCTCCACACAGGCCCCAGCCACTTGCAACACCCAAGGGGAACTCACAGAAAACAAAGCTGTGATCCATACCCTGGTGTGCCTCCACACCAAAACAAAAGGGTCCTCTTCTGCCATCCATAGTAGAAAAAAGTACGTGAATCTGTGAGCTACTTTTGCCAGCAGTACCAACCAAAATACTCCAGAGGTAATCTAAAAGTATCTTCTCAATCCATCTAACAGAACTAGGCTGTGTCCAAGCTGCTGTTATTTCCCCCTTCTTTGCAATGGCCACCAGAGATACAGATCAGCATGCACTTCCTAAGCTCCAGGGGTGGCATTTGCAGCCTGCCACAAAGGTGCCTGGAACATCTCACATCTGATGCAGCTCCCTCCTCTGCTTTGTTCAATGGGACAGGCATGATGCATACCTACCCCTCTCCTGCTGTCTGCATCATTGGTCCTGCATGTGCAGGCACATTGTGTGGGTAGGTAGTGTAGGTGAAACAAATTAAACTGGAAGAAAATGGCAACTCAGAATTGAAAGAAAGGCCATTGCTTGAAGCTGTGTGAAGTCCCCAGCCCCTGAGGAGAGTGGAAAATGGGAAACTCAGGCTTGGTTTCCAGAAATTAATAGTCACACAAATAAAACACAAAGTGACTCAGACAAGCATGTTTTCATACACGCGCATACTGTATTACCCTTCTGCCAATAACGGGAGTGAACAGAAAGGCACAGATACCCAGTTCATGTTCTGAGCACACAGAGTGACAATCCTCCCTGGCACAGCCCCTGCTGCCAGCAGCCACACATTACTCCTGCTGCTGAAGGTACAGGTGCCCCCTTGAAGCTGCATTAGTTTGATCTCAACCTTTTATGTCAACAATAATCTTTTTTTATATATTCCCTTGTCACTGTTTCTCTTTCTTGTTTTCTTGTCTTTGTTCATGTAGCTACATTTTGCTTTTTTTTTTCCCCATGAACTCTTACACCCCCCTTAAGTGTCCCCACAGTAAACAGGTATTTACACAAAGTGGCCACGCGTGGTCTTAGTCAGAAAAAATGTGGCTGATGTGGAGAGCAGCAAGATTTCAAAGGGGTGCTATACTTGCCTCTTTCTGTAGACCCAGAAGTCAACTGAGAAGAACAAAGCCTTTGAACAGTCCCACTGATACTTTTTGTCATGTACACAAAATCACTCCATATGGCACAGATCTCCAAGTCCAGAGATACTGTAGGCATGCATACCTGTACATGGCCACATATAAAAGACTGTTTAAAACATGTTCATGATATACAAAACATACCATGAGAAACATGGCAAGCAGTCTATCACAAGGCCTTTACAGGACCTTTATAAAGGTAAGTCCTTCCTCACTGGATGTTTTTTTCTAAGTCTGAGAAGCAGGAAATAGCTTGTAAAGTTTGGCACAGGTCCCTGACATTTTTGTCTACTATTGATCCTCTTCACAGCTTTTCTCACTGGTTTTGGAGAGCAGAAACTGAAATGTTTTCTGGCTGAACCTATTCAGGATTCCTCGTTGGACAGTATTAGCCCAAACAGAGTTTCTGGGAACAATGCCAGAAGAAGGGAAGTATCATCAGAGTGGGCAAAACTATTAGCTTAAAATTGAGCTACCCTAAAGTCTTGTCAGCAATATACTGGAAGATCTGAAAAAAAAGATGGATGTAATTTTGGCTTTTGTTCCTTTTTCCTGACCTAGTGAATCACCTGTAATGCCTATTCTCATGTAGCCATGGCCAGTGACTTTGTCTGTTACATTAGCACATTTTCCTTCTCGGTAAGAAGGACAGAGAGACTAGAGATGAAAAGGTTGGTTTGGACCCATTTGTTATAACTGTGTTGTCTGAGGCAATACATGAAACCTGTCACTGTCTCCTGCAATTTCCCTCCCCCGTGCCATTTTTTTTTAGTTGCAGATCATGACCAAGACGCTGGATCATGATGCACTAAGGAAATATTAATTCCTTTGCTGTTGCATCTAAAAGCTAAGATGACGAATTTCTGTGCCATGCTACATTATACGGGGATAAAGGAACAAAAGGGTGAAGGACAGTGGCTGCATGGTGTCTTAATCAGATGCAGATCAGCCTAAGAGCATCAGACCATCAAATCCCTGCTCTGCAGCAATCGTGCACCTTTAGTCAAGCTCTGAATGGGCTGAGATAGATTCAGGGCTTTATTGAAAGATCATACAGGATGACTGCAAAATCCCATTACTTGTTGATTAAGTATTGATTGCCTCAGTATTAACAAGCCAGCTAATATGAAGTGACCTCTGAGGCCACTGGTTGGAGAAAAAAAAAAGACAATTTACTAAAACAGGCAGGCAGATGAATAAGAGGGCTAGATCTGCTCTTGGCTTTTAGCTTCGGTTAAAATGTCACACTCGATAGTGCAGATCAATGCCCACTTTATTTCCTTGCAGCCGTCTTATTACCATCATGAGGCTGCCTCCTTTGATGCTTTTTAATGACCCTCTGAACTGCGTGCTCTGCTTACCCACTGCCTTTGACTAAAAGGAAAGGAAAAGCTTTTTTTTCCCCTTGCTGGTGATGGAGTGGCTGAGAACGTGACATTGTGCCAGTATAAGTGGAGCAATGAGGTTTCTCGGGTCACCAGTGCTGCGACTCTGCTCTTTCACTTGGCTTCTAGCTTTTCTTTCTTTCTTCTCTAGATTTCAAAAAGTATTGCTCCTTTTCGTAACTTCAAAACTGGTGAGATATTAAGAGACTACCCACTGACAACTTCTGCCCAACATTCTTATTTGTGTTTTTAAGGGCAATAAGTTTGGCAGCTTGTTACATTAGTTCTCCTGAAAAGCACCTCATCCAATCATTTTGAATTTAATTTTTTTTCTTGTTGCTACTTGCAAATACAAGAATTATATTTGATGGTGAATACAGAGCACTAAGGTATACAGTTTGAGTCTCCTGAACGAAAATTGGAGCATATTAAGAATCCTGAAAACTCCAAGGCTTTCCTCTTCAACATGTACAGTCTTTTAATCTAACCCTATGTATTGAGTCAAACATCAATTTCATGTCACAGAGAAGACAATTCTTAAATTCAAAATTCTACAACATTTACATGAATAGTTTACTTCCCATTTTATAGGTTAGCCTGCGAATAATTTGATGATTCGAAAAAGTCAACAAATGCTACGCGGAATAGAGATGATTCCGTACCTATCAGGAAAAGGCATAAAGAGTGCTTGAAACTCCTGGAAAAATACAGGACACAGGGAAATAGCTACTCTGACAGCAAAGATTTTATTCTCCTTCTGAAATCCTGTAAATCTTGTAAGTCAAATTTGAATGGATGTTAATGTAGAGAAGTGAGTGGGCAGAAAAATTAAGTGGAAGGTAACCGAAAAAATCATATTTCTAGGATGAGCCTTAGTTTTAAACAAATAGCAACAGCAGTGGAAACTTCTGGTTTGGAAGTTACCAGTGGGAAGTGTGGTAGGAGTAGTATTTCCTGATGACTTAACAACTGCTGGCCTGATTCAAATCATGGAAAAGTTTCCCACCAATTTCAGCAGACTATGGTACTTAGAATGTAAATATAAAAATCTCGTTTGTTCAGCAGTAACAAACTGACATAATTCAAGTGCTTTAACTTTAATTTCTCTCTCTTCCCCCTTGCAGTCTTACCACTCTTCCTTTTCTGTGGTTTTGTGGTAAAAACATATACAAGAAAAATAATAAGCAACAACAGGACACTCTTTTGGGAGCATGCAGCAGTTTCGGTAATACGCAAAGCCATGCTCATCCTCAACTGCGGAATCAGCCACAAATGCAGAATCTGGCTTCTTATTTCCTCCTTTCCCTCCTCTCATCTTCAATGTGATGCTCTTAAAAATCAGAATCACAGGGATAATCTTTGGAGTGCAAGAACCTTGATGGAACGACTTAGATTATTGCTGTATTACTTTTATTTATATAGTGCCATAAACGTGCATGATGCTTAGCAGAAAAAAAGACACCACCTCCTGCACCAAACAGTGCAGAACCCTGGTTTAATACAGACAGATAATTTCAAACACACATGCACACCGCCTTTCCTTGCTTATTTGCAAAGGGGTACAGAGCTTAGGGAGCTTGTTTCTTTTTTTCTTTTTTCAAATTAGTCAAAAAATCCCTCTTCAAACTGTAAGCCCAGCTTGAAGGCTGTTGGCCAAATGGAGGCATGAGGGGCTCAGATCTGGAGTGAAGCCTAACAGGCTTGTCCATGAACGTATGCCTCTCCAGCATACTGCTTGCTGCAGCTCTAATTATAAACTACCCCTGTAGATACACAGGAGTTCTAGTGAATTAAGCAAAAAATTTAGACTGGCTGATAGGAAACAAGTTTTTGCACAGCATTCCCAATAAGAAATTATACACTTGTTATGCATTACAGTCTGTGCTCAAAATGCTATTTCAGCATTCTAGGTATTAAAAAAAGGAATCTTATGTGGTCATGTGGTGAAAGACTGTGAAGGATTATTTAAAGTAAACTGTAGGGAAATATAAAACAAACCCAGTTAATTTATCGCAACAGTGAAGATGCATAAATAAGATGTTTATGAACAACAAGGACAGTTTACCTCTTATTCCAAAGAATTCACATTTTCAGGAGCAAAATATTTTTTTAAAGAAAAACGATACCAGTTTTGCTCAGCCAAACAATTTCATATGGGAAGTTGACTGAAAATCTTAGTTCAATTTACTTTTCAGCATTTCTAATTATAAACAAGATACCTTAAATCCAGTGACAGCAGTGCGAATCTTTTGAAAATACCTGCATTAGATCAAACAAGGAAGTTGGTGCCCAGCTAGCTTTGAGAAGGTGCAGCCCATGAAAGGAAACATTAGGACAAGAACCTCAGCAGCAAGTATCAGCCAACATTCATTGTTTTTAATGGTGTTACTGCAGCTCAGTATAGATAAAGTACTAGTTAATTGCACGTAATTTGTATATATCTTTAATGTAATATTGAGCAAATTATGAATTTACATACCCCTTCTCCTACACCAAACTTCCTCAATGGCAGTACTGCAAAAGATGTCAAAACCAACAGTCATTGCCTCAACACCAGCTTGATAGTACATCACTTGGCTTTTCATGATTCAGCCAATTTCCAAAAGTGGAAATCCTGAGAACACTTAAAACAGTTTGAACCAATGCACAACTGTGGACACTGACCTTCATTTTTATGAGCACAGTTTATAGCAGAGCTACTCGAAGCCCATCTCTGGCTTATCTGGATTTATGTCAAGGTTGTGTTGTTCCCAGGCTTCCAAATGGTATCTGCAGCCTGATATTCTTTCTTCCCAGTCCAAGAGGTCATACCTCTTTCCAGCAAGCACAGCCTTAGCTATGGTGAGTTATGCACTTTTTAACAATTTGAAAACCCCAGGTCTAAAAAAGAACTACAATAAACTCCAGAGGGTCAGCATGCAGCATTCTACTCTCCTACACTACAAACATGCGTGAAGAGCACATTAAAGCTAGGCAAGTCTTCTAGCACAGTGTTATTTTACCTACATAAGGCATTTCACCGTCTTTAAAATAATGAGCTTTTCCAATCACTGCTCATTTAATAATGCATGCTGTACTCTTTCCTTACAAACTTTTTCTCTGACTTGTTCACTTAGCCTGTGAGTTCTGCATGGAAGGGTCAGAATTTTATTTTGCATTTCTGATGTTTAACAGCACAGCACCCTGATTTGTTTAGAGTCCATACACACTGCAACACAAGTAGGAGGTGAAAAGGAAAAGGTTTGTCATCAAAACTTCATGGCCACCAGCATTGCTCCAAGTTAGGAGGCCACTGAGATGAAGTGGGGTACTCAACTGCTTGCATGGTTGCTGTTTCAGGCTTTTTTCATACTCACACAAATATCATTGTGTTGGTTCATGATTTCTTTCCAACTGGAAGCCTGCTTTCTTAACCACACAGGCTAGGGAATTACTGGATTGGAACCAAAGAGGGCATTCAGAAACAGGAAAGCAGTCATGAAAAAAGCCCTAGCATATCAAACTGTTCGTGAGACGTTCCAAATGCACCCTGCAACAGCTCAGTTTCTTCTGAAAGAGAGGAAGTACATGTTTTTATCCGCATCCTGTGCTGAACTCCTTGAAGGGAAAACATAATCTTTGGACGATGACATGTTTTTATAATTCAGGTAGCACTTCCGCACTGGGGTATGTGATAGACATTCTCAAACACACCAACTGGACAGCCAGATAGATAGATAGAATAGACAGATCATATTTCAGTAAAATGGCTGCCTCCTCAGGAATGCCAATTGTAATTTAAAAAATGGTGACAAGTGCTTCTTAGCCTGTGAACTTTCATATTCCTGGGCTGAGCAAAATGGGTGCAGTTTTATTTTAAATTTTGCTAGTAATGATACAGTATACAAAGTGACAGACCACAGGGTTTGAGTAGAATGCTAACATTGTTCTTTTTCCCTTTTAAAGGTCACGTGCAAGAAAACCTCCCTAGTTAAATCTATCCATTTAAAATCCCCATTAGGTCACAAAAAGCAGCCTCAATACGCTAAGAGGCTTCATTTGAAAATACATGCCAAGGTCTAGCTTCTATAGATCTGCTTTATGAAGTGATACTGTGGAAGGTATGCTCCAGTGCTCTGCTACAAAATCTTTGATTTACTTTTGATACCTATTTTCACCCTTTCAGATGAGACCAGATTTCTGTGCATATCACGTTTTTAAAAACAAAGGAAACAAGCAGGTGTTGATGTGCGGCATATAACCACAACAATTCTAACAACATTTGTCTAAGGGGGATGAATAACACTTTTCAGCAAGTTATAGACTGAGTGTAATGAAAATAGGATTGAAACCCCCTCCTGAATTGGGGCCTATCAAGCATAAATTCAAGTTTCACTTTAATTTGTTACAGGACACTGTTGAAAAGAAACAGCATTTAGAGATTACTGAGCAGATGCTAGTGTTGGTTCAAACAGACAACGTTAATAATCTTGATATTACTTAATAACACATGTTTTCCCTTCGAAGACTTTTACTACAGAGCAAAAAGCACACTGCAACCCTGATACAGAGTTCACTTGTGACGCAGACAGCACATTCAGCCAAAGTCCAGGCGGATGGAGAAGAGTCTCCGGCACAGTAGTCAACTGTGTGAGGTACACAGCACTAAGTACTTGTCTATATCATGTCTGAGTGAAACCTAAAGCATTGACATTGTTACTAATCAGGAAATAGATTGGTTTTTACTTCCCACCATTCTTTTACACAAAATATTTTAACAACAGTAGCAATTTAACAGAAGAAATGTATGGAAAAGCCCACCACTTCTTCCAAGGAAGTTGCAACTGTTCTGTCACCAGTGGAAAATATATCACATTTGATGAATCACAGTGTCTTCCACACTTACTTCAACCTAGATGCAATATGCAAAATGTCAGGAAAGATGAGCTAGACAGCAGATCCTCTAATCTAAGGAGTAAAAAAAACCCATTTATTGGGTCTTTGAGAACAGAAATTCCATGTTGAGACAACTGCTTTGCATTTCCAAATGAAATAATATTTAAATACCTTGGCGTAGCATTGCTGGGTTGGGTGGTGCTGATTTTACTTACGCTAAGCAGTGATTTTCTTTGGTAGCAGTCACATTTTTTCCAAGAGGTCAGCTGATGTGTGGATGTCACATGCTGTCCCATAATAAAAAGCACATTTTCTACAATTTTATAAGAATCAAAATTCATAACACTTTATATTCAAAAGATTTTTAATTAAGTGCCACATTATTGCTACTTGCATTGCTTTCTCATTATGGATCAAACTTTCAAATGAACTCACAGATACATTTTCAAGTGCTCAGTATTCTCTAGATTTTAAAGAGCTCATCTCCTATTTTAGCACCTAAAAAAAGAGCTAGTGTTTCAGTAGTGTTCAGAGATATTTCTGTTAATAAACCTGCCCTATACATCTGAAATAACAGCAAGTATACACATCACTTTATATACTCTAAACACCTTTTTTTAACACAACACTCCTGAGAAGTGGTGTGCTGGCATGACTATGCCGATCAATGTTAAAATATTTGAAAAGCTCAGTTATTTCATTTGGTTTGTAGGCTTGCAAAAACAATCCTATGAACAAAGCTCTTCAGCTTCAATTGGCGATTATTAAAACTTTAAAAGAAACACATCCTACAGAAAACAATTAACAACATCTGAAGAGTCCTCTGTCTGCCTTGATGTCTTATTCTGGATGGTTAATTATAAATTAAATTTATCACATACATGCAAAAAATGTACATATAGTCGCTCAACAATTTGAGATAATATAAACATGAAGGGAAAGACTTCTATAAAGACAACCGCGTGAAAAGTAGAACGATTAGCTCCAAATGATTATCCCTGGAATCTGACAAACTGTACACACACCTTACTTTAGCTCAAATTTGCCTTGCCAATCAGGTTGTTAAATTGCATAACAATTTGATGCTTCATAAGAAAAGATAGCACCCTGTGTCTTCGCTTTGATAGCGGCAGTCAGAGAAATTGATGTCTATTTCCTGCCTACAATCTTTTTTTTATTTTTTCCCCTAATTTTGCATTTTTACTGGGAAATATATTACTTTGCTTTTTTTCTTTCTTTTTCATGAGACGGTATTCCCTATGTATTGTTAATCATTTTGTTGTGACCACATACACACCCCAAAATAAATAAATAATTCTTCTGAATTCTTTCAGGGATACTGAGAAGCATAATCTGTGTTGCGTTCACTTTGTTATTACTTTATGTAAGAGGTGACACAAAACCAGCAATGCCAAATCAGTCTCAAGAAATACATATGCTTTCTCTCTGCCACACATATGTGCACACACAAAATACATGACACTTGTTAAGTGGCAGTGATGTACCAAGAGCATCTTGTACATTTTACCTTCGTACATTTATGCTCATTATTAAATACAAGAGATTAAATAGTTTCATGAGAAAGGCAGAGGAAAATGGCTTTACTTCCGTTTGCGTTTTCAAAATACAAATGAGCCAACACTATACGAAGAGCAGCATTATCATGACAGTAACAAAGGGAACTGGCAAGCTGGAAAGAGGGACAGTAGCATGCTATTCTCCTACTTCCAAGTCCCTCTGGGGGCAGAACACAGACCCTACTGAACAAACCAGTCTATATCACAGTTTTCTTTCCTTGCATCACAGAAGCAAGTATTGTATCACTCTGAAAGACCACAATACTTTGGTGATTTGTGGCTGCCAGTTTATACATTAAAAATAACTGAAGGCCATTCTTCAACTCTATCAGTAACATATGCAAATTTTGCTTGATGGCTTTTAGCAGGTATATTTATTACTACTTTTTCTATGCCTGCTATAAAACGTCGAGAATCTTCTGCATAGCATGTAGAGGCAGTGAAATCTCAATGCAGCATACTTTGAGGCTCCTAATAATTGATTTTACTGACCACATGTGAAGGGTAGGGTAAGCCTGAGCACTAGATGTGCTGTTCATTTATAGGAAGACAGTGCACTTGCAGGCAGGGAATTTGGTTAATTGCATAGATTGGCATGTCAGAATTCCCTCATGACAGGCTACTTAATGTAAAAACATTTCTTACTGGGTCTTGCTTCTGCATGTGATCTCACCTTCAGTTACCAGTATCATTAAACACATTCAAGAGTGGAAAAGGGCATTTGAGTCTATGTGTGCCAGCTCATATCCTCACATGGTGAGATTAGATCAACCTCAACTTCCACCAAACTATCCATGTGCCTTGGTTTTCACTTGTCTAGACTATTCTTTTCTCTGTGTGTGGCCTTGATTCTCCTTCTTTCTTTCTTCATGTTAAGTGATTTCCATTAAGAAAATAATCTTCCACTTTGACCTCTGATAGTTTCCCCCTCACAAACCTGCTGCCTGTCAAAGAACAATCCCTAAATGGCACATTTGTGTGGTGAAGGGCTGCCCCCTTGAGTACATTCTCTGGCGCACCCGGTCTAATATCAGATTGAACATGGGGGGCCTATAGACACCTGAGAAAAGAAAACATCAAAACCAGCGATTGCCTCTCACTGATCTCCAGCAGGAAGAATAGGATTTAGTTATTCCATCAAACACTTGTAGCCCGGGAGTACAAGGAGTGTGCTGCAGTGGTCAGTCCCCAGCATCCGAGGACAAGTGGCACGTGCTGTCTTTTGAGATGTTGCTGGGTTTCCCTTCTGTTAAGACTGGGAAATAACAATAGCATTGAGTTTTTAGAGATCCTTATGCTGTGGTGATATTAGCTTTTATTCTAAGGCCAAATCTCTCAGGGCTGGTTTGAACACTTGGTTGACACAAGCTTCAGAATGAAGCCATTTAATTGAAGTGTATGTTGCAATGCAGCAACATAAGAAGAATACACCTAAAACAAATTCACTTCACGTATAGTCTTCGAAGTAAAGTGTATGCTAGGAAAAACATTCTCATCATACGAGACATTACATGAGTGAGGCAGCAAAGCCCATGACTATATTATACTATTCAACCTGACTTCTGCCCATAATTGTGTGGAAAACCACAGTAAAATCGTTTCATGTCATCCTTGAAGCTGGTAGCTGCAATAGCTGGACAAATTTCTTCTGAAGGATATCTGATAGGTATTGCACAGCAGGAGACTTAGAGGACAGGGTGTGATATTTTGCCATTAGCAAAATAGTTCCACAGTAGCAGACAATGGGATCCTTACCATTTGTTCAGTCAAAACAGTTCATTAAGACCATGTGAAGCCACAAAATCCTGACTATCAATGCCACCTTCCCACATACTTGGAGACTCTAATGCCTCAAAATGATGTTTTAAGAGGAAAACGTTAAAATATGACCCACCTTCAGGCATAGCAGTCTCTGAGAGAGAGGTTCAGATTTATAAGAAGAAACGGAGTTTTATGTATGAATTACTTCAATCTTTGCTATTTTACAATAAGCAGGTCTATCTCTTAAGATGCATTTTAGTTTAGTCATCAGTCTAAATACATTATCTCAGAGAAATGAAGAATTTCACCTTTTGCCTGTTTGAGTTCTTTCTTCCAGAGCTAGGTTCAGCTGGACTCAACTATCAGTCAGTGAGCAACCTGGTTACTGTTAGACAGTTCAAGTCCTCAACTTCCCTCTAGGTCTCCCTTTCATTTTTCTTTACTTGTTTTGCTTCATATTTGTGGAAGACAGGTAGGGTTAGAGGGTTTTATTCTCTGTTTTGGAGAAGAAAAGATAAATATCCAAAAAAGAAGATGAAATTTTCCATTCACCTTGAGGTGGAAGGAGGGCAGGGAAAGGGTGAAATAAGTAGAAAAAGGTAGAGCTGGAGGACAAAAATGAGATTCTGCCTGGTGTTTCATTAAACAAAACAAAAAAAAATGCAATTGGTTTGGAAAAAAGAACAATTTAATTTTGTAGGTAAAAGGCTCCTGGCTTTACTTCCTAGTGGAACAATTTGGTTTTACGAGAGAAGACTTTCCAAGCCAACCGTGACTGTACATACGGCACAGCTTGATACCTGCTCTCTGTATCCTGATGGCTCAGCTACCGAATTTGTCACATTCTTTTGCTGCTCTGAGATTTTCAAGAAATGTTGTAGTGCTTCCTGCTCTTAGGAGTTATTTACTGAAAATTTATGAGTCTGCAGAACTATCTGCCAAAAAGTAAAAGAACCAAGTTCAGGGTACCTCTTAAATGTCCTCCTCACAGGACTTGTTTCATCCCACTACAGGCCTTTCCATAGGCCCTGTCCCAGCAGTTGACTTCTCAGGCTCCAACTCAAAATGGTTCTAACCACAGTCAACTCTAATGAGCCTTCTGATGCCATTCAAGCATGCACAAGTTTCTAAGCAGTGAGCTGAATCCAAGCCTCTATGCTTTGCTCTGCTGGGATTTGCAGTAAGAAAATAAGAACTTAGTTACAAACTTCTTGAACTGATGCTTTGATTACATTCAGCAAATAAGTCAGCCGAGTTCAGGTCTGCCTTCTTTTTTCATCTTAGTACCTCAGCAGCTTGGTCCAATACATTCTGGTACACGGAGTCAGGTTTATCTGTAGTGCTTTATTACAGTATATCTCTATTAGCTCACATTAACAAAAGCCTGTAGTAGACCTATGGGTATGCATTCTTCTGGCCAGGGGCTCCCAGGGTATTTGACAAACTGGCCTGACAGTACTGCAGTAATATGTAGATTGCATATTTGTGCACTTACCATATAAAAACACTATGGACAATATATTTTGCTTGCCTTGCTGCATGATGAACAACCAAACCGGAAAGGACTTCTGCTGGGATGAGCCAATGAAATCCTTTTTTTTATGATTTTATGTTTCCTGTGTCCATGCGATTGGAATAAACTGTAAATTAGGTGTTATAGCACTGTAGTTTGGGTAGATGTGATGTTTTAGAAATGTAGCTTTAGTTTGTTATAACATAATAGCAGCTTTGCTTTGTTGTGACAGTGGCAATAAAATAAAGTTACTACAATGTATAATGCTGTAACCAAACAAAACTAGTCTAACAAACAACAAATCAAGGGAAACAATACCCACCCAGCACTTTAGGTACAAAAACATTGATGATCTGTGCTTAAACTTCCCAGGTTAGAAAGTTCCCATTTTTCAAGAGATCAAATGATGGTGATCTGCTCCCTCTTCTCTCTGAAGTAAATGCCAAAACAGTGTTCTTACTATTTTCATGCATTGCTAATAATTGCAAACTGTAGAAGAGATATTTTATATATATTTTTTTTTTTTTTTCTAAGTAAGTGAAGATTTCTGGCAGTTCCAATAGCCTTGTTACTATAACATGTTAGTCACAGTTTATTCACATCAGAAGACCAGTGGAAGACTGAAACAGACAGGGGACTAAAGATGGATCTCTTATATAGTTATGAAAGGATTTCCATTTGTTAACAGCTCTGCCTATGAAGTATGCAATGACATTTTCCTACTATGTTATTTTCATGCCGCCTGAGATGCCAGGTTATAATGCAAAACATCTGAATCATTAAATTTATACAGTTATTTAATAACCCATGTAAAATACATGGCAATGTTGCTTCTTTTAAAACATATGCACCTCATAAGAAAACAATTTCCTGCACTATGTGGTATAGTCAGATTTCAGTAGTTTCTGTTGAGCAGAGAGGGTTCCAGCTTTCATCTTTTGTGAATCCAGGAGCCATGATACCAAACACCACCAAGCTACTGCAGTCAGACTCTTCTGGATAAAATCAGCTCCTCTCTAGAAACAATTAGCTCTAAACAGAACGTATACTATATATAAATATATAGAGATATAAATACATATCCAAAATAATAACAGCTAGAAGCTAACAGTAGTGCAAAGGCAAAACATAAGCCTTGTCTAGCAAAGGGTTAAACATATTCTTCACCTTAACTGTGCGAGCTTCTTCATTTACGTTTTCAGCACAAGACATGTCCTCATAAACCTCCTAAGACTCGCCTGGGGTCTAAACCAGAATTTAGTGTTCTGAGAATCGGCTAAAATTCTTTCTGTTTTCAGTATGTACTTTGTAGTTTCAGTTCTTGGAGACAAATTCTCTCAGTTGCAGAATAGATGTTTCTTTAATAGAATTTTTACAAGACCGTGTGACAGACAACTGCTAATACGGAACATGATGAGAGAAAAATATTGCTGGCATAAGCAGGATTCAACAAAGAGAGGGTCAATTCTGTTTATGGACGTGCTGAAGTTTTTTTGTTTGGTTAAAAAGCTGACAGACTGCATTACAGTGAACATTCCCATATTGATTATACCATTTCTAAGCCTGCCCTCACTGTGACAGGAGCGGCATAATTAGTTATTTCCTTGTTAAATATTTGTAAAACATTCGTACTTTTATGGGTTATGTAACCTGGCTGTTACCTTCAAATAATCTTCCTGTAACGTGTTTAAGCACAAAAATAAGCTGCCACTGCCACAGTGGTTTCTGTCGTCCTAGAATAGCAGGTCAGCAGAACAGAGGAATCTCTCCAGGGCATGGCAGTGCCCTCGGTGCTGTGGCTCGGTGTTGCTTGGGCTCGGATACGGATGTACTCCAGGAAAGATGAGAAAGCACTTCCTATAACCTGACTGTCCCTTTAGCTCTGTGCCAGCAACAGAGGGTAGAGGAACAAAGTTTGAAAGAGGTACAGCCACAGTAGAAGCAGCCAATGATGAGTCTTACAACTGCTCTAGAGCAATGGTGAAGTATTTACGATGCAAATCAGGGCCCTAATTCATCAGGTACTTAAGCACACGTTTGAGTCATTGACTTCGGTGGAATCAAGTGAGTGTTTAAATGCTTTCCTGGATAATGGATAATGGAACAAAAGAGTGGGGAGGAAAAGGATAATATAATGAAATTACAGTTTTTAGGGTAGAACAGTGGAAGTTATTTTAGAGTTATTCTAGTAAATATAAATGTAGAGAGGTTAAATACACAAAATCAGATTTTCACAGTATGACTTTAAAGGCTAATTTATATTAAAGCATTGTTTCAGAAACCTTTTCATCTCTGGTTTAGTAAATAAACTGAAATAGTATCATGTCAAATAATGGCAGAAGATACTCGATAAACTTGATATTTCATTGGCTTTTAATAATTCCTTCTGCTTTTGCATTGTATAGATGTTAATAGACATGACAAAACCAGATTACATTATTATACTCACTAATATTAGCATTAATCAGATTTAAACGACGATGCAAGTTAAATGAACCTCAAAAAAAGGTTTTATTTCTTTCAGATAACCTTTCAGGAGTAAGGTCTTAAGGACTTCCTTATTCTGGCAGGGTCAGAAATATCATATTACTTGAGTATTCCTCTTCCTTATCTAAACCATGAGGTGCTGAAGCTTGTAAAAATATGGTGAGAAAACATTGACTATCAAACTGCAAAAAGGATGTGTTTAGCAGAGGTTTTGCTGATGGACGATTTTCACTACACCCAGACTGAACTGCTTCTCTCAAATATCAATGAGGGAACAAGTCTTCTAGTCTACACAATACACACAGATTTTTTCGCTGTCACTTCACACTTTGCTTCCCCTTTGTTCTTCCTTTTACACATTTTTAATTCTTATACTTCATTTTTCTATGAAAGACCACATAAATAAGATTACAGTATCAACAGCAGTTTCCTGATCTATCTGAAGCAGATATAAGAACCTGTGGAATTATACAGTGGCCAGAATCCAAAATGAATTCTGGATCAGTTTTACGTTTGGCAATTATTTCTGTGATTGGCAACATCAGTGTTTTAAATCTAATCTTGAATTTTGGGTTCAAAAGCAAAATCCCAAATGGAAATAGGCAGTGGCTTCTGTCTTGGGGAAAAATCAAAGCAAAATCTCACATCCAAACACCCTTAAAGCTACAGAATAACACAGTAAAACGAAAAATAGACCAGACTGCTGTTAAAATCTTTGATGGTAGAAATCTCGAATCTTAAATTTGGGAAGGTGCAGTAATATGAACCATAGTAGTTGCAGAGAATATAATACCGAACCTTTATTATCTATTTTGTAGATAGGTAGACTAATTATCTTGAAGCTACCATTTGCATATGTCACGTAACTTGGAAAATGAGTTCATTTTATCGATGCAACATATAGAACCACCAGCAAGGATCTGTATATTTGAATCATAATAAGAGCAGCTATACCAAAGTGCATTCCCCTTCCTAAAATGAGTCCACAATGATCCAACAAACTCCACAACACCGACTGGTTTTGCAAAGCAGCTATCCATGCCTAGTCCTCCTAGCTCAAATTGTTATAAGTACTGCTTGTTGTAATGATCATTACAACTCAGCTTTCCAAATTACTTCTCTGTCCTTCTTCATGTATGATGATATTTAGATATTCATTTCTATAAGAAAACAAAGGATACATATACAGTTTTCACAATTAAAGACATAATCATGTTGCCAATGATATAGATTTCCACCTGGTTTTCCCTCAATACAGCACACACATTGACATGATGTTCGATGTCGGAGGTGATTCCATCAGTTCTGAAGAATCAAAAGACCTTATTCCTATTTCCATCATTAAATCTATATGAGATTTTGGAACCTGTTCAATTAAGTGTAATAAGCATAAACCATGGCACTTACCATACTATTCACTAGATTAATATAGGGTAACTTTTTTTTAAAATACCACTTAGAAATAAATGGTTGGAAATTTTTCAAACTCAATGTATTTAGATAATCAATCCAAACCTTGAAATAAAATTCAGACACTAAAATCAATATCCTCCCTGCTAATTTTGTATGCACACACCCCCTTGGAAAGCACTTTATAAGTACAAGAAAGTAAAGCTGTTATCACTGAGATGTACAATACCTTCTTGTAGGGATTTTTCTTTTTCTTTTTAAACCATTTCTCTAGACATCTGTAACAGACAATTCTCTCAGCCAGTGTTTTTCAGTTTTATTCTCTTTAGGTGATTTGACATCTGTAGTGTTCGGTACTGACTAATTTCCAAGTCCTGGGAGACAATTTCTTAGCAGTTGCAATTCATCAAAACCCTAATGAATTCTGATGGAATTCTTGGGGACTCGTTTTCTGTCCTCTCTGTGGAAGGACCGCACAATGCACCCTACGTATTTAAACCACATTAAGAGTCTAAACGTATTTAATCAATATTGCTCAAAAGAAACCTGAAGAGCCACATACCAAACACCAGAGACACGATCCTCGATGCTGTCACTAAAGCGACGATACTACAAGCACAGCTGAGACAGGATGATAACATGGGCCGAGAGACAACCAAAAAGGATGGACAGCTGAGTGCACGCAAGTGGCCAGGAAGCAGTTTAAGTGAATGATGACCTACCAACAAAAAGGGGCTCACACTGAGGAGTAAGTTGTAAGCCTTGGAGACAGAGAAGGCTTTTTTGAGGTCTTCAGGAAAAGTACTGCTTCAGGTACATTGTCACGTTCAAAAAAAAACTTGGATATCTTTAGATATTTTGGAAGCAAACTGGAAAAACTAGGCACTATACCAGCTGCTTCTTGGTTCAAAACCAAAGGTTTTATTTAGATTATCAGCCTACTTAAGCTGGTTCTCATGGGTGTTGCTGTTAGGACTTGGTCTCCATGATTTGGGGAAACTTATTGGGGAAGAGGGAATAAAAAGGTAGTTCACAGAATCCAGATGGGGAGGACAAGAATCTGGCAAATATTCCTTTCTAAAACTCAAAATAAATCTGAATCTCTCTGACATTTGAAAAGAAGTCTGGCTATTTCTTCCCACATTATGCTTTCTTTTTGCTCGCTTTTGCACAGGGTCTTACGGGAAGCAGAGACTGGTGCCAAAGTAATGCAAGGAAGCAAGCTGTGCCGATAATCTCAGAATGGCCCCCTTTTCTCACGAGATATCCAGCACAATTTCAAGTACATAAGCAATTCAGAGAGCTCACTGGTGTGCTCTGGCTATTCTGGCAAGGTAAGGCAGCCATAAACCCCACTTAACTGGCCAGCGCAACCGGATTTGCAACTGCTTTGTATCACCAGAGTGAAGCAAAGCTGCCAGAGCATACCAATGAATCTGGCTGTGGTAGTTTGTAGGAACTCAGCGTCAGTTTGTGAACTTATCAGCATTTTTCCAAATCAGACCTTCAAATCTTTTGAGATTCACTTATCGCTGTAAAACAACATGTCTGTGGAAGAGATTTATCACAGGACATAGGACTGCATCCAGCTTCAGAAGCCATAGGAATTTTGATCTCATGGTAGTTTCACTATACCAAAGCACCTAGCCTTAAAAAATTTATTATTCAAAGTCCCAATGTATTTTGGACTATGCAAGCGTGACAAAATAAACATAAGTAGTAACTATTGGTACTTTACAGACAGATTTTTCTTACGTTTATGAGGACTAACAAAATTCAGAACATTTCACCACCAGTGAATCTCTAATGAGTGGGTAGTAAAAACACCTGCCTTACTGACTGTCAGGGGATATCAAATTTGCTCACTTCTGACTCAGTAATTACCCACCAAAATGTAGATCAAGTGGTCATCACCCAAATTAGTACCTGCCAAAGATTACTTTTGGAAAGGCTGTCAGCTAAGAAACAGTAAATGAGTTGCAAAATATTATTAAAACTTGAAAATAACCGCTTTAAGTTATGAACCACCATTCAAACGCACAATGGCATGAGGGCAGGAAACAGAGCCCATGCAGGGAACTGAGCACAGAGAGGGGCTGATGGTTGGGGACTTGACTTGCAAACAACAGGGGAGCGATGCAAGCTGCCATGTCCTCACTCTGTTCTGTTTCCTCCCATTGGACCCTGCATGTTAATCTTCTCTGAAGCCCTGCTGTAGCTCCTGCTGAACCACATTTACACGGCATTCATATAGAGAGCCATGCTGCATAGCTCAGCCAAGGAGGCGGATGAGCAGCCCAAAACTAACGAGCAGGTCCTTTCTAGAACCCGGGGAAATGTTTCGATCCGCTGCTCTGCCTGCCACAAGTCTTCAACATGAGCAGCTGAAATCTCTTTGTGCCTCAATTTCCCATTCACAAATTGAACATGTCTCTATATTACAAAAGAGCTATAACAGAATCCATTTCAATAACTGGAACAAACTATAGCCAACTAAAGTTGCAGTAGATGTCATATGTTGACAAAAGAGAATCTAGGTCATTTAAAACACAAGAAGAACAAAAGAGGGGTTTGGTCACTGTTTTCCATGTCCCAGCAACATTCAAATATGACACAGAGGTGATGATAAAAATAATAATAATCACTGTGTGATGCACATTTCAGTGCCAAATACTTTGCAATTAGCTGCAGGCAGTACCACGGGTATGTCACCTGTCTCTTGCGAAAGGTAGTAAACAATTGGCTTAAAGAAAACTCCAGTAACACTTCTGGGAGCAAAGTTATTTTTTTTCTCCTGGAACCCAGTGTAAACCATCAGTTTTACTGCAAGGGGCCTCATGGTATATATCTGCTTACCCTGGCTGACAGCAGGTTTTTTTTAAAGCCATGGTTTAAATTTGGGGGAGGGCAGAGGAAGTTTCTTTTCAGTAAGCTACACAAATCAATCTCTCCTTTCATTCTTTTTTTCTGGGGGGAGGGGGAGGATATGGATAAGGCTGTCATATCTGCCATTACCTGCATGTCTGTTTCCAGGGACTAATTGAGTCTACTTCTGTACACCAGAACTGACCTCTTTGTATCCTTAACAGACTTGTGAATACTGTATTAGAGCACCAATGCTGGGTATCACTGGACATCTGAGGTCAGAGTTATGCCTTTGTCCCCACACCCTGTGGGAGGGCTCTCAGCAAAACACTTGGAAATAGCAAGGCCTTGAAAATAAGTCTATATGTTAAACAGAGACAGCCAGAGACAAAAACAAAAGGGTAGAAATAAATTGTTGATTGTTGTTTTTCTAAAAGGCTTATCATGAAGTACTTCAGCAGTCAGTATTAGGAACAGTGCATTCATTAGTGTCTTGGAAAAGAAAGGAGAAGGCGACAAAATTTGCACAGGGCGCAAAAATATTTAGGTTAGTCATGATTACAAAAAAAACAGAAAAACTAGACAGATGCACGACATGAAGACAGATGAAATTTACTGCTCATAAATGCAAGGTAATGCATATATGAAAGAATAATTTTCAAAAACCACACATAAGGCTAGGTTGTAAATTAACTAACCACTCAGAAAAAAAGAGAGGGAGGAGAAAATGTGCCACTTTGGACAACTCAAGGAAAAAGTGAAACAATTGGAAGCAGTATTCAAAAAAAGTAAATGGGTTGTTGGACTGTGTAAAGAACAAGATGGAAATTAATACTAAAATACTACATTACTGAATAACTGAATGGTATATCCTATCTGAAATGCTGTACCAAGATACATTCAAGTCATCTAAAAAAATCCATAAAGCTGAAATAGAAAGGGGCAACAAAAATGATTAGTAGCAGAAGGAAAGATTGTGAAGGTTGGAGCTGCTTAGTTTATTGCAGAGAAATAAAAAGCAGCCACGAGAGAGTTAATGAAAGTTACAGGGAATATCAACTGTCTGTTCCTAGTTTCCTTTCCTCCTCCTAACCTAACAACACTGAAAACAACATATTTAAAAACTAATAAGGAAAATATTATTTTACACAGTTCATAATTAACCTATGGAGCTGATTGCCACAAGATATCCTTCTGGCTAAGGACTTAATATGATATAAAATAGTTTAATTTAGATGCTTATGTGAATAATGAGGACATCCTAGCTAGGATTAAGATAAATATCTTAGAAAGGCTGAAACCCCTAATGCTTTGTGACAGAAATGAACCATGGGCTGATGGAGGTTGGAGAGAAACATCCTCTTTGGGCAATAAAGAATGTCTTTGTCTTCCCTTAAGCAATTTGGTACTGAGTATTCCCAAAAGTCAGATATGAGGCTGGCTGGACTAACAGTCTAGTCTCACCAGTTGTTCTAAAGTTGGCATCTCCACTGCCTTCACTGAAAGCAGAATTTCAGTTTGATTTTCAGACTTTGTTTCCTGCAGTGACAAGGGGAGGAGAGAGAGGAGAATCTGGGATATGAGACACAGTGACAGAACAAATTAATACCAACTGTTACATGCACTTCAGAGGGGGAAAAGAGTATCTTCTGCTTTATGCCACCAAACCTGCACAGGTTTTCTAATTTGTGTGCCATGCTTATTTTTTTTAGAATATGATAACATTACATTAACATGAAAGTACAAATAAAGCCGTATAATCGGGTAAGGTGTCAGAATTCTGAGAGTTTTTTTAATAATGCATCTATCCCAATCTCTGCGAGCAAAAAAGGGGAAAAAATTTAATAATGGCAAAAGAGAGAAGTTTTGCTGCCTAAATCCCTCTGAATTCGAACCTGATATCTTAGGCACATATGCAAAACTTGATATGGAGCTTCATAGAAGCTTTCTGTAAAAAATCACTTAGTCTAAAATATGACCCACAAAAGTACAAACAGGCTTTTTTCCCCCCTTTTTCCACTACCCAGTTAAGGAAATGTCTGTAGTGCAGAACTAAATCTGATTCAATGATTAACATGTAAACAGAATTTGACTGGCTCTTCTTTTGCGCTTATCGCCAAGATACAATCTGGCACAACAGTTTTGTTTGATAGACAGCCCTGGCCTATGCTTGTCAACTAGCCAATATAAAATAACATTATTACTGTATAATCTCGAATTAGGCTGTAAAATATTTCAATTGTGTGACACACATGATGAGAAGATTTTAGAGTTCTCACATGTTTACATAATTAGCACTCCATATTTGTTAAATTAAGGTATCGCTATCACCTTTATTACCATATCCTTCTCTTCCTCCACTGCAGTGTCTGTTTCTTGTGTAGCCTCACATGTGTTAACTTTTCAAAGGCAAAAGAAAAAGGAGCCTGCATCTCTGTGCGGATTCTCCCACTTCTGTGCAATTCTAATAAAAGGTATCAGAATACCCACCCTTCCTCACAGCCCTTCAAAAAAACAGCTGCTGAGGTGCAACTCAAGTAAGGAAAAGAAAGCACAAGAGGGAAATGGCCTCAAAGACCTGACTTCAGGTGTATTTAATCCTTCCACTACTGGTTTAAAAGTATTAAGTAGCCATAGGCTATCCCTGGGTAGAAAGATGGTTCAGTGACATCCCTTTTGTAAATATGTAGCTGCTCAGCCTCCTCCTAAACTCCACATTGAAGTCTACTGCTTTTTCAGCTTAATTCAGTTTGAATACTGCTGACTGTCTGTCACTACAGTCATATGTCACTGGTAGCAGCTCAGAAAGCCTAACCCCTTCTCTAATGTCATTGCACACAATTCATTTTTAAATGCAGTACAGTAGTTTAGGAATACCAGTAAAACAGTAGGGGGAAAGGCATTTTCAATTTAAAGGGTGTGTAACACAGTTTATAACATTGTATTAGATGAGCTAAACACGTTTCCCTGAGAGGGGCACATATGGTACAGGTGAGACTTAACAAAATATAGTTCTAATAATTACCAAGACTGTTAACAAGAGTATGGTAGTTTTAAACCAAAAGGCACAGTACTGCCAGTAATGCTATTTAATTTGGAGATCTTTCTTAAAGTGCCAGGTACTGGCTGGAACAAAAGCATCTAAATCCACCCTAGAATAACCACAGTCACAAAACCAGGCTCCACAAGCACTGGGCACCAGGCACAAGTCGGGAAGAGCTGCAGAGAAGGTCACAAATGTTTGGCTGCAGAGCTCTGACTGGGACCTGTTTCTACAAAGACGCACTTGGCTCCAAATTTACATTTTTAAAGCATTTAAGTCTTGTATATAAAATGAAAACAGGACATTTTGTGACCCCAGATGTGCTTACCATCTCCCCTACAGCTTCATTCATGTCAAGGAGGTGGCAAAATAAATGGTAGAATTAGGCCCTGCAAGATAGTCAAACACTGCCCTCACAGAAATCTGATTAGCTTCAAAATAAACGTGCAGCACTAGCAGTAACCCAACCTAAAGAACTTCTAAAAACCAGACTAATCTTTCCCAAAACTTCAGCTTTCTGGCTTTCTGATTTAATTCCAAGTGCAATAATAAACACACTCCTCTGTTTACAGCTCCATAAAGAGTGCCTTGTGCTTTCTGAAACAATGCAGCTCTGGGCTGTCTCTGTGATCGTTTATTTTATATCATCCTTAAGTTGCCATTTATTTACATTTCTGGAAACAGCTACCCCATGAAACAAATGGCCTGTTTTGTTAAGTCATGGTCAAGGATGTTTCCTTCAACTTATCACATCCAGAAATGCCACAGACAGAAATGCTTTCAGGCTATTTGCTAAGAAAACTAACATAAGCTCCTTATCAGAAAATATTACGTTTCCCCAAAAGGTGAACTGTTCTGTCAGTTTTTCAGGCCATGTGAAATTCCTTCTTTGCTATGACAGGTCACTGAACAGAAGTTGATGGCACACAGTGGTCGCCTGGAATGCAAGCCAAAGCCTTCAGCTACACATGACTGCAGGTAGCGGCACAGACACAGCAAGCCTTTTCCCTCTGACACATCCAACCCGGGGGTTACATTCTGGGTTGAGGGCTGTTGTTGTTTGCTTAAGGTTGGTTTGGGACTTTCCTCCCCCTTTCACTTTTCTTCTTGGGATGCATCCACAAGCGATTTAGATGTAGTGCTGATGTGTGCCAACCTCTTCAGTTCTCGAGATCCCAGAAGCAGCAGCCAGGAGAACTGGCCCCTTGTAGATCTCACATGCCCTTATCTATTCAAAGTCACTAAAAATACAGCCAGAAGAGGAGCGATGTGTCATTACCTCTGGGTTTCAGAGTGTTTTCTGTTTTTTTCATCCAACTAACCCCAAAATATTAGCAAATACAGACTGATCATTAAAATGTTAACAGAAGACACAAACATTTGGATAGCTTTACTCGACTGAAGCAGCTAATTTCCAGGTAGAGTTCCATGAGTTATAAAGGTTGTTCATGTTCATGAATGCTGAGCAACAGCCTCCCCCCAGATCAACACTGTACATATTTCGTCTTGTACGCATTTACATTTAGCCTATGAACCTTCAGGAAAACTTACCCCAATGAAGGTGAAAGCTCCAGTTGGCAGAATACTCTGATTTTGTGGCATTTTAGAAGGAACAGAAGAAGCTGCCCTGCTAAATCCTGATGCAGTGGCACACATGCCCATGTGAGAACACACAGAACACACAGGCACAACAGATATAAGCAGATTTTCCGCATGTGTTTGCAGAGATCTGCTAGATGAATTGTTCGAGATAGAGACAGGACTGCGGACATTAATAGACAAAGAGAAATCCAAAGGAAATACTGTTGAGACCCACTTCTTTTTTTCAGAGAAACTACTGGTTTTAGTCTTTTCAATATGATCTTTTTTTTCCTTCTGTCTATTCAAGTTCAAAACTAATTTCTATTTTTAGGAGAATATTTTCATTGTGTAATGATGAGGGGCAGTAACAGATAAAGTTTGTAATAAAAGCTTTACTAGCTGCCACCTTTTGGTTCCCTTGTGACTTACTACTGTGTCCTTTCTGCCTATCATTATCTGCACACTGTTTGGGATTTACTGCTGCAGAGAAGCAGCCAGACTAGGCATCTTTAGATTCCATTCTCTCTGCATTATCACCAGATAATCTTACATATTTATTGCAATTTATACAGACATAAATGTCCTTATGCCCTGGCCTCACCCCAAAAGGAGTGCCCATCAAAATACTCATCGTTTTCCTGCCAGCCTCCTCTGCAGCAGATTGCAAAAAGGCAGCCCTATGTCAGGAACTGGTCATGGCTGTGCTGGTGGATACCAAGCTGGTGACTTCTAACACCACAGAAAATTTGTGTTTAAATCGGAACCCCGTTTTCATTGTTGGGACTCAAAAATATCAGTGCAATCTTGCCTAGGTCACAGACAACACAAGAGAGGCAATTTTGCAGTTTTGTGAAAACTTTCCATTTTTTTTCATCACCTATTCGCATTTCAGAAGTGCAAAAAACACCTTCTGTTACCGGTATAAATGTCCACTGCAAGATAGGAATTAGAGAGACTAGTGCTCGTAGCAGTATTGCTATTTGATGCCAAAAATAAGTCTGATGTTTCTGTTCAGTAATAGGAAATAACACTCTGAACAGGCAAGTCACTCCCCAATGGACTTTCTTTGAATTTTCTCCAAACGCTATTTCCTTTTCCTAAATGTGGGAAATACTTCCTGTCTGTGAATAAGCACAACCCGTATGCTGAGAGAAAAAAATAATAAAACAAACAAAAAGAAAACAAACAAAAGGACCTTTGTTCTCGAAAGAAATGGCATCGGCTATTCTCAGGAAGCATAAGAAACCCAGCGGATGAGAGAATAGAAAATTCTAAATAGATTTCATGTAAGATGATTAAAAGTGTTTCCTTTGCTGTATATTTGGCAACACATGAAATTGTGAGTCAGAGATATATCCCTTTCCTTTCAGTATTGTTGCTTGTAGTTCATGAATAAGTAAATGACTAAGATTTGGCATTATCAGACGTATTACTTGTCTCTTGTTTCAATCACACCTACAGCTCTGACCAGTGTAGAGGTTCTCTATGTCTTCAAGCTTTGCTCAGATCCACTGAGTTGCAGGAGGCATTTCAGAGTCTACCAAACTCAATGCTATCCCTGATCTGTATGGATTTATAGACCATCACTTTTAATTGAGACATTCCTCACTTGATTCAAGCCGGATCCATCTATACTCACTACTCCAGAGCTTGGTTGTGTTTGTTGTCTGCGTATACAGCATAGCACCACTGACTGGGATATCACAGAAATCTATTAAACCTGGAAATTTCCAAAACTGCTCACAAACGTTGCCATACATGGATGTATGTCATGGAAGAAAAAAATACCTTTTACAACATCCATAAAACTCTGATTATAATAAATGTCTGCTTAATTAATACATCAGGACATAAAGCCATTTATTCTCCTCTCATTTGCTATCATTCTCCCTGTTTAGATTTAATAATGCAAAAAGGCTGCTCAGATGCCAAACATAAAAATAATAAAAATACATTCATCATTGATAGAAAAAGCAAAAATGTTTAACTATGCTGCTGGCATAGAGATTACAGCCAAATTTCTTAGCTGAAATCCAGAGTTTCACCCCAAAATCTACAAAACATACAACGAAATAGATGATATGATAAAGTAGTCCGAACAAATGCATGGAGAACAATGAAACAGGTGCCCAGAAAAAAACACTATTACAATAAGCAGACTAAAAAGGGAGGAGAAAAGAGCAGAGTGAGAAAGAGAGAGAGGAAAGAAAAGCTTTCAAGATGGTTAAATTCATGAGGGCTACAGAGTCCCAAATTGAAATTATCTCACTCTGCACTGATAAATAAAGTAGCTCTGGTACCTAAATCGTGACACTAACTATACGTTTCGATTTTTTTAAGTAGTGATTAGGTGGATACTCAGGGGAACCTACTAGCCTTCACAGAGATAACAGACTCAACTTAATATCAACTTAAAAAGAGACTTGAATTCTAACCAATCTCATGTAATGAATTGAAATCCTATAGCTTTCAGAGGAGAAAAAAAAAAAGATAAAAACCGCGATGTGGCTGCATTCTCTAACTTGCTGTCAGGAAATATAATTTGTGCTCTCAGTGATTCACCTAGCTCATATGCAGCATGCAAATTTATTTCCCTAATAATCAGACCTGGAGATTGCCCAAGAGGATTAATAGCATCATTCCTTATGACCGCCAGGATATTATGCACCTCTGACATGGAAAAATTGTGTTAGTTCTACAGAGAAAACGCAAGGATATTTGTCCTGCTAGACAATATAATAGGCTGGTGCATCATCAGATTACAATGTCATTTCAAAAACCTTGAATACAAATAATGTACAGTGGGGGAAATGTTGGTACAACCTCCCTTAATTCAGTAGCCTTGAATTCACATGTATTTTTTTGCCTGTGGTTTTTTTTTTTCCCTCTCTCCCCATTATAATCTGTAGAACACTGCAAGAAAAAGGCAAAGGTATTTTATATTAAAACCATATCTTTCTGTTTGTTCTTATGTTATTCTTTCAGAATAGCCTATATGGACAGTGCAGGAAAAAATAACATAAAATCCACGGCTTCCAGTTTTTCAAAGAGCTGAATACACCCACAGCTCTAGTATACTGTATTCCATATGTGAATACAGAGCAATTTATTTGCACAATTGCTTAATTTTGATTCGCAAGTCAAAGCAATGTGTTCTGCAAACTCTGGTATTCACGGAGGAAGAATTTTAATTTTTAAAATCTTTTTAAACAGGTTGGCCAGGAATTTTCTAAAAAAAGAAATGTTTCCTGCTGTACTTTAGACCAAAGAACACTGCCTTAGAGACAAGACAAAATTTCATTATTATGCGCATGGGAGCAATAAGATTAGCTCCTATTGCTGCCCCTAAGGTGGAGCAGCAGGAGAAACCAATGGGACGATGCTAATGCGTATGTTAATAGTATTCTCCTAGAAGAAGTTGGGATAATTAAACATGTACCATCTCTTTAAGACAGAACTGCACACATTTTCTTCGGATGGGTGTTTACAAGATTTCCAATTTCAGGTCACAGCCATTTCTGAGATTGCTTAAGAAAGAGATAGGAATAACTTATCTTATTCATGTATTCAAAGAACCTTATAAAATGTGCAAAACATAACAGTTTTAAGGGGCAAAACATGCATCTTGCCTTGACAGACCTGCTTTATTATGTGTAGTGTTGTACATTGACCTAATATATTGAACATTTTTAGCTAATATACCTTGTAGGAACCAGCCTTTAATGTGATGGATTTTATAGTATCTCATTAGGGTGTGTTTATATAACCTGATACTAAACACATTTTCAGATTCATGTTCCTTATTAAAATTGTGAACTGTATTGATTTTTAGTTGAACAGCAACAGAGTAATTTTAATATTAAGAAAACCTGCTCTGAAGTTATTTTCACAGATCACAACTACTGTGACACAAACAGTGGACATATCTCTCATCTTTCTTTACAGCCTCAATTATAAGAATCAGGATGTGTTACCCCACCTGCATTTCCATTGGTTGAATAATTCTCTGCCTCCATTTAGAACGCCAAAAAGCATTTTTATTCATTGGTTTGGAGGGTGCTGTTTTTAAATATATATTTGTGACAAGCCCCCAAACAGTATTTATACTTTCCCTTATAAAGAACCGTGTGCGTTTAAAAACAAAATACCTTAATGCATCTGCTTTTCAAGTTTCCATAACAAACTGAGTAGCTATAGCAATGTTTACTCTAATACAGCAAACACAAAAACTTAGCATTCCGAGCAGTGTAAAAAATAATGACTTTCACATCCTAATGTCTCCATTTTGTAAACCAGTCTTCAAAGGTAAATCTAATGTCAGCAGTAAATAGAGTGGCTCCAATATTTCTCTGAGGAGTCATGGGGAAATAATGATCTTTGAGGCACTGTAAATAGTTTAAATTATTGGAAGGTCCTTGTAAGAAATGAAATATGAGAATTAAAAAAAAAAACAACTCGATTTCTTTATTGTGATGTTAGGGCATTTGGAGGTAGCCCAAATTTTAAATGCAAATATTTAGAAAGAGAAATTATTGCTCCTGAGACAAGCAAATCATACACCTATTCCTGGCTGTTATTGATTTAATGAACAGTTTGTTAATATAACGCTGTTTGAGAAACGAAAAACAGACACAGAAGAGTAGGTGTTCATTACATTCCTGCATTTTTAAAATCAACCATTAAGTCTTCAGCAGGGAAAAGGCTTGAAATTAAATTGCAGCATATAGAAACTACTAGATTTAATATAATCGCTTGTGCACTTTCAATTTAACTTCACCTGTTACTTTGGCTACAACAACACAGAAGCAGTACAGGAGTCTCAAGTAATTGCTTTATTTGGCCTCAGAAATTCTAGGTCTGAACTGGTTCTTGGAAAAGAGATTTCCCTTTATTTTGCCCTGGAATGCTATTCATTTTTAAACATTAAAGTTGTGTCAATTACTCACTTCCATAGTTGATTATTATCCTGGTTATTCCACCAGCTAATCAACTCTTTTATAAAAAACATCTAGCAGTGACTTTGAATTGATGTACTGAATATAATTATTTGTGCAAATTTCTTTTGTTTCTTGTTAACCACAGAAATTGGTTAATTACTTTAATCCCTGCAACCCTTCAAAAAGAAAGTATCTTGATTTACCAATTTGTTTTTAATCAATATTAGGCTGAGCTTTGAAAGTTGACTATTCACCAGCATGAGACAGTGCACTGAGAGAAGAAAAAAATATTTTTACATGTCCTTTAAAGCAGGCTGAAAACATCTTCATCTGAAAGACTTTGATAGCTTTATCAGATCCAAGGCTCTTCTGTTTGAGGTGTAATTATTTTACCATTATTACATGCAAGGCTTTTAACAGAACAGTCGTTCCCTCTATTTAAGCAGTAAGTTTTATAATTTATTACACCTCTTTGGTCATCAACTCACTATACAAACAGTTGGTCACCAGTGACCAATTACATTAAGGTTAAGCAACATAACTTTAAATTAGAAATAAGCTAATGTATCTTCATCAAGGGCCTGCTGTGTTTTCAGTGCTGTTTATGAGATGATACTAAATGTGGATATGGAGCACGCTCACTGGGACTAATTCCTATCGGCCTGAAAATGGGAAAGTCTTGAGCCTGCTCAGGTCCAGAGCTAATTAATGGGATAACATCTGCTTTACGCATTCTGCTGTAGTAATTTATATCAACTTCACTGTGAAGATGCATGGGAAACTATCAGAGAAATAAGTATCTATGCTGAACCATATTAATCTGTAGCGAGTCTGAAAATGGGAATTTCAATTCTCCTATTATCCTAGGGATGGGCAGAGGAGGGGAGGGTGAGGGTGCACGGCTTGTTTCTTGATTTATACAGTTTCTGCATTTGCAGCACAGGGTATACATTTAGTTCCGTTTGTGTGCACACGCTTGCCCATACACACACCATTCAACTGCATGTGGGCTTGTTCTGTGTGTGTTCTTTAAGAAAGAACGCAGCAGCTGATGAAGAGGACCACCCTCCTCACGCAACAATCAGTTTTTATGCAGGAAGATGGTGAAGTGGTTTTATTGCATTACTTAAGAACACAGCATGAATTGCCAAAGAAAAAATACTGTACTGTAAAACAGGCTTCAAAAGTGATAAGCCCATATACTTCATTTTATCAGCCTGTGTACAATGCGCAGGGCCATGAAGGGCCAGGCACCTATTCTGACTTGAGATTTAAATAAATACAACTGACTCCCACCAAAACAATAATAATAATAAGGAATATTAAGGAAATTAAATCAGTATCTTTTTTTTTGAAAATTATGCAGACTTCCAAATCCCTTTCTCCAAAAATTACTGGGCAATTTTAATTATAGTGAGATGCTTAAAGCTGCATTTTGCTCCTGAGTTTTTCCCCGTGAAGTCCTGTAGGGCACAGAATCAGACTGCTGAGGAGAGATATTAGATTTTCACATACTATGAATGCTTTTGTCCGTGTCTGTGTCTAAACATATGTAAAATACATTGAGTGTTCTTTCTAAAAATGTCTATATTGTAAACGCATATATGCATTTTTTTATATAATGCATATAGATACCTACAAACATATGCAAATATGCCATCGTTGTGTGTATACATAGAGCGAAAGAGAGACAGAGACAAAATGTCAAATCAGAAACAGGTACGCACCAGTAAATGTCTGAGTTTGGAGTGGCAAAACCAAGAAATCATATTGTTTTCTTTATATTATTATTGCATAAGCTATGATTTACAGATTTAATTCTTTCAAGCTAATGCATACGAATGAATTGTATATGAACAGAAAAAAGAAGGGAGGTCCTTATAATAATAAGATTACATTAATAGTCATTCACCTTTACCTAAGAGGTTATGAGTTCATGTGTCAAGTCTATGGAATATTTTCCATAATTTGTTTGCCATTGTGTACATTCTATTTATTTGTTTGCTACAAGGTATTGAAACATTCAGTCTATTGGGAATTAAATGCTTATTTGACTAACAATGCTTATCTGTAAATTAATGGTATAAAACGTGGAGTTTTCAAGAAAACTGTCACTCAGTTTTATTTATGGAGATACTACTGAGACAAGACTCAAGGTCCTTCAAAGAACTCCAACATCTCAGGCTTAATGGAGGAAAAATATTATTTACTTAACTTTTTAACAATATTTTATAATTGTGTCAATTACTGAAATGAAATATTGCTTGCTTTTGTCATATACAAATGACAATTGCACAATGAACCAGGAAGGTACAGTGCACATGCAGTAGCCGGAATGGCTTTGTTTTGAATTTTTTCGTGTGCATGTGCCTATGGGGAAGGAGTTTGGAGGGTAAAGGAAGGGGATTTAAAGGCCTACATAATGCAAAATTCTTATGTGACCCATTACATTTGAGACCTGAAAACATATTTAATTTTTAATTTGCTTAAGCATACAAAGATGGCCAACTTCAACACTGTTGCAATATTCTGATTTGTGGGTAGGATTAATAGAAAGTACAGAGCTAATGTCCTTTCCCTTTCTCCTGAAAAAGTGCCATGAGGCAATATGGTTTTAACAGGGGTGAATCCTCAATTCTGTTAGTCTATCTACCCTGTCAATGTTATTTGAACCCTTATTTTCCTTAAGGGGCTCATTCAGCTGTCCTAATATGTATACAGAGATAATATAGTCATACACATAATAAAAAAGATCTTCAAAATTACATTCAGCTTAGTAATAATGCAGTGCTGTGCTGGAGTGATTGGCAACTGTTGATCCAATTATATAACTGGTTGCTTCTTAAAATTCAGGGATATGAGATTGATACATAATGTGCTGTTAAGTGTAAAAGAACTGGACAGGAAATAAGGCGGGCTGAATTTTTTAGTGCTTTGATCAAATTAGAACCAGGTTGATGAAAGGAAATGCCTTGGGTTCTCTGCTTGAAGTTTTGTGTTACACAAAAGGCTCCTGAAATGATCAATTTTGCACATGTCACTCAGTAAGTTTGGAGCCAACTAGTCTCTCTCTGTGCTGGGTAAAGTCTCTGTACTCCCAATGCCACTCCGCTGTGGACATAAGATTCGGCAGATGCTCGGAAATTAAAGTGATGAGCCAATGGCAGGGCAATCACAAACCACAGAAATACCCCAATTTGTCAGAATCGTTATTCAGGTTTCTGCACAGCCCTTACTTTGACTCAAGAAACACGGATCAGCAAAGACAGAAAAGGGTCATCTGGCAAAATCTCCAGAAATAAATGCAGGATTATCTTTGCTGCTGTTCTTTTAAGCATTTATCTAGCTAACGCTGGAGATTTGCAGTGAGAAGCACAGGGACTTTTTGCTCTTATTTTTCCTTAAGGACAACTTAAAAGGAGAGAAAAAAGCTTGTATGAAAAGGCACCTTGCAGGTAAGGCTGTGGTTCTTCTGTTGCTTGGTCTGTCTCTGAAGAATGACTCCATAGTGGTTAGGCCTGTAAGAGACACAACCTCTCTGGTACTTTTCTGCGTTCAATGTCTCTGTACTATACGCTACTCAATGTAAGTGATTTAAATCCCACAGTTTCAGTCTTAGTGCATTAACATTTCAGCACTCCTCAAATACATCCTGGAAATCTGCCTCCTCCTCATAACTCTTATTCTCAAATCAGGAATCATGTAAGATTTGATATGAGGCACGTGAGTCTAGCATACATCTATACCTCTACCTAGAACACAGCATGGACATTTACTAATAAATACACTTGGAGTCGGGGAAAAGAGAAATAATTAAATTTCCCAAGCCAGGCCACAAGAAAATTCCTTGTGACACCCACTGCAACAGAGAACAGGGGAAACTACTGAAGGAGTCATCAATGCTAAAATAACTTGCTGAATTTCTGTTATGCTCAGGATAGTACCTGCATATAAATGCTTTTGTTTTGGCATAATTCCTGCTGCAAGGAACACCTCCAGAAAACAGAGTTTCCAGAAATAATATTACAGGATGGGGAGCACTGACGGACTGGTGCAGTAACCTTAACCTAGGCCTTACAATTCAGTTTTGTGTCAATTACATCAAATTGCAGTGGGTATTTGTGTTAGATGCAGAGTAGTTGAATAGCCGCCCATTTCTACACCAAAGCAGCATTTTTGAAGTTGATTAGTGTTCCCCAGTAACAGAAACACCGCACAGCATCAAAAATGACAGGACATCACAGTGCAATTTCACTAAAAAGGATGCATGGGATAGTATATTAATAAAATTTTTCTGAATCCCAAGATTAGAGTTAGAGAAACATCTTTACAATTTATAAGTGAGATGCTCCTCAACAGACATTCACAAGAGTGCACACTAATAAGGTGTAATTTGACAATATAGTAGAAGTCTGTCTTTCCAGTTCCATTATCTGTGAAAGATAATGCCAACTTGGTTACACAGCAGTAGTATTTTGCTCTGCAGCCAAAAAAAACGAGGATCTGGAAACAGAGCTGAACGCTAACACACTGGCCCAGCAGAGATCAGAGTATGTGAAGGGGATGGCACTGCATTGGGAAGAAGTCATCACCTCTAGCACTGCCCACTGGCTGACAGACGTAACTTTAACCAGCTATTCAGAAGCAGGCTTCAGCAGAAGTGCCAAGCAGTTGTGGCTTTCAGGGTGGAAAACCAAGTAAAACCTTCCTTATGCAGTCATACAAGCCTGGTGGTCCTTCTCCAGCACGGGAAGGGGAAATGCTGCTCCAGCAGTCCCCTCCCAGGCCCCCTCACTGATGTGCTGCAACAGGGCCCAACCAGGCCTTGTTTATTCATACTGTCACAGAAATGCACAACTGCAGATCAAACAGCAGCGTCAGCACCCGAGACGTACCAAGGAACGGCGCTAACCTGGGGTTTGATTCTCACCACGCGCCCTGAAAACTCACTATATCATAACAACTTGATATGTTATGAAAACATAAGCAACAGGATGGAATGAATACACTTTAAATAATAGCTTATTTAAACTATTTTCTGTAACATTTGCTTTTCTTTCTTTTTTTTTTTTTTATTTTGTTAGATCACAATATGATCCCACGACATCAACGCTATGGATGAAATTGAAAGCTGTATTCTTCTAACTGCGTTCCTAACATTCCGTTTTTTTCAGAGCTGCCAGGGGCTATTCTGCGTTCCCACAACTGCTACAAATGTAGCATATTGTTTGGCAATAAAAATTAGCTACAAAAGTGTGAAAATGTCAGGGATCCAAATGTGAGAAACAAGAGAAGGGGGTATGGCTTTCGCACCCTTTTAATGGACATTTTATTTATTTTTCAAATGGAGTAGATATATTTATAGCTACTGTATTTCAATTATCTCTAATTTCACACATTTTATGCAAATTCTAGATATTTTAATTGCAAATGAGAAGGGAACTTATTTTTAAAAGTGGAGCAACACAACATTTCAGATCTCAATTTTAATTCCAAATTTATCATCACTGTTAAAAACTTTTAAAACCTCATTTACACTGCAACTTAAAATTAGGTGCAATTTAAAACAAAAACAAAAGACCTCCATACCCATTAGTTATATTGCCAAAACCTTATTCACAAATTCTTAAATCTTTTCTTTTCAAATCCAAATTTTTAGGTATGAAAGTTTGGGAAGTTGAAATCACATTATAAATCAGTGACACGTTATTTCAACAAGAGTTAGCAATTTAATAGTATTGTCTATAACTGATGAAAATTAATACATTACCAACCCTATTTTCTCTTTCTGTCTCCATGACTTCAATAACCTAGGGCATGGGTTATTAGCTCAATCCGTGCTTAGCTGTCACTCAATGGGAAATTCCTTCAGGAGGATAACCACAGCTCAGCCTCTGGCTGGATAAAAATTCCCGCTATACATTAAAAGCATTAGTGACAAACGTCGCTCTTTTCCAAGCAGTATTCCCAGCACCTTACTCTTATTGAACATTAATAAGCACATGGTCTTCATTTCTAAACAAAAATTTGTGACAAATTCAGTTGAACCTGTGCTGGTTTAAGCAGGGACAGTTTTCTAATGGATCCTAAAGCTCCAAATGACATTAAGGATCTGGGGATCTGATCCGTGATGCTGGATTTCAGTAGACTGTGTAAGCTGCATGTAAGACACTCGGTCCCTGTACAGAGTCCTGCACCCTATAACCTGGCTGCTTTGGCTCCAACCAGCCAATAAGGCCTGGGTTTTTGGTAAACAACTTAAATTTTGCAATCCAAACCCCATCCTCTAGAAACAATATTTCCAAACCATAAAGCATAGATTGAAAAAGAGGCCTCTTTAAGCAGAAGCACTGCCTTTGGTACTACACTTTGCCCCTCAAGCAGTTACCCCATTCCTATCTTTTACTAACACCCACTCACATTGTTGTAAGCACATGCAACTACAGGTTTAAAATCACACGTGTGCCTAGAGCTCTTCAAGCTGAGCATCCAGTGTCTGGTCCCTCACTATCCAATGAAAAGATCTTTAAAAGTTCTAACTATTTACTGAATTGCATTCAATAATGTTATTATAAATGGAAATTTACTGTCTGAAATGTGTGGGAGTTTTCTCTCCTTTATTTTTTCTGCTTTGTAATTTATTTAAATGCATTCAAAAATGCATTCAAAAAATGAGACATAGCACTTCAGTTAAGACATCTGTATTTCAAACCAACATCTTCAGAACTGTGAGCAGCTCTGTTAATAGCCTTTTTATTTGATTAGGGTAATCTGCTGTTGTGATGTCTTAATCTTTATCCACTACCTTTTAACCAATCAATATTTTAGGGTTATGGATTTGGAAGGTAGATGATAATTTTGTAGATAAACTCTCCATGCACTACTGACATGGTGTGGTTGCATATTTAATATCTTTTCAGGGAATTCACAACTCCATCGATGTAAGAATCTGTCCAGAAAATTTTCAAAGCTGCATGCAGGGATTCTGCCACCTGACTCCTATTAATGTCAATGAAAATTTAGAGGTAAGAAAAGCAACGTCTTCTCTTTAAGATCATTTCTTCTTTGAAAGGAACCAGAGGAGAAGACAGAGGAAAGAAAAAGCAACACTGTATCGCAGGCTGAGACCAGCAAGGCCTGTTGTTGAGGCAGGAAGTATACAGGAGAACCATTTGTTTACTAAATGAGTGAGCATCTCTGCACATCTCAAAATAGCTAGGTATAAGAAGTTCAGAAGGAAAAAAATTAGATTTTGTGGGTTTAAAATGTCATTAAAATATATATTTTTAATTTTGCTCAGCTGAAATTATATTTTGCTTATGATATTAATTTTGCTGCAGATAAAATTAGTTGTCAGACCTCTGTTTATGGTCTAATTACCTTTTGTGAGGGAAAAAAAAAAAAAGACCAGAAGAAATAAAAGTAATAACAATAAAATGCAGTTATCTACCTTCCAGCAAGAGGGGTTCTTAGTGTTACCTGTGTGGATTTCAGTAGTACTATGCACAAGTTTCACAGATTTGCTTGGTCTCCTCTGCCAATCCGGGTAGTCCTAGATTACACCTGCCTTCATTTCCATGCCTGGGGACAGGCAGGACAGGCCAAACCACTCTCCTAGGAAACTGGAGATCTTGAAATTATTCAAGATACTTATAATAAGGGAGCAAGTCAGGAAAACTGAGGACAAAGTCTTGAAAAAAAAATGTCACTGCAAATAACTGTACTTTCTTCTTGAACTGTTTGTCCACTTTGATTCCAGTTTTGCAAACAGTGAATCAAGTTTTGTATTGGTTAGAAGTAGGTGCTAAGCACACCATTGAAATCAGCAAGACTTGTAAACAAATGGGAAGAGTTTAATGTTATGGTGCTACAGATGTTAGAAACTAGCACATTTTAGTCTCATTTCAGTCCTCTCTATGCATACTGCCTGATCTTTCAGCAAGAAGCAAGTACCACAAACACTAAGCATATTTCTTAATAGCTTTTCCCATTACATTAACCTGAAAACTTAAATCAATTCATACAGCATTCATTTTAATCAAGTTGCACCCATGATGCCATCTAACTACAGCTCTAAATGGCAAAGCTTGGGAGCAATGCATATAGAGGATGAGCGAACCAGGCCTCAGACAGAAGTTGTCCTTTGAAGCATTCTGTGCAGCACTGCCATGAGATCTGCCCAGATACATTTTTGAATATATTTGATAAACAGAAAATTTATATCTGTGTGCATTTCACAAGATGTAAACGTCTCTTTCGTGGTAGGAAAAATCTTGCTCCCTGGAAGTGATTCTAATCTAATCTGACATGCGGTATTTGTAAACGTACTTTAGTGTCCCAACCTATTTACAGTGTTTACATAAAACCCCCCGAAATCTCCAGATTCCTTGAAAACTTAATCCAGTACAAATATTGACTGCCTGTCAATTGAGCATTATTGACTTGCTCTGGGACTGTGTTTTATTACCTTAACTGATGAAACTTGTTTTCTTTGCTAAACTTAATTTTTTTTGGCATCATTTGGATAGAACACCATTTGCTGGCTGCACCTCTTCCACTCACTGCTATGGGGCTGCCTCTTCCAGTCAGCTAGAGCAGTAGGAAAGCCAAAGCACTTTGCTGTATGCAACAGGAATTTGCAGAAGGAAGCCAACAAGCCAGTCTGCATTTTACAAAAGGACCCAAGCCAATACCAGTCCATCTCCTATAAATACTTAGTCCACACCATCCCCAACACAGTGGTTGTCCTCTTTGCAACTGTATATGGCTGTACAGAGCAGCATTTCCAGAAAGGCTGGAAGGATCTATGAATCCTTCAACAGTGTCTGTGAAAGGTATATGAAAAGCAAATTGATTAGCAGGAGGATTAAATTCCCCATTGCGGCTGTCTACACCTTCACTGGGAGGCTTCTTTTTTTAAAGGAATGCTAAAATTCTACAAGTTGAAAACCTTGGATATCTTTACATCTTTTTATCAGGAATAGTACAAATCAGGTTGTCCAGAAACCAAAGTTCATGAAACTCTGTACATCCAGGAAAACATTGTTTATCATTTCAATTTTTGAAGTCTCTAGTTTATAGACAGAGCAAAACAGAGACCAAAAATAGCAACATTCACAACATTCCCTGATCCTGCAACAAATTCTATCAAATGTTTTTAAGTTCTGACCCCAAGGTCAAATGAAACTGATAATAAATCTTAGTAAGGATTCGATATCGTTAAGCTGCAAAGCCAAAATCTATTATGAAAGATTTATCAAAACTTATAAAAAATGAACCCAAAATGTTTCAATCAGTGCAAGGAAGGACAAAAGGGTGGAACTGCAGACAGAGAAAGAAGTGTAGATCTTCAATGATCACGGCAATTTATAGAGCAGATATTTCTTTCTGATTTCAAAACAACATTAAGAAGGAATTTCCTTAAAATTCCAGTTCAGACAGACATTGATGGTTATTTGTTGTTGTGAGCTTTTGTTGTAAAGAATGTAACAGAGCAGACACTTACACTTTGCAGAAACACTATCTGCTTCTAAACATGGGGATGGTTTCTGCATCATGTACAACTCTAGGGCAATATTTGGTGCTGAGACGGGATGGTGCCACCATTTGTTCCTTCTTCTCATCAACAGTCTGGCAAGAGAAGGGCAAAGACAGAAATAAATGGAGATATGTCATATTGCTACATCATCATTTAATATTATTTATAACTTGTTACATCTAGCTGAGGTAATGAGACACTCTAATTCTTTTGATCAAACACGCTCAGCTTACCTTTTTGGGAACTGAACAAAGTCACGGTATTTTTGTCTCAGATTGCCAACAACACAGCAAGTTTATTTTTGTCTAATTTATTTATTATTTATTTTAGCCTTTACAAGTCACTTTATCTAGAAGACATCCTTTCCTTTTAAATGAAAGACTTCTTCTAAACACTTGACAAATGGAAGAACCTACCCTATAACACAAGCTACATAAAGAATGCATCTGCTCTCTGTTAAAGTACTTCAGCTAATTTGAATAAGGTTAGATATTAATATTTTCATTGCTTTACCAGTCAGTAAGTTCTGGGGGGTTGGTTAGCTGTTTTTTTTCTAAAAAAAGGAAAAAGTATTTATCAGAAATTTTACTTTTTTTTAAAATACTAAAGGGGCTGACTTGCGATTTTTTTTCTTTTAACAAATCGTGTTATGATTCAAATCCTGCCAAATGAATTCAAGGTGTCTAAAGCAGTTTAGATAACAGACTCCAGGAGTATCACAGTAGAAACATTATATATCTCAGTTTGAAGTGACAGTCTCCTCTGCTTTTCTTTTAGCAGACCCTGTGCTGCTCATTCTCATCCCTACTGACCATGCAAGGAGTAAGGGCAAATGTCATGCCAGACAGAAAGAGAGCAAAGCAGTGCTGCTCCTCCAGAAAAACTGCTAGAGAAGAACAACTAGTTCAACAGTGGCTATCATATGGAGATGTCACTAAGACTTACTATTTTCCTATAGAATGTTACTTGGGAATTAGATATCAGACAGGAAAATCGGCATCTTGACTGGTTTCTTCCTTTCCCAACAGCTTTAGCCATAGAAAATTAAATTCTCAATTTTGCGCAATAGGTCTAATTGCATTCATTCCTACAAATATGCTACTGCATGAAAAGTCATTGCATATCTGCAGTTTCAGTAGTTGATCAAATACCTGCAGTCACACCTTCAGCCACACAAAGTCAGAGCAGCAGTTCTACCAAATTCTCCTGTCCTGCCCCAGCCACTGGGGTTGCCCCTCCCACCTACTTCTGTGGGAAATGTGCTCTGTTGTTGCTCTTCCTCCCTCAGACATGCTCCTGATGTGTTAGCTCAATCAGAACATAAGACACTCCAGGATGATGTCATTTTAAAAAAAAAAAAGGGTTTGTTGTTGTTGTTTTGGTTTGGTTTTGTTGGTTTTTTTTTGTTTTCATGTTTTTTTGTTTGTTTGGGGGTTTTTTTTTGTTGTTTTTTTGGTTAGTTGGTTTTTGGTGTTTTTTTTTTTTACAAACTGTACCTGACATTAAAACCATCTTCTGGTTGCAGGGTTCAGAAAAAGGGTTGAATGTATTCTGTAGCTGTTTGGTCCATTTTCACCTCCTGCTCCTTGTTCACACAGCTTACTTCAGGCACAAAAAAGGAGCCACTTGTGCTCTGAGTCACAGCATCTGCATGCTCACGAGTGCAAACACAACCCAGAGCACTCCACAGCCTTCAGTGGGACTGCACTATGCCCTCAAGAAAAAAAGCTGTATTCCAGAGGTGCGGGCACACGTGTGTGTGGACACATACGTGTGAGACAGACAGGTGGGGCAGCACAGGCATCGTGGGAGGGGGGATGTTCAGCACAAGAAGCCTGGCTAACACTGGGTTTTTAAGGTGAGACATAATCACTTAACGTACAGATGGCATATCAGTTTATATCTCACACTGAGAGAGAGTTCATGCTTGGTTATACCAGAAAAGGGAGAAACAAATTACAACAGAGTCAGAAAGCCCCTGAATAGCTAGGCTATGGGGGACTCCAGATGTACTCAAACCAACCACAATCACACCATCAGCATGAGGTGTAAAAAGTGCCAAAACAAGATGAAAACACTGACACTCCATATGTCAAAAATCTTGGGTGTTGCTGCAGCCCAAAATCTTTCCTCCCCACATACCTGTACATAATAATAATCATAATAAAAATAAGCCCTCAAGATCAAAAAATCAGTGATATATTAAATGAAAAAAAGACTACAGGCTTAAGAAACTAAATCCTTGTAATAAATAATATATTATGAGTTGAGGAGAAGAATTGACAAAATGGTGCACCTCAAATCTCTTCCCTGCAACAGCGAGAAAAGCTGAATCATTCACACAATATTTTTCTTTAAGTGTGTTCAGGGATTCTTCCCACACTCCGCTTTCTCTAAGAAATATCATGCTCTACTAATTTACCAGATTGACTAAGCTACATACCAGCAGTATTGGCAGATTTTACCTGTAATTTTATCTGGCAAAAATATAATTTCTGAACTTTCTCTTACCAGAATATAATTCACTATTTCAGGGCAGGTTTAAACTAGGGGAGTAAGAACCAAGGCGTTTAATTGATGCAAACTCAGCCATCTTTTGGAGGTTCAGATGTCAGGCCTTTCCTCACAAAACTCTGATGTTCAATGCTAAGTTGTCAAGCCCAGCAGCTGTGGCAGCCTCCTGATGGCTCTGACATCAATCTGATGTAAATTTTGCCTGTAGCCAGTACTCAGAGACCCACTGCAGCGTCACAGTGCATCAAGGGCGATCTCACTCAGGATTCCGTTATTCATTTATTTCAAACTTGAAATCACACCTATCCACCTGAACAATGATTTTAAATAACAATCTACCCAAGAAAAAAAAATACACAGCAGCATGGCAAATATGTCAGGTACATAAAGAAAAACAATTAATCCATATTTCTAAGCAATAAAATCAATGCCACCATTTTATACCTTCAGTCCTCTTGTCTAACAACACTCAAATGATTCCTACCACTGTTGTGCAGCTACTTCAGAGAAGGTAGGGATAAAGTCCATGAGCAAGGACATCCCACCTTACAGCAGTCCTGTTTTTTTCTCTACCAAGTGCACATCCCTTTAGTTCTTCCTCTTAGCTTTACCATCTGGGGAAAAAAGGCCTTTGCAACATTCAGGACCTAAAAGCCATCATGCTGAATCACACCAGCTTTTATGAAAAATATACACCTTCTAAGCAGTAATTGTTGAAGGAGGGAATGCTTTTGGTGCAATACAACACACACAAATGTTACAGTGAAAACTCAGGTAGCAGTATAGAACAAAAGACTGCATACCACAATGTTTAGTTTTAGAAAGAAAGACAGTTTGGAATTCTGCTATCATAGGTGTAAACAGAATAGAACCTCTATTTTGCTTTTAACAGCCAAAAGCTGGACAGATTTGTTGTTGTTGATTTGTAATTATTTCCAGTATGGTGTTAACATGCTTCCATGTCTGCATAAGCCTGGTATACATGTGACTGCACTAAAGACCCTTGTATCTTGACAGGTCAAGCAGTAAATGATGAGAATGTAGCTTGCTAATATTTCAACTAAGTTAGAAACTATTTCCATGATGACATCATACCTAACCATCTTTTCTAATTTATTTCCTTAGTCCAAGAAAGGATTTCAACCTAAAAAGAAAAAAAAAGGAAAAAAAAAAGGAAAAAATAAAAATAAAGAAAAAGAAAAAGAAGAGTGTTTTGTTAGCAGTAAAGCGGCAAATTTTAAATCCCAAATTAACTTTTTTTGACATCAGTTATTTTAGTAGTGCAGAGATTTTTGAATGATGCAATGATAGTCAGAAACAACCGTATCTGCAATTATGTCTAAATGGAAGTGTTAATGGTCGTCAGCCCAAAGGCCACGTTGAGACAGCTAAGACTCATAATCCAAGTCAAACACACACAAGCAGGAGAACTAAGAAAGTGTAAGAATAGTGTTTAAGGCTTAAGAACAGTCTAGCAGAAGAAAAGAATCAGTGGCAAATACAAGTTTTGAAAGTTTGACTTTTCTTCAATAGTGTTAGAGAAAATCCCAAAGAGAATTTGGAAATGAGAACATAATTTTGCAAACTTCTTTTGCTTGTAGCCCAGTGCTTTTAATAATCAACTCACCTATCAAATCATTTTTGTTAAGAACAGAATTTTTTACATCTCAGAATTCACCAGCAGTCACGAGCACTCCCAAAGCCATCTTCTTTTGCACTGATGGTGTTGTCTCATAAGGCACAAGGAGAAAAGTAATAATGGGGCCAGGAATGGCAGCCTCATGTTCTGCATTTTGCAGACAGAATGAGTTTTTTTCTAGAATTCATACTTTTTCTCCTATACCACATTGCACGTTTTTGCTTACACTTTCTCATTGCTGCTCCATCTTATTTCCCTTCTAAGTCTTTGCGTTCTCCTTCCACCTCACTCTCTTTAAAGCAACCCTTTTCCCCACATCTTTCAGACAGGGTTTTTTCTCACCATAACGAAAGCGGATGTCAAAACTGTGTCCTGGTTAGGCCTGTGGTTTGGCCTTTCTAATGCAGAGCAGTGAAAAAAGGAGAGCCATCACTACAAACCTGCACGAGTGACTGCTGTTGCTGCTGGCAAAGGCAGGAACTGCAGCTAGATTTCAAGGAGAAAAAAAAAAATGAAAAAAAAAGAAAAAAAAGGGGAAAAAATGCAGAAGAGGAAATGGGGGGAAGGCACCAATTTTTTCGGCCCAGATATTTGCTATAATTCTACCTCTCCTGAATATTCTCACTAGGCAAGCTTACTGACAAAGGCAGATTTCTATTTCAAAGTGCAATAATTCACACATTTCTAGAAGCTTTATTAGTTTGGAATTTATACTGGACCATTTCTAAATTCCAGGACAAGACATAAAAGGTGTTGGGGTGATATGTATTAAAGAAACAGAAAGACAAACAGACAAAACCAATCAAACCATATAGTGCTGTGAAAAAGAAAAAAAAAAAAGACAAAGGATTTTCACTTTGTCTGGCACAGTGTTTTCATGTTTTTTAAATTGTTCTGTATTTTCACAGCTTCAGATGATATTTCTGAAATACGGAATTTGCATTTTCTAGGTGGGGAATGCTGCCAAAGCTGTTAATCCCAGACAGATGTAAAGTTGCACCACTATATTGTGATGTGGCTCCTTAAAAACAACTTAAAGGGATAAAAAAAACCCCAACAAAACAACCACCACAAATATTCCCTAACCCATATGGTCAATAATTGCTGTTTAATAGTCCTCCTATTACAAACCTAAAAAGCAGCAGTCAGAATTACCAGCAGAGTATTAATAAACAGGAATGAGTTAATAGTGCATAAAGACTTTCTAGTGGAACAGTGGGGGAGTTGAATATTCTTTTCTTAAGTCAGCTGTAAGTAATTACTACATGGTGTGCTTCTGACTATTACCATAACAGAGCAATTGGACGTGAAGAATGGATAATAGTATGGACATGGAGGTATTTTTAGAATATCAGCAGTGAGGCAGGTAAATGCCCTACTCAGGCACAAACCTTTAAATAAGTTTAAATAACTTTTCCTAATGACACCTAGCCTAAGCAGAATTTTGAAAAGATCAATCTAATAAATTGTCTAAAGTAACTTTATAAAGACATGACTGTGATATGTAAATAAGGGAAATGGCGAAAAAAAATCCCTTGCAGACATTAAGCAAGCAGCCAGCATTACAGTAACTACATAATCACAGGTTTCTCTCTGTTTCTTTTAGAGTAGTGCCTTCATCTGTTTGAATGCAGACTGTGCTTTACTCGCTTTCATTGGCTGCTCAGGTGAAAACTAAAATATTCAAATAAGAACTGTAACTGTGATTGCAGGAGTTGTGGGGTTTCTACAATTGAGTTAGTCATCCTCAGTGATTTAATGATGCATATCATTTATTTTAAAACATTGTTATAGAAGCATTCACTGAGATGCCGCTTCATGTTCAAAGGACTGTCCATTATGTTATGCAGCAGAGCTTTTCATGTACAAATACAGGCTGAGATATTGTCTATCGACACAACATAGGTTCTCAAATAAAAACAGCTTGAGACTTTTGATTCAGAGAGTAGTAATTTTGAAAATGCATAGAAATATAATTTAAGGAATATTTTGAATTTTTCAGGCTATAGGTGTTTCTCCTGCTATGTTGCTACACAGGGCAGATGTTGATTTTTCAATTTGCAGGTTTGTTAAGCATCATGGAATGTTTTGGTTCTCAATCAAGAATATTCTTCCCAAGTGGCTGCAAAGTCCTATGCCTGAAAATAAATGCCTGTCCTTTTTGTTTCTTAGCAGCACGTGTTCTGCATTCAGTAGAAGCATAAAATAGATAAAGCGATGCCATTTATTGGACCAACATATACATTTTAAGCCACAAGATCTCAGAATGCAATGTATTTACAGGTTGTATTCTACAAACACAGTTTCTTAATACAAAAGGAAATTCCATTTACAGTGTTTCATACCAAAAGTCCTATTCAGAAAAGTAGTATATACCATATACTATCATGTCCTCAGTATTGTGTCCATCCACTGATGAGCCACTATATTGATCAGCTACCAACAACCTTATAAAAGCAACAGTCCCTGCATACATATTTTTAATGATGAACAGTGCAGCAGGTTAGACGTATGTGTATATATGCTCCCCATTCCACAAATTCTTCATTTCTCATTTGCATGCACGTCAACAGACAGGATAAAAGAATCTCAGCTCCCCTAAAGACAACAGAGATTGTGATGCTGAGTTCCCCCACAGTATTTTCTATCTTTAACAGCGGTTTATGAATGATCTGCTGCAACACTGTTGATAATAGTCCTATATATTGATGTAGCATTCAGATATGGCTATAGAAATCACATTGTGCCAGATCCACCTCTACGTAAAGTTGCTAACTTCAGAGCATTTTATCAAGATGAGTTTGGCCCTTTGTAGTCTCCTGCCCCATTAAATCTGAAGATTACCAGTTGTTCTTAGTCAGTCCCCTCTTATCATAATGGAGAGCTGATGTTATAATGTGGGTCAAACAAACAGCTAATTGTTCTTGGGCATGGCTTGAGTAAAAACAGAATGGAGAGGCTGAAGAAGTTAATAATAGTACTTGTCAAGATTATATTAGACAGCTTCTATCAGAGGATTTAATATCACTTTGCAAGCTTTGCAGGCACATTGCTAAGTGTTTTCCATACTCCCATTTGAAAGCGAGATCATGATCTGAAGACCATGTTCGTACATTTAGATACTGGGACAGTGAGGGTTTAAATAATCAAGAGAGCAATACATGATACAAGGCAAGCTTTAGAGAGTCATGCCAAATCAGCCAAGTTGGAATTAAAGCAAAAGTTTGTGAGGGCATTTTTAAATAAACAAACTAAGTAAAAAGAAAACAAGAAGGCAAAACTGAAGGAATAATAATTGCATATGGACAAAGGTTGTTTTTTGGGGTTTGTTTGGTTGGGTTTTGGTGAGGTTTTCCCCCAAATTTAAAACAACACACTTGCTGCTTTCTAACATTTTTCCGCACTACTAGTAGATCCAGCAACTGTTTTTTTGTAAAAGGACGGCACAGAGAAACCTATGTGTGTGCTTAGAGATCTCAACATGCTTGACTGCAGGAGCAGACTTCCTAAATACAAGAAGCTTCAAGCAAAGGATTGATTTCTTGCATGTCTAGAAAGGGTTTAGGATATTTCTTGTACTGTAAACATAGGCAGACAGACACTTATACTCTTTTACACTTAGACATACATTTATTAGAATATTAAACAATAATACCCCAGGCTATATGCTGTATGGAAAAATTCTATGGAAGGGTAAAGACTTATAGTCTTAAATAGACAAGGCAGAGGAAGGGTAAGAAGGGAAACACAAAGAAAAGTGACATGGTGACACAGAAGTCACAAAATTGCAACTAGAATCAAGGTCACCTAAACCGACTCAGAAAATTATTATGGACAGAATAAATCTGCAGTTCTGGAGATGACACAGGAAGGGAGGGGGGCAGGGGAGGCCATGGCAAAAGTATGAAAAATAAAACAACTTAACACTACTAAGAAAGTTTCAACAAACAGGAAAACAACTCAAAAACTGATCTAAATTGTTGTCAGTCGGACACGAAGGCACAGAATGTGAGAGAGCATGGTAGTTGCAAAGACAACCATTCTTCCCTTTTGGTAGAAAGTGTTAAAAAAATTATTGCCCTTGTTCCCTGCATCTTTCCATTCCTCAGCCACATTCTTCAGAGGTCTTTCTGTAAGAACCAAAAGGGATGTAACCAGCAAAAGGACGACAATAGAGGCATTACCACTTATCTAGGACACTTCATGTGTTTATAGAGAACAAAATCCAATCACCCAAATTATTAGCCCTAGGGAAATTGTTTTGTAGATCTCATTCAAGCTGCTACTCAGGATGCTTTCTATCCTTCAGAACAACCTGAAGCTGGTCCTGCAGTGTGAATTCTTCAAAAACATGATAATAGATTATTTTCAAGTGATTCTTTGGGAAGAATGGATATATATTAAAGCTTTCCAGTGTGGCACACTAGCCTTGCATCTTCCAGCTTATAAATAAAGTGAAATCATTGAATCAGTAGTTACACGGAGAAGTATTTGGGTTAACCAACCAGTCCCATTACACAGTCCCAACGCTAAACTTCCAGAAGAAGCTCCAAATCGTCTGAGACAAAACACAACTTTGATCAAGGCATAACTCTTTCCTGTCCCTGTGGTGTCCCTTGGGTATCTCTTGAGAAAGTACTGAGCATATTCAAACCTCCTTCAGCAATGGGCTCAGTGCTACGGTGTTTAAGGTCCATGATTATGCATAATTTCCTTAAAATGGCCTATTCTTGCTCTTGAATGAGATAGTAATATGAAACACTTTTAAAAAAAATGAGAACTGAATCATTTGTGCAATTTTTCTTCATATTTCACCGGCATTTCAAGATCTCAGACAAAAGTGGAACACTGGTCTCAGAGCATGTATTAAGAGACATCACCTTCCCCAAAGAGCTTTCAGTTAGACAAGAGACACACACATGGGAGGAACCATATGGTATCCTTACCCAATATTGTACAGAGAGACCAATTTGTCTGAACACTAAGCCTTTATAAAGTATGCGACAGAAACTTCAAAATTGTGATGTAAAGGAAGAGCTTCAAAGACTGCAACAATTTTTAATTTTATTCACCCATCTAAGCTTATATCTGATGTAAACTAAGGTCTGCAGACAATGACTTTCCGTCCCCACTTTAGCAAACATAGTCATTTAGCTTGGTCATACACTGGAGAATATTTTTTGTAAGGGAGGAGAGTAAATTTTTTGCAAGTTGAACTGAGAAGCAGATATTCTAGCTATGAAAAATAACACTGTGAAGCACTGATCACTGGACACAGGTCTTTAGCTGAAATGGTGCCTTCAAGTTTATCAAACACTGCTGTCCACGAACCTTCATCAAAGTTGCTTCAACTACATCAATCTCAAGTCAGATGCTTTTCATTTATGCTCCAGCTTCATGAAGACACAATATCAAAGAAGGTGATTTGAGAGGATACACAGTATTGACATAGTAATGAAATTAAAGCCCAAAACGTTTTTCAGTCTGTGCCCATAGTTTCAAATAACTGTTGAATAAGACCAGTAACTGGCCTTGTATGCCTGTATTAAAAGAGCAGTTTGGAAGAAAGGAAAGAATAACAAATTTTTGCAAGACTTCTGAACACTCTTTGAGAAACATGGTCTTTGCAGGTGCCTAGCTTCAGCTAACAAGGCTCCTGTTCTCCCACGGTACATGTCACGTTGTTTTCTTGATCAATTTGTTCGCTATCTGGAAAAGTTTTGTAAACCAGGAGAAGCCTGAAGAAGAGAAAATTTACTCAGGACTTAACAACAACAGGACAACAGAATACACCCTGTACCCAGCTCTCTGTCTCACACCTTCCAACCATGTGGCGGGGATGACTCAATTACCTGAACTGCAGGTTAGAACTGTTGTACTTTAAGAGAAAGCAGCGTTGTTTTGGTGTACCCACAATGCTGAGCTGAGCACCCCAGTAGGTGGAAAGCTAGGGTCTGGACAAACAGTAAGAGCTACCATACACTGCAAAAGTTCCCATCTGTCAGTCAGGGACACCCAAACCACCATGATTTTTGCAAAGAGGCATCACTTTCCCATTTCAAATAATATCTCGACATTTTACTGCTGCTTTTTGTTGGCCATGAATTCATTGTGTGTAATTGCCATTCATACCATACACTGCACAGTTCTGTGTATCCTGTGATTCAAAACTGCTTCTAGAAAATCAGTTTTGTTTCAAGTCCAACTTCTGATTTCACACAGTATCACTCATTAACTGAGCAAATCTGATGCTGGCCTCATTTATTGGAATATAACAGCTAAGCTTCATTTTACCCACTTGCACTGGTTTGATGGCCTGGAACTATTCCCACCTCTCCCTACCATTTTTTTCCTGTTTTTTTCTTCAGCTGCTTGAAATATGCACTGTTTTTCCCCCCCTCTGCCTTGCTATAATTTCCACTCTCCAAACATGCACTAATTCTTCTCCCACTGAATTCATCCCTCATAACTGCATATTCCCCTTAAGATCCTTTTCTTTTAGCCAGGTTTCTTAGTTACTCCAATGGGCCATCCACCTACAGGTACCACTATTTGCCAATTTGATTGCATTTCACAATTTACTACAGTCTGAAGGGTAGTTTTCATCTTCTGTTAACTCGTCTCGAGGTATCATTTTTCTTAGACTGCCCCCAGACTGCAAATGTTCTCAAGTGCCTTTATTACAGCCTATGGCAGCAAAGTTTTAAAAATACATCTTCCATTGCTTCTGTCTTTGTGGTAAGGTGTCCAAAAACAGCAAAGCGGTGAAGAGATCATCAGAAGACTAAAAGTTGACAGATTCTTCCCCAGCCTTGCCAGAGATACACAGTTTGGGACAAACCTTTCTGCTTGTTCAGTTGGGCGTTTAATGGCTGCGGGGAGAGCATCTAAAGCTGAGAAAAAACAGTCAGGCTTTCCAAAAGTAGAGAAAATGAACAGATTGACATTCTCAAAATCCTTTAATTTTATGTTATTGCTGGCTTTTATTAAAAATATTGTTAAAATCCAACCTGTTTCTATGGGGAGATTCAACAAAACAGAATTTTCTGACGGAAAACATTTCATCATAAAAACCATTCAATCAGTTCTACTGATAAATTTCCACATTGTTTTCCTGACTAGAGCCAGGGAAAACTAGATGAATCTTTCCTGAGAAAAAGGAGTTCCTTAGCTGGAAAAAGGCAAGGTGTTTATTCTTCCTTGGAAGCATAAGAAAAGCAGCAGCTGATCAATAGTGAAAGCAGTATCTATCCTGTAGGTACTCAACTAAGGAGGGCAACTTGACCAATGAGGCAGAATGGCAGCAAGGTCCTGCTCATCACAGCAGGCACATCTCCCCCATCCCAAATGTGACCCCTCCAGTTCCCTTGCAGAATAGATATACGGGTCTACAAGTGGAACCAAACTCAGTTGTTGAAAATACTCATAGCCTGGAAATGTTCCCCAGACCAAAAAAACAGAAGCCATCAATCAAAACGGCTTCTGTTAAGAAGAAGCGGAGGTTTATAGTTATTGGCAACTCCCTCCTTAGGGACACAGAGGGGCCGATATGCAGACCTGACCCATTGCAGAGGGAGGTCTGCTGTCTACCTGGGGCCTCGGTCAGGGATATGATCAAAAAACTTCCCAAACTGGTCAAGCCCATGGACTACTATCCCCTAGTAGTTTTCCAAATAGGAAATAATGAAAAAATCTTCTAAAAACCTTAGGGCTATTAAAAAGGACTTTAAAGCTCTAGAGAAAATTGTTAAGGACTTAGGAGCACAGATGGTCTTCTCTGTCAGAGGGAATGATGAGAGAATGAACCAAGAATTAAATAAATGGCTGAGAACATGGTGCGAAGAACAAAACTTTGGGTTTTTCGATAATGGGTTGGTGTGCATGTCAGGCCTGCTGGCAGGTGATGGGGTGCACCTTTCCCCTCAGGCCAAAAGGGCTCTCTCAAAGAAGCTTGTAGGGCTAATTAAGAGGTCTTTAAACTAGATTGGAAGGGGGAGGGGAACATCTGTCATGCTAATAGAATTAAATATGGGGACAATACCCCACTCCAGGACCCGAGGGGCACGACAGACTTGGATCCCCAACTAGACAGACAGCAAAAGAGGGGGTGACAACAACTCATCTGAAGTGCATTTACAGTAATGTACGCAGCATGGGAAAAAGCAGGACAATTATGATATAATCGCCATCACAGAAACACGGTGGGATAATTCACATGACTGGAGCACTACTGTGGATGGCTATAAGCTATTTAGGCAAGACAGATCAGGAAAGAGAGGTGGTAGGGTTGCTCTATACGTCAAAGAGTGTTTTGACTGTATAGAACTCAGTAACAGCAATGATAAGGTAGAGTGTTTGTGGGTTAAGCTCAGTGGTTTGAGTGGTAACCCAGCTATTGTGGTGGGAGTTTGCTATCAGCCACCTAATCAGGATGAAGAGACTGATGAGCTCTTCTATAAACACCTATAAGAAGTCTTGCAATTGCGTCCCATTGTTCTTGTGGGGGATTTCAACCTCCCGGATGTCTGCTGGAAGTACAACACAGCAGAAAGGAAGCAGTCTAGAAGGTTTGTAGAGTACGTGGATGATAACTTCCTAACACAACTAGTAAGTGAACCAACTAGAGAGGGTGCCCAGCTGGATCTGCTGTTTGCGAACTTGGCAGGCCCCATAGGATAGGTGACAGTTGGAGGACGCCTGGGGCACAGCAATCACAAGATGATACAACTCTCCCTTCTTGGGGCAGTGAGGAGAGGGGTCAGCAGAACTGCCACCCTGGACTTCCGAAAGGCAGACTTTGAACTCTTCAGAAGGCTGCTTGATAAAGTTCACTGGGAGGTGGCTCTAAAGGACAAAGTGGTGCAAGAGGGCTGGACGTTCCTCAAGAAGGAAATCCTGGTGGCACAAGAGCAAGCCATCCCCATATGCCTTAAAACAAGTCGTTGGGGAAGAAAACCAGGATGACTGGGTAGGGAACTTTGTAGCGATCTCAGGAAAAAGAAGAAAGTTTACAAGCTTTGGAAGAGGGGGCAGGCATCCCAGGAGGACTACAAGGGTGAAGTGAGATCGTGTAGGGAAAAAATCAGAAGGGCTAAAGCCCAACTAGAACTTCAACTGGCCACTTCGGTCAAAGACAATAAAAAGAACTTCTTTAAATATACCAGCAGCAACAGCAGAACAAAGGAGACTCTCCCTCCCTTGCTGGGTGCAGAAGGGACAGTAGCAATAAGGGATAAGGACAAGGCAGAGGTGGTCAATGCCTTCTTTGCCTTAGTCTTTAACCCCAAGGAGTAATTCCCTAGGGATACTCAGTCCTCTCAGCCAGAAGATAATGGGAATGAAGCTCCAGCTGTTTGGGAGGACTTGGTTAGAGACCTGCTTAGCCAATTAGATATAAACAAATCCATGAGGCCAGATTGGATCCATCCAAGGATATTAAGGGAGAGGTTCTTGCCAAACCCCTTTCCCTCATCTAATAGCAGTCCTGGCTGACTGGGGAAGTGCCGCTCGACTGGAAGCTGCCATTTACAAGAAGGGTCAGAGGGAGGATTCAGGGAACTACAGGCCTGTCAGCTTGATCTCGGTACCAGGGAACGTCATGGAGCAGATTGTGTTGAGTGCTATCACACAGCACGTGTGGGACAACCAGGTGATCAGGCCCAGTCAACATGGGTTTATGAAAGGCAGGTCCTGTCAGACCAATCTGATCTCCTTCTATGACGAGGTTATCCAGTTAATGGACAAGGGGAAGGCTGTGGATGTGGTGCACCTGGACTTCAGTAAAGCCTTTGACACCATTTCTCACAGTATTCTGATTGAGAAACTGGCTGCTATCGGCATGGACAGGCGCACTCTCTGCTGGGTTAAAAACTGGATGTATGGCTGAGCCCAGAGGGTGGTGGTAAATGGAATTAAATCCAGTTGGAGGCTGGTCACTAGTGGTGTTCTCCAGGGTCCACTGCTGGGTCCAGTCTTGTTTAACATCTTTACCAATGATCTCAATGAAAGCATTGAGTGTACCGTTAGCAAGTTTGCAGATGACACTAAGCTGGGTGCAAGTGTTGATCCGCTTGAAGGAAGGGAGGCTCTGCAGAGAGATCTGGACAGGCTGGATTGATGGGATGAGACTAGCAGAATGAGGTACAACAAGGCCAAGTGCTGAGTCCTCCATTTGGGTCACAGCAACCCCATGCAGTGTTACAGGCTTGGGGAAGAGTGGCTGGAGAGCTGTCTGGAGGAGAAGGACCTGGGGGTGTTGGTTGACAGCTGGCTGAACATGAGCCAGCAGTGTGCCCAGCTGGCCAAGAAAGCCAACGGCGTCTTGGCCTGTATCAGAAACAGTGTGGCCAGAAAGACCAGGGAGGTGATTGTGCCCCTGTACTCAGCATTGATGAGGCCACACCTCAAGTACTGTGTTCAGTTTTGGGCCCCTCACTACAAGAAAGACATTGAGGTGCTGGAGCATGTGCAAAGAAGGGTAATGAGGCTGGTGAGGGGGGTGGAGAATAAGCCCTATGAGGACAGACTGAGGGAATTGGGGTTGTTTAGCTTGGAGAAGAGGAAGCTGAGTGGAGACCTCATCACTGTCTGAAACGAGGTTGTGACAGGGTGGGTGCTGCTCTCTTCTCACAAGTGACGAGCGACAGGACGAGAGGGAATGGCCACAAGTTGCGCCAGGGCAGATTTAGATTGGACATTAGGAAGAGCTTCTTCACTGAGAGAGTGGTCAGGGATTGGAACAGATTGCCCAGGGAGGTGGCGGAGTCTTCATCCCTGGAGGTGTTTAAAAATGGGTTGATGAGTTTCTTAGGGATATGGTTTAGTAGGGAGATAGGCACGCTAAGTTTCAGGTTAGAATTAATTTCTATGGGTAAATATGCATAAATTCCTTACAGTAATGGAATGTGCTGCAAAATTCAACAGATTTCTCACCACAGTGGTGTAAGCAATCAAAGTATATATTAGATAACAAGAGAGAAACACTGAAAAATACTTTTCAAAATTTCCTTTACTGCCTACACTATGATCCTACAAGCCGTAGTCCACGTACTAATTTAATCTTAAATTTTTAGACCAGCGGATACAAGAAAGCAAAACTCTCAGTACCTGGCTTCAGTAGACCTCTCTCAATTTACAAATTCTGAGGATTGTCCTGAACAGCGTAATGCCAAGAAAGAGGTACCAAGTATTTTAGTGAATGCCTCACAAGAAACATTTTAGTAATTCTCAACATGAAGCCTTTTAAGCTTCTTGAAATAGAAGCTTGATGAGGGAGGAATCCAAACCCAAAATGCTTCCCTGCCCCATCCTCATATGGACTTCTAAAGTTCAAAATTCATGTGGAATGAGCATGCAAAACCCTGAAGGCCAGAATTGGCCATATTCTGAATGAGGAGGCTTCTTGGAAGAAAACTTAAGATTTAATACACTTGAAGTAGAACAGTCAATTCATAGCCTGTTTGACACTGAGTTCACTTATTCAACAGCAACAAAAACAATGCAGCAATCACACTTATAAATGAAATACTATATGAAAAGGATTAGCTCAAGCTTTTGTGGTAGAATTATACAATCTAAAAGACACAGAGCCTGCCTAAAAATGCTAAAAAGAACGTCTGGGTGACGTTCACTGTTTATTGACATTTATAAAGTGCCATGAACTAGCAAATACTTTAACCTTTTTCTACAAGTCAGTATTGCAGTGTCAGTTTCTACTAGTGACATTAGGCAGTTTTAAATTAAATGTTACTATGCTACTTCCTGAAAATGTTGAAAACAAACCAGAGCAAAACAAGACACAACATTTTTTACGATCAGCAAAAATGATGCATAAAGTCATTATTTTTTCCTGGGATTTGTTGTGACAGTTACCATGGCTAACCCATTAACATATTTGCTGTACAAGTATGGTCATTCTACGGCCTTAATTAACTTTCAAGTGGAGAGTGCTGTGGCTTACCACTTATTAAATATCCACTACAATAAGTTACAGTTTTACCCTTCCAACCTCACTTAGCCAAGACACCTAGAAGAACCAGCTTTCTATCTGACTGTAATTTTGTAATTGGTTTTTACTGAAATTATGTTGAAACTGGACACCCTATGTAAATGTATTTTGCCTGGTTCATCTAAAATTGGCCACCCCTAATCAGATCTGCTGGATATTTGATTGAATAAGTGGAAAATTAAGTATCTCCCTGATAATGCTTTACTTTTCCCTCCCTTACATTATTTAGGATGTAAGCTTTTTTTGGTTGAATTTGAAAGCATGCCCCCTAGAGAACAGCAGAAGACAGGCACATCGGAAAGGCTGCTTTGAAAGCTAATCTGCTTCTAGTACAACACACAAACAGTCTAGCTACACTAAGCGAAGCTAATTTCAGCAAGCACTTTATTCATGAAGAAAGTAATGTGATTTGAGATTTAATCAAGTCAGAATTAGGTTTTGTGATTAGCTAGGCTGAGCTGTTAAGGTATAGGCATAATGATATCATTATTTCTGCGCACCAATGTGGCATGAGCATTGTCAAGTGGTGTAATGCTCTATGTTTAAACTTGTATACTGCCAGCTATAAGTAACTGAATCCACATCCATAAGGCATTCCTCTGAGTATAAAATAGGGCTTGAGTTTTAAAAAAATGCTTATATACAAAGGGAACACATGAAAAGGCCACAGGAGTGCACAACTGAAAAATAAATAAAAATGCAAATTTCCCTAAACTTCATCTTTTTATGGACTGAAGCATAAGTGAGAACTTCAACAAAGCTATAGAAAAAGATGACAGGTCTGACTTTCAGAAATTTAAGACAGCAGTAGGATTAGACACTTTGGGTTGTCTTCGCATGCATTTCTTATGGGAGTTAATTCCATTTGACATGCAAGACCAAAGCAAGATTACAGAGGCATAGCCCCATGGCGAGGTGTGTGCTGTAGCTAAAAGCTGGGATTTGAATAATTGTGCAGGCTTACTCCAAGAATCAGGCAAGAACAGAATGAATGGATTATTACAAGGAACTTTGTACATTTTTAACTGCTGGACTTAATAAAATACCCTGTGTGTAACACTGGCATTATGGTCCTCTGCACTCACTCCAGTTAAGTTTGTGTTAGGATCTATCAAATATGAGAAAAAACAGAAGCTGTTAAAAAAGAACGTGCAATGGAGAACTGGGCAGGACACATGATTTTCTTCGGGGATCAAATTTGGAGAACTATAGTTCAACATATTCAGGCCCCAAAAAGTTATAGGGAATTCATTTCCTGTATAAAAGAAGGTTGAAGGAACAAAAGAGATTGGATTGGAAAAATGAGGAGACAAAAAAAAAAAGGTGAGTTTTTATTTCACTGTTTCAGCTTGTTAGCTAGGTCATTCATTACGGAGAAAGATTACTAATCCACACATCATTTTTTTTTAAATTGACCTCTTCCCTTTGTGTCTGTGGAAGCACTTGTCTGTAAAAGGAGGTAATAGCTGACTGCTCCTTAGAGTCAGTGCTGCTTAATTAACTGTCCAGTGAGAATTATTGAAATACTTATATAATTCTTATTTAGCACTCATTAAAGTGAGGGATACAAATGCTGGACAATGAGAGGTTCAGGAAGGCTTTGAAAAGAGGGAGTTAGGACTCTAATAGCAAAGAATTATGAAAGTCTGCCCATTAACGGTAACAGAGCAGACCTTTCATTTTAAAAGTCAGTGACTCAGATCTGGACTTACTTGATATTTTTTGAAAAGCTCCTTCATCTAACCCCCCTACCAATAGATGATCTCCATTGCTAACCAGACTCTCTAGTAGGTGCATGAAGGAGGCAAATGACAGTTGTGCATCGCCTAGAGATGACGCCACGTTCACACAGCTGTTCAGCAGAACACCTCACCCCTCCAGCCTGCTCACAGGTCCCACGCACACAGAAGGACCACCACCTACTAGGAGCGCATGGAGATAGGTAAGAGAGAACCAGTTGCAATGATTTGCACCGAAACAGGATCAGCAAAGTGCATGCACCTTCTTAATGCAGGACTTCCCTTGCACAAAACATATCTATGAATATCACTATGCTACATATAAGGAAAATCTCAGGTGCTGATAATTTTGCCCTAAAAAGAAATAAAAATTCCCTATTTCATTTCAATGGGTGCTTTGGAAACCTGCCATAAAAGGTGATGAATATCCTGAATAACTTTGGGAGCTTCCAAAATGGAGGTGAAGAGCCTGTTGGGTATCAAGTAACAGCAAGATTCAACACCACCTATAACCTTCTCTGTGACATGGGTTATGGCAATAATAGACTACTGTACAGAAAATGAGCTAAATTCATCAGTACTTTTTGGAAGACAAAAAGAACATGCATGTGCATGTTCCATGCACAAGAAAATCTTTTCAGAAATAACTGGCTAATAATTAATTGGCCCAATTTCAGTGTGTTTCTTGTAGCAGAACTGGGTTTCCAGAAGCCATATGCCTCAACAGTTTGTCCTCAGAAAATTTACCAACAATAGAGAATAGTGTGATCATCATCTTAGAGGCTTTGAAGGTTCATTCCTCCACAGAAGGTGTGCTTCATTCCTCTCTCTAATCTGTATACTGTCAAAAGTTCTTGAATCTACAGGAATTCACTTAGACATGAAGCTCAGATATCCTTTCTATTCATATAATGATTGATGAAACACAAGGGAAAATAAATTGAATTATGTTAAATCTCCCAGGGAAACATAATTAAGCTGTAAAGCATTCCCTTGAAAACCTTGTATCACTCAGGTTATGTCTTCTGCTACATGATCAATAATAATATTAATTAAAGCCAATTATTTTGAAGCATTAGCATGAACTTTCAGCCTTTACTATGTTTTATACTATTAAAAGCTAAGGCTTTTTTTTTTGGCTATAATATCTGCAAAATCCTTCCATTTTTCCAGCAGAAGCTTTCCAAAGTATCGAGGCTGGGATTTTTTCTTTCTTTTTTGGTATCTATTGCAGACCTTAATTCCAAAATCTGTATGCCTGTGTATATTTCACTATACATACATAAGAGGAACCACATTGAAGATAATACAAACACTACAACCTTACCCTAAATACAGAAGCTGGTCAATTGCATAAAAAATGCTGGTTTCAATTTCTCTTTAACTGGAGTCCTAGACGTTAAATATTTCTGCATAGCAATTATATTAAACAACCAATGAAAACATACACCTCCATCACCAAATCAAGACATGGCATATACTTCCAGACCGCCAAGCAGAAGATGAAGAGTTCTGTGAGAAAACCCACAGGAGACATGGCTCAAAAAAAGTGGGATCAGGAGAAGAAACTTAATTTCATACTAAAAGGAAACAGTGCCATCAATTTTAGAAAGGAATTTTTCCAGTTTGTGGACAAAAAGGCCTTGGTGAAAAATAATTCTTACCAATGTAAAAAAAAATATGTAAAAGACAACTGTGTGCTCTTACTACCTACAGAAAAATAGAAATTAGTGCGTGTACCTATATACTTTTTTTTAGTATAAATATGATTATATATAAAATACTATAAATATGTTCTGTCATTAAAAACATAACCTTGCTTATGAAGGCTCATGTTTAGCAAAAATAAATAAATAATAAAGTCCCTTATATCTTGGTCAGAAAAATTATTTGAAATGAAATGGTGAAAATGACATAAAAGCACAGCAGTTCTAAGTGAGTCTAAAATTCAGTCCCAGGTATCATCCCTTAAGAGCGGCCAAGACTTCCATCAAACTTCACAAGCTCTGTGCTGTGGAACTATCACTGGGCAAAGATCTTCCAGTTTCACAAATGCTTGTCATAAACTCACATACGTAGAAGGGAGACGGACTTCTCAAATACGAAAGTGTAAATTACAAAGAATACAAAAAGGCTTCTGAAGAAAGTAGGCATTGAATTTGGAACACTAAATAGTATTATGAAAGCCCTAAATAGAGCAACAATAATTAGAAGAATACCTTGTTATACCTGAAATTGCAACAATAAAGCAATGTAGCAAAAATAACAGGATCCAAGATCTAAATAAGTTGAGTGTTTTCTTGTTCTTTTATAACAAAGGCACTGAGAAGGCAAATTTCAGACCTTGTGGAAGAAGTCAAATAATTTCTCCCCAAAGGCAGAGGAAAGATTTCTCAAATGAGCTTCATCCTATAAAAGATCAGAGTAAAATACATGAAGCAAGATGACATAATGGGTTGTTGCTTAAATGCAGCCACAGATAGTACCCTATTCTGAAAACTAGGCTGTGGGTAATTGAATGTAAGATGAAGCAAAAATATAAAAAAGGCCAAGCTGAAGTTGAAGAATAAAAATGCAGTGTGTGTAACAGTATTGAGAAGAGTACAGCTCTGTAGAACTGATTAATAAGAAGAGCAGTGAACAGTATAGAGTGGATTTGCAGAGATTAGAACATTGCAGGCTTTGTCCAAAAGATTGTATAAAGTTCTTATTATGTTTGAATTTCAATAGAGTAAAATTTTTCTAACACTATTAATGTTTCCCTTTGACCTTTATGTATATCTTCCCTCTAACCCAAAAAAGGACACTTTAAAGTAAAATATATTTACACTCAAGTATTTCATACTGCTTGTGAATGTGTGGGTGCATATGCACATATGCAACCTATTGAATTCCTTTGCACTATAGTAAGAAATCAATAAAGTCATTACAAAAAACTGCTTTAATACTAGCAGTCAAACTCAAAAGAATATATATTTTGATAAATCCTTCAAAGCCATGTGCTTGCATTACCAAAAATTAGAAGCACAAGATTGCATAGTAGGAACTCAGTGATTTTTGTTTCAAACTTCTCACAAACACTCTACTGAAACATGCATGGTAGAACTGGTAGAACTACCTCAGAGTTGTTTAAACCAGGAATAAGAAATTTTCACGAAGAGGTGGAACATAAAAATGGACTGCGCAGTAAAACTGAAGATAATATTGAAAACAAACACAACAACCAAAAAACCCCAAGAAAAACCTTCAAAAAAACCAAAGAACACCCACCCACCCCCTGTCCCGAAAACTACAGGCAGCAACAGGACAATAAGCGGTGATGAGAAAAACATAACATTCAGTGACAAGTTAATGACAGAGGCAATTATTACAGACAGAATTAAATATTTAGTGGATAGAATCTAAGGTAAAGACACCAGAATGCAGATTTAATTTTCTGGATACAATGCTGCTTTCAAGATGTTTTTGTGGTAGGATTTCTACACCTCAGCTATTGTGTTTTGGAGAGTTTACATCTCTGTCATATGAGATAGGGAGCTGTGCTCAGTCTGGAAATACTCACAGATTTTTTTACTTTTTTTTAATTTCCATCGAGGTAAAATATTTGCTACAGACTTAAAACCAGAAACAATGAGGGAGAATGCCATGAGGACAAGAATATTCCTAAGGCAAAGTACATAATAACCAGCAAAAGAAGATATTAAAATATTTAAAACTACCTGTACTGTTCCAACAAAGAAATATGTCATCAACAATAGAAATGCTGGTTTTAAGTCCCTAACTTCTTGACATTTTGGAAAGAGGTTAATAAAGGATTTTTAAGGTGCAGTCATAGCAGGCCAGTTTTCTCTAATCTTACTTTCCCTGTCTTTAGAAATTGGAAACCCAGCTTCTTATACAGTCACTTTAGGGGGACAGGCATAGAACAATGTGAAACCTCCTGTAGAGGTGACCATCTCTCTTCAAGGACTACAGAGAGCCAAGGAGATTAGTCTAGAATACGGTATATAGCCAACATTAAGGGAAGTGAATCCTACCGTACACACTCATGCAAAAAGCTGGAAAGTTGACCTAACGGAGCCTTACCTGCAGCTGGTGCTCCTCTAAAGGCTTTGGATCCCTGTATGGATTCCCCTCTGGAGTCTGAGTAAATTTCAGGATTTGGAAAAAATATATATAATCTGGTTTAGAAGTGAAACAATAAAAGAAGAAAAAGACTAACTTTAAATGTAGATTTCCTGCCTCCATGCATGCTCACCAATGGCTTTTCCTATATACAAAGTTGACTGAAGGGAGGGGTGGGATTGAATAACAAATTGATGCGATACAATCACATCATTCACAATCACATAATGGACTATATCCCAATTTTCAAAAGGCATAAAGTATCCTCATTAATACGATAAGTGCAGCAGTCAAATCAGTACTATGATTTTATCAGGGTTTTTGACTGTACATGAATTAGAATATAAAATGCATACAGAATTTTTAATGGAAAGGCTTTAACATTCTGTGAATGTATTTCTTACTGTCATTTACATCGCATTAGAGTGAAATTCCACATAAAAGCATAAAGAGAATACTCTATGTCCTAAATTATAGTTTTTCGTAGTTGTCATGTCCACATACTGGGAATCTTATTCACAAGCTGTAATATTATCTTAAACTTGAAAAGGGTAAAGTATTTCTCTGTTTGTTTGGTATGGCTGGCAAGTGGAGTTGTTACACAATAAGGTCAGATGGTCAGGATGAAGCCTACAGAGATCTCTTAGGGATGAAATTTTATTTACTGCCTGTTCAACAACAGGTTGCTAAACCCTAGTATTCTGGTTCTCATTCTCAGCAGGGTGCTAAAATTGTTAGTAAGTTAAGAAAGATGTTATGATCTTCTTTTAGCTCCTTTCATTTTTCCACCTTGCTTTAAAATACATTAATTTAAAATAAAGTTTGCCATTAAGTATTTTCTTTAATTCCAAAGGGATGTGTTCAGTCTTTAAGAAATAAGCGTGTACTATTTCTGTATGCATCTACTTCACATTACATTTTACCACAAAAACTAACAATATCAGGTTTTACAATCTAACCTATTTTCTAAGATCCAGTAGTTTCATGCTGCTTCAGATTTGAATAAACTCACAGAAAAGGAGTCTGCAAACTCATATTTGTCTTATTCACATCAAACCACCTAGCACAGACTGAGTGATGTTTCTGACCAATATATTATAGTTGGTCTAAATTCTTCTTGACTCTAAATGCTGTCAGTTAAAATAGGTTTTTTACCCCAGCGCAAGTGTAGATGTTGGATTGTAATATAAATCCTGTAATGCAGCAGAACGTAACAGGCCAATGTACCATCCACAGAACAACACCCTGCCTTCTTGTGTGTATACCAACCACAGCATCTATAAGTCTTATTGTAATCTGTTATTTGTATTGCACCACAGCAAAAAAATACATTTGTTGTGCCTCTCTCCATTTCAGTGCCTTGGAGCACATGCAGCACCTCTACTAGTGGCACACCCAAACTGGGCTCACTGACCTTTCTCAATCTGCAGTCATTTGGTTTTTCTATTTCATCAATTTTTTTTTTTTTTAATATTCTGATGGTGACAAAGGCATCACCTTTATGGGAATCAACTGTAGGGCTCCAGAGCATACCAAGTAAATGCTAGACTTTAAACTGTGAAAGATCAGTTGCTCTTTTTTATTATTATTTTCTAATTTTTCAAATATTGGATTTTAAAGTCCTGTTCCTGCCTCCTTCCACCCCTTGCATCTCAATAACTTCCCATTGGATCTACTGGTATCTGCAAGGACTTTTTCAGCGTATGTAACATGCGGACATTTGGGTGGAGGAAAGATGTGCAATATCTAAGCATCTGGGGGAGAAAAAAAAAGGAATCAGGAAGCTTTACTGAATTTGTGGGAGTAGCATCTACAGCTTTAGCTGCATCTCTTGCCTGTGAATTACAGATCCTTTCAGGCCAGAGAGTAGCAAATATCGGAATTGCTATATTCCAGTTCTAGTGAGCATTTATCCATGCCAGGGCAGGAATCCTATTCATTGAAAGAACTACACAGACTGTTGCATATGATCAGTGCTGGTTTTAGTACTGCATAAATCGCTAAAAGATCAAGGACTTTTATTTAGTCAATGCAAAATAAAGAATTTGTAGGAAGTGATACCTCCTGCAACTGTCTTTTTGTAGAGCAAACAATCTGCTACTCAATTGTAGAAAAGGAAATAAGAGTTAGAGAAGCAAGAACGGTACTTCTGCCTGAATCTCCCAAGAGCAAGTTACAAAGAAATAAAACTTCCTCCCTCCTTTTGTTTTTACTCTGGGTATACACAACCACACACTTGCAGTGGCATGGATACATGTATGTCAAATACTCATCATTTCAGTAGCTTCATTTACTGTGCCATATTGTGCAGTCTTCACTAGGAAGAAGTCAAAGCCTTCCTAGCATGCATTTCCCAAAATTGGGAACGAGGACTCTAAAGAACCATCAGCTAAACAGTTGCAAAGGAAAGTAAATCTTGCTTATTACAGGTTTCTTATTCTGTCTGAACAGCCAGGTAAGAATACCTGTTTAAGGTCTGCAAGAAAGGACCACTTTGAAACATCCAACTAGGAATTGTCCTTGCCAAAGGAGATGCTTGTGCATGAACACTCATGCAAAACAATCTGGTATACCTGGGACATAGAGCATCCAAATAGTTAGCACAGGGTACCTCAAACAGTGACTGGGGACACAGGCACATCACTCATAGCAAGAGGAAGCGGGGCATATGCCCTTGCCCATAACACAGCAGTTTGTCGTGAGCCACAGCGCTCGCTCTGTACCACCTAAGTCTGTTGAGTCCTGATCCCGCAGTACCTCTCTGACTCCTACCTCATAATTCTACCATGTCACGTACAAATTCTCATAGATCACTTCCCCAACATTTACTATCAAGTGATTGTACACACCTATCAGAAGCTTTTCGTGCACGACAGCCCACTCAGCGTGGTGCTGTCATAAAGATCCTTGTAATACCCTGTGTTACTTTGCTGCTCCAAGTCATTCCCCTCCTTTCTAAAATTATTTTTAAAACACATTTATTTTCCCCCACTTGTTTTTTTTAGACCTCTGCTTTCTACTGATCTTGATTTCAGACACTACAGAACGAGAAAACATTTAGAGTAATTAAGGGCAAGTATTTTCAAAATTATTTCTACAGGAGTTTTCTGTCAATTGTGTAGTTAAAAGTCCAGGTGTTACAGGGCTGATGAACAACTAAAACTAATAGTCCTGATTAGGGACTAGCATTACTGAGCATTTCATAGATGATAGTGTACCCAGTAAGATTTAACTTCATTACATTCAGAAAGTAAGAATATTCACAGGAGATGGTACTGCCATCTAATTGATTAACTGAATATTCATGCAACAGGTGTCACTTTTATCCATACCAGAAAAGAATCCAGTGCATTACTGTGGTGTTAAGTGGTGTGGTATCAGTTTGCGGTATCATCTTTTAGGCGAGATATGAAGCAGATGTCTGATCTATAATCACATTTGTAGATCATAGGGTATATTTTAATAGGTGTTAAGGCTGGTGGGCTGTACTGGGTTTAATGTTGACTAACTCGATTTCAACTCCAAAAATCTCCTTTGCAATTTCCCTTGAATGTAGGAGTCATACTCACATCCTCCTCTAATAATGTAGTAATGTTACAATTTATGAAGAATACTGCCACACTGAACACACTGCATTTCTCTCCCAGGGAGCTGATTCCAACGTACAGAGGCATAAGGGACAGGATCATTTTCAAATCTGACCTTCTCAGGTAAGCAGTGAGACAAACACACGGGAACCTAAGTTTGAAATGAAATTTATGCGACAAAATGGTTATTTTACAATTTTTTAGTGTGAAAGATGATACATAAATATGGAACGTTTCATGAGACAAAGCCACAGAAGCGGTATTTTATAATTTTAAATATAATCTTTTTTGTCTTGCATCTTCTTTCAGTTCTTCCTACGAATGCCTGCTAACAAGATACAATAAATCAAATAAACATGAAGAAAAAAAGAATTTCAAACAAATGGATAAAAATCGTTTTTACTTGAACAAAATGAACAATATGTTGATAAGTTAGTCTGTTTCTGTCAGAAATTCGGTGTGCATATATGATAAAACTGATGAGCTGTTTGCATGTAAAAGGTATGTAAGTCTTGTCTTTACTTGAAGTTTTCTGATTAGGATTTTAGGTATTATTTCTGATGTTTTTCCAGATTGACATCCATGGTCTACTTTGATAATGAACACCCCAAGAGAGCACAGAGACAAGACTGGGTCTCAGAAGCTAGGAGCATTTCAATCAAAGATGGTTTGTTAATAATAAAGTAAGAAAAAAAGCCATTTGCTTCTTTTGCAGTGACTGCAGCGCTGACCCTCTCTTGGTCCTGCTAGGCCTGTCTGAGCAACAGCAGAGTTCAGTGGTAATTAAAGCAACAGTGTTGTGAAAAAAGTGTGAATTACTTTTACAAGAAGACTTGGATGTTGCTACCGACTGACAAAGCACAGCAGGAGAACTCTGCTGGATATTAAAGAGCTATGGTAGTCACTGTATTGTAAGGTGGCTTTTCAGCACAATGCAAAATTGTGACTTTTCACAAGTTTATACCTCAGGAACCATTTGAGTTATCGGCTTAAATTTTAGTATGTTTTATAAGGCACATAGCAGACACTATAAATGTGTCATACTTGGTAAAATCAGGTCCTGTTTAAATTATGTAAGCCCTAAATTCAATTTTTACCCTTCAATTATGACTTCACTAGGTAATTATTGCAATATTACACTCTAGACTGTTGTGCAAAATTACAGAAAGAACTACATATTCACGTATCTCTCAGCAAATTATTGCAGTGTCAAACAGCTTGAATTTCCATTTTTGACATTTTAAAAACTAAAAAAGCATAGCAACCTCACATTTTTGGCACTGCAGAGAGAATATATACCAGGTATTACACAGCAGCTCTGTACTCTGTAAATATTCTTTTAAGACAACATGGTTCTGTGAGACAACACAAAGGACCAGTTCTGACAAATGCTTCACTATCTCAATGTTTCTTCTATAGTCATCGGAAAAAATGCATGTTACAGCAGTTTATTTTTTGCTAGTGTGTAGTGAGAACAGGGGATGGATCCTGAAGTTAGTTTCATACATATGGAGATTTAGTTAAGACAGCATTTACAAATAGAGGTATTCTCATTATTCTGTGAAAATAAAGGTTTGAATTCAGCCTGTTAATCCACAGAACAAAGGGAGAGAATTTTCAACACAATGTAATGGTCTTGTCCTTTAGGGTGTGATATGATTTGATTCGATAGTCAGTACAGAGTTTTTTGAATTAGCTTTCAGTGCAACGTGAGGAATTTATATAGCTAGCAATAGAAAATTTTCAATTTAAGATTTACTTAAGAGCTTGAACCAGCAAATAAAGATTTTCTAAATATTCATTTGGGTCTTATTTTGGAGAAAATCTTGAAACTTCTCTGAATAGCCTGGCTAATTTGCAGTTTACACATGTATCAGATATTTACATGCATGAACTTTCAAAGTAAAGCTTAGAACTTTTTGCCCTGTCAGATGAACACAAAGACTAATGGAATTATGAAAATCTATTATACTTATGAGCCCAGGGCCACAGCCACACAAAGAATCATAGTCTGATATCTGGTGCTATCTCTGGGGTTAGAAGCCTCATTACCCAAGAAAAATCTTTCCTTCCCAAATCTTTGGAAGGCAGTTTGTTGCATGCTGTTCACTATTCTAGAGAACATGGCAGAGCCTGGGTAACCCATATGGAAAACACTACACATACATTCAGTTTTGCAGTCATAGGTTTACCCCAAGACAAAGCACTGTACACAATTTTTCCACACTTTCACAGAAACCGTACAACCAGCCCTTCTGTCACATGCAGCAGTTCCATAAACTGTGTTCACAGATTCTTGCAGTGCAGTGAATCACTCAGTTGCATAATGTAATATCAGAAGAATAATTTTCTTAAAGTTTTGTTAAATTAAAATAAAACCACATAATTTTTGGGGGTGTGTGGTGTGTGTGTGTGTGTGTCTCCGCTATAAACAGTTGTCATAGAATAAAGGAATCAAAAAAATGCAGAAAACATTGGAAGAGAAGGGACACAAAAAAAAACTCAAAGAATGTGAGGGCACTTCTCTAGTATACAATCAAATGATGGGTACTATTTACTACATCTAGATAATGAACAATATAAAAATATTTTTTACATAATCTCTATGATTTTTTTTTCTGGATTTCTAGATAGGCAATGTGCACTCTTTGTTCAAGCATTTCTATATCTCTCAAAGCTTAGGTAGCTCTTAAAACCTCATGTAAGCCTTTTCTGCAAGGAAAAATAAGAAAAGTTTGCTAGAATTTAGGAACACAGTTCAAAACAATAAACTTGCACCTAAAAACTCAAATGCCCTGTTTTGTCTCTCAGTTATATACACAATTGTACACAAAAATAATCAGATCACTAGCATCAGTACTCTAAACACAATATTGAAACAAATATCCATGAGCCTAATCCCTTTAACCACCAGTGACTCCTAGGCTGCCCTGTTCTTATCCATAAATAATTCTGTCCTTGAAATGAAGACTTTGAACAATGCTTTTGACTAATTTACAGTTAACAAACCTTTTGTGTCTGTAAAAAATGATACCATATATAAAAAAAATCTCACTTCTCCTAGCATATCATCTTTTCTTTTGCTTTTCATTCATGGAAAGCTTGATTTTTGCAATGATCCAGCAAAAGATTTGATTATGTGCTTAACATTAGGCAAATGAACAACTACATGTACTTAAGTGCTTTGCTGGATGAAGGTCAGAGTGCTTCAAGCCTTAAAGGATGAAGCCTAAATTTTGCCTCCTACCCTGAACATAACTAAACTAATAGCAAAATCAATTAAATCAGTGCAAAGGTTACTGCAGAGTTTAAGATATGGGATACTGAGTCAGTCGAATCTCTTCCTTTAAAATAACATTGTGAAAGCCACAGAACCCTCATCTTTAATTAACATAAAGTGACACGATTGCTTGCTTTCTCCCGTGACAGATGGGTAGTTTCAAAATTACAGGTTGAAGCCATCATTCCTTGCTTGCATGTTTAAGAGGGGTGCACTGGATTATTAACTAAGGGGTTGATGTGATGTCACATGGAAGGGCTTAAGGTATCAAGATGCTAAAATCCTTGTCCCACCCAAAAAAAAAAAATATTGTGTTTACTCCAACAGCTGATTTTAATTTTGAGGGAAGTTGCTTGTGCTCAGTACCTGCCAGAAAGGGCCCACGGAGGAAAGGTTCCTTGAGGGAAACTATTTCTATGTGAGAACCTCTCACTACCACAAAAACTCACATAATCAGCCACTTAACTTGAAAGCCCAGTACACTCCACAGAACAAAACCAGTGAGCAATGTGTCCAATTAGTAACAAAGACTCAGTTGCTTTTTGATCACATTTTATATCTTCCTCTTGCTATGCGAAGAGAAATGCAACAGATACAAACACATGTCATACGTCAGTCTTCAACTCTCTTTGTCAAATGGAAACAATTGTAACACAATTAAATGACAGTCCCATGCTAAATACACTGAAATAAAAACAGGCTTTTACAGCATCATTCCAGTCACATTCTCTAGCAGTTGGTGTATCACTTAGCAGTACCCCTCAGCTGAGCCATTATTCTTTGCTTGCTTTTTGATCAATTTTACAGTTAACCTGAACTTCTCTGATCAATCAAATCTTCAGATATTCACAAGTTCAACCTCAGGAAGAGCCAGAAATCTTAATTTAATTATTATCCAGTGGGTCCATCTGAAAGCGTGCGTATAAAAGCCAGTATTCCTGCTAGTCAAGTGTTTTCTTCAGTTGTGAGAACAGTATTTATACTGTGTAACCTTTATAAAATGGAGAAGTAGTACAAATACCTTTGACTGCTGTTTATGTGTAGACATATGGATTCTAAGATGCTACCAGGCAGTTCGTGTACCTACTTTAAGAACTTTCTCTACATATAGCAATTGCGATATATTCTTAACTAGGAAACAAATACTCTTTTTTCTTTTTCCCGTTTCAAGAAGAGTTTATGATATCACCCTCTTCTCTGTCTCTGAGCAATATATTTCTCTGATGCTAAAAACATAAAGTCTCTGCATATAAAGAGCCCTGGCAGAGGTTAATTGTGAACTCAAACAATGACATGCTTAGATTCAAAGCACAGCATTGAAGCCTGTTTCTGTGCAAGCAGAAGATGACCCATGCAAATGCAAAATTTGTTTTCTGAGAAGTAGGTGGAAATGGGCATTCCTAACATTGAAATCAACTAGAAAATTCACAGAGAAAAACCTTTCCAAGACAAAATTAGTCCACTTTATAATTCCTTTCAAGAACAGAGTCATATAGAACCAATCCTGCCGCGTTCTAAATACTTCTTGAATGTTACTGTCTCATATTACTTTTCAGTTCAGTGTTGCCTTTCCCAACCCGTCAGCATCAGCTCCAGATTCAAAAGAAGAAGAAGGGGAGGCAGAAAAGATGAAAAAAAGAGAGAATGAGAAAGTAAAATCAACACCTTTTGGGTATAATCTTCACAACCTGAGTAAACATGCTTGCTCTAAAATTCTGAGAGCCTGCAGCTGTTCAGTGACTTTGATTCCCTTAATACAGGTAGTACTAAATAATATAGGGACAAATTACCACGTGAGAATACAAGACAATTTTCCCTCCCCCCTCAAATCAGCTAATAAACCATAAGACTTAAGTTTGATCACATTACTGAGAAAGCAATTTGTTAAAATGACACAACAGGTTAGGAATGCATTACCTCTAAAATCTTTTGCCTGCTAGACAATGTATACAGATGTTCCTAATATACAATTTTTAAATAAATACAGAGAGAACATGGGTGTTCTGCATGACATTCCATCACTGCCAGTGCATCTTTTAATTAGTATGGATTAGTATGCAATGAACACACTTATCACCAACACTGTATCTTTTATCACATTAAATCGTTGAGATGTTCTGCTATAACTATCAAATACACAAAATAGCTGTAGTAAACTGATCACTCAGCAAAGTAACCTAAGTAAAACCTATAGCCCTTTTACTTACAATATTCCCTTATAGTGCAAATATTGGTAACTTCTCAGTCACTTCGGAGACTAACACAAAAAAACAAATACTAAACACACACAATAAAAAATGAAAAAAGTAGAAAGATGAACGGCTTGAAAAGTGGAAATAAATAAAAGGAGATCTCTCTCAGTATCAGATAATTATCTTTTTTTTCTAATATGTGCTTCATCTCAACATTGACTTCCTGAGCCAGCAATCAAATGTACTCCTACTAGAATTCATAGAAACCTCCAGTCTTCCCCAAGAAAAGAGACCTTACCTTTCTATTACATTACAGATAAAATAGTTCAATTCTCATCATACTAAGCTGAAAATATTACACTATAAAAAGTACATTTTATTTTAAAAAGTACCTATGGATTTTTATAAAATGAAGGTATAAGCACTTAAGTAAACTAGTCTTCCAGGGCTCACAAATGGCAAGGTACACAGCAGATATGGGTGAGTTTAGAAGACCATATCGAACTTATTTTTATCGTGTCATGTGTCATCTAACAAGATAATTTTAACAATTAGACACTGTTGCAAATTAACATCTATAATAATTTTGTTTCCAACCTGGATTTAAAGTGGGATTAAGGGAGAACAGATCTGTATACAGGACCTCACCTTTTTGCCAACAAATAAAAGAGACTAACTAAGTCTCTTCACTGACAAGCAATAAAGAGACAGAGAAAATACAGAGGTAGAATAACGCGAGTTTATGTCAGAGGGAGTGTGTCTGTGACTACAAGTGAACGGCAAAACCCCTAGTGATCTGCAATGGTACAAGCAGCGTAATTTCCTGTAGCGACACTGCTGTTGGTCTCACCACTTGGTTGCCTCAGCTAATCACCTCCTCTGCCTGCTCCAGACATTTGGTGAGATAAAGAATGAGGCCCAAAGGGACGGCAACGTACGGTGGCACCAGGGGAATGAAAATTAAGTGAAGATATGAGGTTAAACTAACAAAGGTAAATGTACAGCATTTGTCTAGACTTTTTTTGGCTCTGTAATCCCAGTATATGAAGAGGTACTGCCTCAGCACAACGTAATGACTCTGGCAGAATATCCCAGTGCAATTAGATACCCAAAGTTGTGCTCTTCCGCAGTGGTAACAGAAATCTGGCATATCTCAGAACACAAGTCTTAAGGAACAGCAGAGGGTAGAAACTTCTGCATGCAGATATTTACACAAGCTACAGACATGTAGACTATGAGAAGACAGCACACACAAAAATGAATATTAAACACAATCTATTAGGACAGCCATTAAATTAGGATGCAAAATGAAGACTACTCCTCTATCACTTCAAACAGACAGTTCATTTACTCAGAGAGCATTAAAACAAAAGCAGAGAATAGTAATCTTGTAGCAACTTCCCTCTTGATGGGCACAAGCAAATGTGATTATAACTTTAACCCAAACTCCTGAAATACTTTCTATATGCCACCTGGGCTGCTCAGCCTTCAGGGCAAGGCATATTTACAGGCTAGCAATGAGTAAGCTGCACAAGTGTTCAGTGTAAGCTGTGCCTTTAGAGCAGTTCTTTTATCCTGTCTGCAAGATGAATGTAGTTTGCTGAAACTGACTTTCTTTAGCCCACTTTGTACAGGTATGGTGGCTGGCAATATCTGCAGCCAAGTTTTGTAAGGTACGGCTCTTGAAGGTACCTCATATACTAGTGTAAGTGGTAAGTAAAATAAGAACAAAATGATGACATTCTTCAAGAAACAGCTTTAGGTCCTTGAAAATGATTATTTCGGTTTGCCTGCAACTGTAAAAATGAGTTTCAGGTAATAGCTTTTCTTTTATATAGAAAATGATAAATGAGCATTTAAACATTGACTCATCCACCAACGAAGATATAAAGAACATAAAAACTCACTGTGCTAACAGGGAGTTTGAGTACTAAAGTCACCTGATTTTTCAACCTGGTGATTACACCGTAAGGATGTTCATTTGTCTTTTCTTCCACTTCAGTGTTCCACAAAGTACATATATTTCCACCAAAGACAATCAACCCTTTTAGCTTCTGCCATTAATATTTCTGTACTAAACCCCACAAGACTCTTTTGTTCAAAGTTCATGGGTCTTTTATGACCATATAGACTATAACTGGAATATTCTCACCCTCAGGATATCTAGAGAGAGAGAGAGCAAAAATACTAAAAGAAACCCTCCTAGAGTGCTCCCCCTTACTTAATATAGGATTAAATACCCTAAGAAAAAATCCTGTGAAAAAAATGTTATCCGCTTTGATTACCAACAGCAGTGTGCCCAATTGGTTCTTCTTCTGGTCTCAATGTGACAGGAATGAGAAGTATAAACATTATGTTTGCCCTAAGATTTTTCAAATGGGGGAGGGATCTAAAACAAAATAATAGAGTACTAGGAGGAAGTTTCATGATTATTAACATAGAAGTTTTCATTTTTCCTAGAAAATACCTTTCCAAAGCTTTATAATGAATACTGATATGAGAGAACTCCAACAGCACAAACAGAAGTTCACCTCATAATAACTATTATTTAACAGATCAGCTGAGTTTTAACATTTCGAGAGACAATCTGTGTTCACGGTGAATCAGAGGTATAATTTCTTGTCAGAGATTTATTTCAGTTGTCTCCCGCATTATGAAAGGAAATCATAGGAAGTAAACCATTAAGATTTTACTGTGATCCACACAAGCAAATCTTACTTTAGGTTTTGGGGGCTTTGAGCTGGGTTTGTTTGTTTTGAATCAAGAAGAAAATTACTGAGTGCAAGAGTACAACCTGCATTTTACATTTTCTGTTTTGAAGTATAAAATGTCTTTCTTATCTTTCCCACTAGCCTACTATAGATATGTTTGCTCAAAGCACATGCAGCTCTTTGAAAAAAGTCAAGATCTCAGCTAATTTTAGCAAATATATACTTTCAAGTAAAAGAACATCTTTTACATTTTGTTCATCAAGCTTTTTGTCTATTTTCTCCAATAAAATGGATTCCTCCTACTCAGACCCTTAGCTGTAAGTTTTGGAAGTGCCCTGCAAATTTTGAACACTATCACAATTAAAATTTAAAAAAAATCCAAATTAAATTATGCAGACATTTGAAAGTAGAAATTCATTTATAAAAATGCTCATGGACCTGTTCGCTTGAAGCTTTCAAAAGAATCAGCCAATGAGGAACTTAGAAAGAAAGTTATTTAGTTCAGGCATGTGATTTTTCCCCTATTTGACTGACAGGTGAAGTATACTGAGCTCATGAATTTGGGAAGACTTGCTTTCTAGCATTCAAAACCTTTGGAAAACAGTTGGCTCCAACTCTGTGTGAAAGCTACTACATCATATCAATGGTTTCCTGTGATCTGAATACTGAAATGAAAATAGGATGCTAGAGAGTGTGTAAATTAACTAGGGTCTGGCATTCCAGCAGTCAGAGAGCAATTCTTTAATCAGAGTGAAAATATAAATGAAGGATAACATCAGCATGAAAAAGGGCAAAAACACAGTTCAGAGTGGAACATGCTCTGTAATGTCTACATGCAAACTTTGTCATTGCAGTAGAACAAATGAGGCATGTTTGACAGCAATGCAATAGTTCCAGTTCAGCTTGTCAAACGTTTTCTGTTGCAAGACTCTTCTCTTAAGGTGCTCATAACTCTGCCAGGCTTAAATAATTTGGGCCAAAATATCCTCAAAATGAATTGTTTGTTGAAGTTTAAGTTAAAGCAGTAGGGTTTTTTCTCAAATGATGTTAAAGTGGAAATGTTGATGTTACAAATAAAATCAAATAAATTCTTCAAGCCCTACCTGTCTTCTACTGAGAAATATGCCTTCACAGACTTAACTTTTGGCAGGGAAGTAAATGTGAGATCAGAATTTTGCCTTTCATTGCCTCTAAAGCAGGGGAAAAAAGGCTCTCCTTATTCAATGGAGCCTTAGATTTGGCATGAAAAAAATTCCCAGAAGGTTCAGCCTGCTTTTAGGATGTTCCAATCTAGGGCTGCCAGGGCAGAGTAAAATGCTGTGCCACATCAGGCTCCCTCCATGCCCGGGATCGAGAGTGGGGAGCCTCTGCTTTTTGTACTCCCCTTCCAGGCTCTCAGTACTCCCAGTGTATAATGCTGCCCAGGAAAGTCTCCATGCAGCCATTTCTTCACTGTGTACTCCCCAGAACGGCTACCTTAAAGTAGACAGCTTGGGCTAAGGCATAGGCAAATACATGTGGAATTCCCTCTGGTTGCATCCTTGCCTCATTCGCTGTGAAAAGAATGTGTGAATTAAAAGTAAACTGCCACATGTGGTTGAGGGAACAGGGATGCCCACCTCTTTTGATAGACATTTTAAAATGTCCAGTGAATAACTCAGAGATTTCAGCAACCTTAAGCGTGTTTCTTCTTGCCTTCAGAGCATTTAATTTTGTAACCTTAGCATTCTTCCAACATGGATTTTAAATGTAACATCCTACTTGCATTTGGAAATAGGCAGCCACCATCCCATCAGGTAACCAGCCCTAGTCACGCCTATTTTAAAAGATATACCCTAAGGAGTGACATACATAATTCAGCTTCTGGATCACAGTAACCTCTCTGATACCTCCTGTCTTGGCTGTCAAAGAAATTGACCTTTCTCAGTTTAAAGGTGCTTTCTTATAGGAATCCACTCAAAACTTAAAGGTTTTTAACATCCATCCAAGAAAAACAATATTTGAAAGTACTTTGGACTCCACCTTTGGGCTTCTGAATACATTCATTTGTCATTAGTATTGTTAGGGCTGCCTAAGGCCTTCAATCACTTGTCCAAAGGATAAATATATATAACTTTCTCTCATACCTTTCATAAACAAATTCAATAAAATACATATGTTTAATAAACAAGTCACTAAATAATAATCTATAAGAATTCTTTGAAATGCTGCCATGCATTTCAAGCCCTTTATGTGAGAAAGCTTCCACACAGTCTCCTTTTACAGCTTACATATAGAATCTGAGTCATCAGACCATTTAAAGAAGGTTGAATGTTGTATGTAATTATACGTTATATCCCAATTTTCAAGATGCTGAGCTTTGGAAACTTTTGCTGACTTTGAAAATAAGACCTAACTGTACAAATAAGTGGCACATATGTCACTCACTATGTCCTTGCCATAGCACAATAGCTACATGGTAATATTATACTTTCTCCCTCCGCCATCTGGAGTCATTTTTGCTGTTCCTAGATTTTCATTTTGTAAGAGAGGATAATCTCACTCAAACCCAAATGAAATTCAGTGACCAGAGGGACTAAGAGGCTCAGGTTATCCCATATGGTGACCAAGTACGGAAAAAAAGTCATGGTGGGCCACATATAATAATCAACCATAGGGTCCTAGTGAGAGCAAGCATTCCCATGTAAAGCCTGAACTACCTTTTGCCAGTTCCACTGACACTGGAAAGGGCTGATCCAAGCGGTATTCTTACCTCAGGCATCACTGAGGTACCTGAAGTTATAGGATAAAACCCCACATTTTGTCAGTGAGGACATGGTGCTTTGGCTGAGCAAGCAGCCTGGAGAAATGATAAAAGTGACAGGGAAATTCTGCAGATGTTTCTCCGAGTAGTCCTCAGAGAGAAAAGCTGCAAGTTCCTCTGCCCAAGCACCTCTATTGCTACACAGCACTGACAGTACATTCTTTTTATCACCTTCTTTCTTTTCCTAAAATTTCATCACCACACAGTGATGAAACTACACAACAGTTAATTCTGCTTGCCTTAACCCCTCTGTCTGTTCCTCAGGACTACATTGCAACTATTGGGCACAACTGCAGTCTTTACCGGACAGTCACCAGGTCCCTCAAGCAGACTGGAAGCCCTGAAACTTTGCTAGCTCAGATGGCCACCCACACTTATTAGCTCAGGATGAACACCCCAGATATACTTCGTTTGCAGTCACGGTGAAAGAAGAAAGAAGACATACCTATTCAGAGCCTAGACCATAAAAAAGACAATACTGGTGTTTCTATTCCCTCTTTTCACATTCTACTCCTTGAAAATATTCTTCGGTCTTGTAAGAAGGCATCTCAAAGTCATAATGAGAAGAAAAACATACTAGTCACCTTCCTGCATGTGCTTATGCTGATCTAAAGAAAAGTCTTAATAACCCCTCCTATTAATAATAAAAAAATTCAACAATAATTATCAATAAATAAATGTAATTAAGACCATAAGTAAACAATAGAAATGAACCATATCCACACCTTTTTGGTTTGGGGAAGCATGAGGAGAGGAAGCACATTCATAAAAAGGATACTAGAAGAACACTGCAGGCACATCTAGGAATGCAGTGTACCCGCTTGACTTCAGCCTTCCTCTTCTAGACATACAGAGCAACTTCCAAATAATGACCTGCCCTGATTCTTGACCAGGTTAGAGTCAATTTTCTTCTCAGTAACTGCTGTGTTTTAGATTTAGTGAGAGTAACGCATATTGGTTTTATTTGTTGCAAGAAAATATTTATGTTTGGCTGAATACAGTTAATTTTCATCCCAGCAGCTGCTATTTTTTAGATTTAGTATGAGAAGAATGCTGAAAAATATAATGATGGTTTTGACTGTTGCCTGGAAATCAAAGACTTTTTCATTTTTCTCATGTTTTACAAGTAATCAGGTATATAAAGCTGGGAGGAACAGAGCCAGGGCAGCTGACTCTAAGCGGCTAACAGGAGTATTCCATACCACAAATATCATGCTCCATTTATAAGCAGAAGCATGAAGATGCTTTCTAGCACTCTTGAGTACAACCAATCTTACTTTCACTTGACAACAGATAGCTGTAGGTGTAACTTGTTTAACAGCATTATAGTTTGGCTGTACCAAAACTGTTCCTTAGCAAACTCTTCCTTCTCATGTCATTTTTCAAATAAATATTTGTAACTTTTATCTTAGAAATCCTGAAGTTCACTAAACAAACACTGTCTCCGAACACAGGATTCTTTGTACTTATTTATTACAGATCATCTCCCTAGTACATTACTTAAAAGACTGCAGAATGAAGAAATGAGACAGTGTGATGTCTACACAGCTACAGCACCTAAACATATACTATCTTTATTTAAAGTTTTTTTCTTGAATAAATTTATATAGTCGAGCCACTTAAACTGCTGGGTCATGTCCATCACTGGAAGAAGCATGTTTCTATAAAAAGGAAGTATAAGTTTTGTCACAGAATATCAATACTAAAAATCGCTAGGCAGAGTGCTTGGGTGAAACGCTGGATCTGCAAAGTCAATGGCACAAGTTCTATTGACTTCTGCAGAGAAGTTATCCCTAGTTCTCTCAGATGACATTGAACTATGGATGTGCTTTGTTTACCTCAGAGGTAAAAGGAAAAGGCAAACGCTTCTGTCTTTCCTTTTTTTTTCAGAACACTAAGTGGTGAAACAGTCATTCCTGTACAAGCCCAATACATTAAAAAACTACAGCTTTCTAAAGATATACTGTTAATAGCACTTTATCTAAATGTACAAATCTAAGTTTACATCAGCAAAAATTATTTATTCACTGTTTGGTCAGGGTTTTTTTAATGGTTTTCCATTTCCTTGAAATGATTTAAAGACAATAATCCACAATGGTTAAATCTTCTAGAAATTTGATAACTAGGTACTAGCCATGTCCAATTAAAATACTGTGCCCACCAATGCAATTTAAATTAAAATTTTCAGGAAAGACGTTTAGATCTAGGCGTTTGCTTCAAAGCCATCTTTGTATAAAATATTCCCCACAAATTCTATCGTCTGAATTCAACTTGAAAGACTTGTGATCTGCAAATGTACTCTGTATGTTCAGGAGAAACTTATATGAACTGCTACTGTTTCAATAACAGAAAGCACAACCCAAAGACTACAAAGTGAAGCCATGGACATGATGTTAACACCCCTTACACTACAACATCAGACACTAACCTGAGGTCTAGCAAAATTCAGCATGCCATAGGGCTTCCTCTGGTGGGATGCAGGATGAAATCCCTGCAGTTGTGCGAAGATCTATGGTGGAAGATTTTTTTGCCAAACTCATACAAAGAATGAAATGCTGGAGAATGACAGCAGCAGGGGCAGTTTCTAAGATATATAAAGGTTTAAACACCTAGTATATTGTGCTGTAGTACATCTGACTGCCAGCTCTCAAATTAAAAACAAAAACCAGGTAGTGAGCTCATACAGTTTCACTAAAGAGAGCTTTTTGTTGTGGCATGAAGCAACGTACCAGGTTTAACCACCGAACTGCAAGATTGTAAAACTAATTAAAGTTACCAAATTAGGTATTTAAGTGTGGTAATTCTGTGGGAAACAATGTTGCAATGATGTAGGAATAAAGTATCAAAGCTCCTGGTAAGGCCTTAATAGAGGGGAAGGTGAGCTTAAAACAAGATCAATTTTACACACTCCTCCCCTCCCGTCCTACTCCCCCGCACTGCCAAGCACCAAGACATTGGTACCTCACCTGTTAGCATTGTCAGCTTTCAGACACTGTTTGTGTACACGTATGGACAGGATCGCTCACAACGACACAGAGGTTATGCTGAAGATATGCATAAAATAACTGAAAAAGTTACTCTGAAACTCTATGTTCATCTCCAAGGAGGAAATAGCAGTGAAACTACGAGAAAGAAATCTGCGCAAGGTACAGAAAAAAGAAAGGCAGGACAATAAAGGTCCAAAACCTCACTTTAACTGCTTTGTATCATCAAAATAACCATGTAAAATAAACAAATATATCCTCCATTCCCTACATTTATATGTAAATTTTGTCTACCTCAGACATACTTTGTCTCCCTGCGTGCCTTCATTTTCTTCAGTTCTTCCCTCTTCCACCTGTTTTATCTTTCCTATTCTCTGTCCATCTCCAATCCTGTTGTTTGGATTGATGCCACAGTGGAACAAAAATACGCAGCAGAAAATTACTCACAGCCTTCTCATATAAAGACTTCATTTAACTAGGTCTGAATAAGACCTGCCCAGCCAGAAAGCCAGTCTCTGAGTATACACAACTGCCAGAATTGCCAAAGAAAACAGAATGTCAATGCTGTAAGTCAGCCCATAGAATAATATGTGACATATCGTTTTGTGACAAATGTGAAACATACCTATGCTCTTCAGAAGTTTGAAAAAATCCAGTTGTGTTGCCTCTAGATACATAAACTGAAAGAGCAAGGAGTTACAAAGTCACTGAAAGTCACATCTGCATGTACAAGAGTATATTTTGGTTCAAAGCACTCAGATAATTGGCTGCACAGAGCTACATTTTCTGATTAATATTGCCAACCAATTTCAACCTTGCACTTAGATATATGAAAAGGAATGTCTGAATGACCTGGGCATTGACCATGCTCATGTATAGATATATAGCTATATGCACATAGGGCTGAGTTTTTCTCTTAGCTTTACTATTTGAGGAAAAGAACCAAAGAGAAGATTCTCTACAGATTTTAGAAGGAGCAGACACCAACATCTGTAAAAATAACTTCTTTATTCTGTTACTCAGGAGCCAAACTGAGAAGAAACATTAGCATCCTGATTTCAACTCATGATTTGCTTTATCTGAGCACTCTTGGTCCTACTTTACAAAATTTATATATATTTCCATGTAAGTAACTCTGAAAACTCGATTCTTTCTATTCTGATTTTAAATGAAAGGATCATGTATCTCAATGGTTGATTCTCTTTCATGATTGCTGCCCATTCCTAAAACTGAAGCTATTAGCAGCTGTAAACTTCCCTTCCCTATAGTTGCTTAACTTCAATGACAATTTTAGATTAAAATTAATTCACATGATTAAATAAATTGGAATATTAAAAATAGAACTACGGAATGATAAAAGCAATGTAGATATTTTAGATATAATACAAAAGTTTTAATTAAAAAACAGTCTCTTCAATTTGCTCCTAAATAAAACAGTAACCTTCACTTGATTGATTCTAGGAGCGTTGCTGATATATCTTGTTACAGTGACGTGAATCACATATTAATTAACAATTTGAGTAATTAAAATGTTTTCATTCTTTAAAGATATTAGAGATGGAGCCAAATACCTATCATACATGTGAAAAATTTATGGTATCGAGCAGTGAAGGAAATTCAGTGCAGAAAGAAATTTAGTCTGGCTGGCCACCATATACTCAGAGTTAAGTATTTTAGCTTACTTGCTGCATGATGGTACATACAAACAGAGCTGATCTATGAGATAAATTGGTTGTTCATGAGGATATTTTTGATGTATTTTGATGTATTTCTCTCAGGTGACCAGTGGCAGAACCAGAGGGCATGGACTTAAGCTTCGTCAGGGAAAGTTTAGGCTTGATGTGAGGAAAAAATTCTTCACTGAAAGGGTGATTGGCCATTGGAATGGGCTGCCCAGGGAGGTGGTGGAGTCACCGACCCTGGAGGTGTTTAAGGGGAGACTGGATGAGGCACTGAGTGCCATGGTTTAGATGATGGTTGGTGTTAGTGTTGGTGTTAGTGTTAGGTTATAGGTTGGACTTGATGATCTCAGAGGTCCTTTACAACCTTGTGATACTGTGATACTGTGATGTAATCCTTACAGTCGAAGGTAAACAAAGCCTCTTCCATGTTTACAAGAAATCCACAAGCATTTACAGCTTCTGTCCAAATTCAGCATTTCTATGAGTTCCAAAAAGCAATTATATGCGTGCACAAACACAGTATCACAGTATCACAGTATCATAAGGTTGGAAAGGACCTCTGAGATCATCAAGTCCAACCTATAACCTAACACTAACACCAACCATCATCTAGACCATGGCACTCAGTGCCTCATCCAGTCTCCCTTTAAACACCTCCAGGGTAGGTGACTCCACCACCTTCCTGGGCAGCCCATTCCAATGGCCAATCACCCTTTCAGTGAAGAATTTTTTCCTCACATCAAGTCTAAACTTTCCCTGACGAAGCTTAAGTCCATGCCCTCTGGTTCTGCCACTGGTCACCTGAGAGAAGAGACCAACCCCTGCCCGACTACAACCTCCTTTTAGGTAGTTGTAGAGAGCAATGAGGTCTCCCCTGAGCCTCCTCTTCTCCAGGCTAAACAGCCCCAATTCCCTCAGTCGCTCCTCATAGGGCTTGTGCTCCAGCCCCCTCACCATCTTCGTTGCCCTCCTCTGAACACATTCCAGTATCCTAACATCTTTCCCATACTGAGGGGCCCAGAACTGGACACAATATTCAAGGTGAGGCCTGACCAGTGCCGAGTACAGGGGGACAATAACTTCTCTGGTCCTGCTTACTACACTATTCCTGATGCAGGCCAGGATTCCATTAGCCTTCTTGGCCACCTGGGCACACTGCTGGCTCATGTTGAGCTTCCTGTCCACCAGCACTCCCAGGTCCTTTTCTACCTGACTACTCTCTAGCCACTCTGTCCCCAGTCTGTATCTCTGCATGGGATTGTTGTGTCCAAAATGAAGTACCCGACATTTGGACTTATTAAACATCATCCCATTAGAATCGGCCCAGCTCTCCAATCTGTCCAGGTCCCTCTGCAGGGCCATCCTACTCTCTAGCAGATCAACTCTTCCTCCCAGCTTGGTATCATCTGCAAATTTGCTGATGATGGACTCAATCCCCTCATCCAAATCGTCAATAAAGATATTAAACAGGACGGGACCCAATACCGATCCCTGGGGGACACCACTGGTGACCGGCCGCCAACTGGATGAAACACCATTTACCATCACTCTTTGGGCTCGGCCATCCAGCCAATTCCTAACCCAGCACAAAGTGCTCCCATCTAGGCCACGAGCTGCCAGCTTCCCTAGGAGTCTACTGTGGGGGACCGTGTCAAAGGCCTTACTGAAATCCAAGTATACCACATCCACAGCCTTCCTCTCATCCACCAGGCGAGTCACATGATCGTAAAAGGAGATCAGGTTGGTCAGGCAGGACCTACCCCTCCTAAACCCATGCTGGCTGGGCCTGATTTCTTGACCGTTCTGCAGGTACACACATGTACAGTGTTTCTTTCTTGTCCTTAGAGAACTAAAGAGTTCCTTTCTGTACTTCAGCGACTCACTCACTTACTGTCAGTTGTACAAACAACATGGTGCCTTTTTCTGACTCCATGGCTTGAATATTATCGCTCATTTTATGTGTTACTCAGCTTTGTGTTCCTTATATTCCTTTTTTTATTAGTCGTCACGGGTTTGGAAATGGATGATCTTTAAGTCCCTCCCAATCCAAAACATTTGATGATTCTATGACCCTTATTTTCACTTCCCTTCCGAGACTGTCACTGGTACTGGGTGTGGGTGTACAGGCATTGGCTGTGCTGTGAGGAGAGGCGCCAGCTGCGCTGCTGGCCATGGATGGTTCTGCCTGGTTCCAACAGCCTCAGCCCAGGGCATAGCCCAGCTCCTCAAGCGTCACCCAGGGGCAGTAGGTTTAAGAATAGACAAAATGGGACTCAGTAGTGAGGCATGAGTGAAAAAAACAAAAAAGTGGGAAAACAGCCCTGCAAGACTGGAGAGGAGAGGGGATGGTACAAGGAAGAAGGGGTGTTCCAGGCCTGGGGCAGAGACCAGGCAGGGGCAGATTCACCTGACAGGCAATGGTAGAGGTGATAATGGGCAGAGACCATCAGACCCTGTCAGCCTGGGCTAAAGCACAGATCCATTAAAAAAACAACAACAAAAAAATTAAAAAAAAAAAGAAATAGGTATCTATCTACCTAACTGCCTGTCTATCTATCTAACTTTGATATCTGTCTCTGGTTTCATTGAGATTCTTGTCAAGAAAAGCCCTCTTGAACATCTCCACAACCCATACATTATACTATCAACTCTAAACTTCTGATGAAAAATACATATGCACATAAATTCATATGTCACCCCAAGGAGTATAAAAATATACAGGAACTATAAATTCCTGTACACTGGTTCTTGAAAGTGCTAGACACAACAACAGTGACTTCTTGCATAACCTCACGTATTCTGGTTTATATAAATTCCGTTGGAACTTTCGCTCTTATTCCAAAGAGTTTTCCCAACAAATCACACAAAAATCAGCAACCTTTTCCTACATTATTCAGGACTTTTAATATTAGCACATTTCAGATATTCCCTAACACTGTGAACCACAGTACATAATATAATTTCAGTTTTCAAACTTTCGTCCCAACCTGGGTTGAAAATAAGTTATTTCTGTGTTAGAATCTGTACATTTCCACATTGCGATAACCTTGCTTGCACATCTATGTAACACACACGAGAGATCTTTCATTTCTCCTCAATGGGAAGAGAATGGCTCAACTGCAGATCACAGATCTTAAACAACTGGAGTCAAGTTGCAAAAGCCTGTGTTAGCAGGTCAACAGTTTGAACTCCTTTCTCTACACATCTTCACTTGCCATCAGGTCAACACAAATATTTAAGGGCTGAGTGCAGCTGTGAACAAAGCAAGCCAGTGCTGGTGAAGGGGCACGAATTCTTCCCCCTCACACAATGCATCTAGCACATACCACAGGAAACTACCTAAATGCAGGGGCTACTTTTTCTTTACCCTTTCAGACAAAATCCACCTGATGATGAAGATCCAGCCCACAGATCTGACGACTCCTGTGTGCTTTATTTGAATGTTGTCAAAATTCCTCTATGAGGTCTGGTGCTTCCAGAATATTGTTTTGTATCACCTTCTGGCAGAATATCTTTCTCAATTACGAAATGAAGAATACATAGTCCTTAAAGTAGCAAGCATTTGGAATAGTTCCATACAAATATTGTCAATCGCTATGTGAAATATGGGGAACCTGGAATTCCCTCAGCAGTGGCAGTTTTTGTTTACTTTCTATACATCACTCTGGGTAGCCTGAGCTACAAAAACCAGGTGTCTACAAACAAGTCAGATAGAGGACGACCAGCTACACATTGGCACAGAGACATGAGATTTTGCCCTTAACACACTAAGAGAAAGCCTTACCTAATACACTTCTGGCCTAGATCCAACTGCTTGTCCTGACTCAGCATCACAATGTAAGAACTACACAAACAACAAAATAACTTCAGAATTCCAAAGCTGTGCCTAATTGAATATTTTAGTTTGAATCAGGAGTGGTTTGGAAGCAAAACCACAGGATGCTCCCAGGTGCATAGCTATGTACTGAAAGGTAGCTTGTGAGACCTGACTCGTGTAAAGCAAATATCTGGTGAAGGAACAATAATATTTCTTCTTTTACCCAGACTTACTATCAGCTAAGAGTATGTAAGAAACAACAGGAGTGTCATACATCATGTTCTGCTTTAACAAAAAAATCTGGACTTCGGAATCCTGAAGCTAAGGAGAAAATCCTTAACTTCTACCAGATGCAGAATACGTATTTTCCTTTGTGGGCATTTATTGGAATATATGTCTGACACTAAACAGTGAATGCTACTTGCAAGCCTGATTTATCCAGTCTCCAGCATCCTCTAAAAAAGGTAAACAAACACTAAGTATGTAGAGGATTAATGATCACTAACCAATGTTTTCTTACGAGATCTGAGATAATTCAGTGAAGGCTGGAAAGATGAGGGAGGCAGAAATTAAACTGAACACTATTTTCACTGACCTTACATGACTTGAGACTTGCTTTCCTATATGACCTACGTGCTATGATTAAAGAATTTAGGAGATGCAGAGCCCCACTGCAGCTTTCAAAGTGCACTTGTGGCATTACAACATTAAGCCTTAACAGGAGAAGGCTACATTTGGATCAAATGGATTCTTACCAGCCCCAGCGCAAAAAGCCAATGTAGGGGCTAGTCTCTGCCTGGAAAAGAAACTAGACTTATGAATCCTAATTTGTGGTATTTACAAGTTGGTTTTTTTTTTAATAAAAAACAAAACACCACAACCCAAAACCAAACCAAACAACAAAAAAACCCAAACCAAAACAAACAAACAAACCCCCCCACCCCAGAAATGGCATCTTGTGTCCACGTTTCCCCACAGCATTTTGAAATCCATTCTCAAGCAAATCTTTCAGTTTAACTGATATTAGTAAAGGGAATAGAAAAGAGATCTTCAATTTTTTTTTAAAAAAACCCAAAAGACAGATCATTAAAGCACAGAATTTTATACCCGTCCATTATTCTCCATACCTACACACCTGGCAGAAAAAGTGTATACTCAAACACACATGCACAAACCTTTCCATCTGATAATTTCAGCCAATAAAGCTGTGAAAATGACTAAGTCCCACCTTCAAAGCTATCAATGTTATTACAAATGAGTTCCTCTCTTTTCCCCCACTCTTTCTTACTCATACACATACATACACATAGATGAGCTGCCAGTTCTATTTATTAGACTCCTCATACGCAGAGAGCAGATAGCTCATCTGCATTTTATCAGGTGTCTGTATAATTAAAGCTTATTGCAAACAGAGATATTATTGTTATATTATATTACTTGTCTATGAGCAACCGAACAAAGTAAGAGGCATAAATGAATTCAGTTTTATAGTACTTTGTTTTAAACAAATGTCACTACCTACACACGCACACCTAATTATCAGGTCTTACACATTCTGCCAAATATCAAGACTATAGTTCATAAGCCAGACTCACGACAGGCAGTAAATATATTCTTCCCAATTTAAAATTTTATTGCAAAATACCCTCTGCACTATGTTAACCTACACTAAATCACATTATGCAACACCAGGCTTCCCAGTGTTTACTTACTCATTCAGAAAAGGAAAACCAGTACAAATTCATATTTCCAGAGACCTGTACTAAATGCAACATAGCTGTACATACAAATTTTGAAACAACAGTCCAGGACTAGAGACTAAAGTTGAAAATACGGTAAAAGATTATCAAAAGCCACTTCGTTATTTTTAATCACATTTTTTAAGACTCACATTCAGGAAGCAGGATCTGTTCAAGCCTGTCAAAAGTTCCCCAGCAGTTCTACCAAACGGTATTAAAATGTAAATTTTTAGCCTGCATTTCATAACCGTGATCCACTGTACTGTAAGGTGGAATTGTGTTTAGCAGTGTAAATTACTGAAGGCTATGAGATATCTCCATAACAAAGAAAAGTAAGATCAGGAATGTGCATGTAAGTGAGGCTGCTGGATGGAACTCAAATTCAAGTCTCCCTTACTTCTTAGGCAAGTGTTTTGCTACCAGCCAAAAGGTTGCTCAGTAGCTGAGCCCTTCAGAGCTTCTCTTTTACTTAACCCACACTTCTTTGTGGGTGCTTTGTTGTCTCTCAACGCTGTCTCTATTATT